>OZ026509.1:8087497-8634460 GCA_964019985.1 Aurelia sp. 4 Dawson et al 2005
CTCTGGAGTACCATCAGGAGAACTCTGAAGTACTATTAGAGGAACTCTGAAGTACCATTAGGGGTACTCTGAAGTACCACACCTAGGGTACTCCAGAGTACCCTCACTAAGGGTACTCCAGAGTACCCTAAAGGGTACCATATTTGTACCTGACTGGAGTACCCTAAAGGATACTCCAGCAACTACCTTTTTTCGGTGAGTGAAAGGTGCTATCGAATGACGCTTTTCCATCTTGACCTCAATTAGCAATTAAGTCTTTTGTCGCTGACAATTTTGAATCATTTAAAGTACTATGTGGTTATTGACCGTTGCTGCAAACCAACGCATCTTTCAGGAATTTTTACTGGCTACTGATTGGCCAATAAAGAAAAAGAAAATTTTCTATGAATGGATCCTACTTTGTATCAAATGTATAAGCAGAGTCTATTGAAAAAGAACTATGGTCTGGAAAGCGCCAAGCGCTCAAAGGATAATCCGCTATAATCCCTATTGTTCCTTTATGTTCATTTCAAGATGTTGAAACCTGTGCGCAAACGGGATGCGCGAAATTATACCTGCATAGCAACAGTCATCCTCGATAGTAACGCATAGAAATGGCTAGGTTTCGTGGCGAGGTTTTGCGGCGTGGACGAAGTTTTTGGCCGCGTCTTTGACATTGTTACAGTACTTTTCTGCTTTAATTCTTCTCAACTCGCTCAAAAATGTTTTCACACCGTCCTGTACCGCCAAATGTTTCAAAGATCCCCTTTCATAACTTTCAATGAGTTGGAAATAGATAGGCCCAATGTCAACGGTGTTTGTCGGTGTTTGTCGGATTCAAGAAGGACGCTTGCTATAATGTGTAAGACTCTTAGAAATTACCGCACCTGGATTAAAAACTCCAAGAAACGTCTGCAATTTGCAGTTTTCATTTTCCCAGTCTCAATGGTTTCAACTTTTGAACACCGCTATGTTCGTCCACTCTAGAGAGGCATGCAAACTGCGTTCACTTTCAGTAGACTGCATACTCAAATGGTTTCCCTTTAAAAATTTGTTTTACTTCAACTTCGACCTCGGAAAGAGGAATCATTGCTAGATTTGGATCGTGATAAAGATCAAATCAGTTTTTCTGGATGTAAGCTCCTAGTAATGCGTTCTTTGAAATCTAACCATAGTGTCTTGGAATCTAAAAATTCATTACTTATACATAAGATCTTAAGTTTAGGAAACGCAAGAAACTCTTGGTCCCAAAATGGCCCTAAGAAACTACACCAGCCCCCGACTCCAGTTTCTTATGAAGAAGTGAGTGTATTTTCGCGCTGTTCTCTCAAAGCCACGGTAGTTAGGTAGTTCTACATTTCTGATAAGGTCCGCTCGAGGTTTTACAGTTTTTCTCCAGGAACTGAATTTTTACCACTCAATACTCCATAAACTGCACACTTATTTTTTACATAAATTAAGAATTTGGGCCAGTCAGTACTGAAAGTTTCTTCAAATTATCAGATTTTCAGTGCTTAGAGTTCCTTTAAGGTTTCATAGCAGTCATCGTGTTCACTTCCTGTTCCCTCGTGAACATTTCAAAACAATGTTTTTGAAGCTTTTCCAGTGTTTAGCTATTACTCAAGTTCATTCCGAGTAATGGTATACAGGAAGCAAGCGAAATGAATGAATAGTTTCTTAAGTTATATTTTCCCTGTACTGGAGTTTCTTATTTTTTGGCGATCTGAGATTTGAGTTTCTTATGAGCAGTTTTTTATAACAAAATTCGTGTGGTAATCTTCCAGAAAGCAAAAAAACTCCACCGGAAGGCGATTGGATACCAATTCGAAGATACAAAACATTTCCACTTTTTAGTTCTGAGTTGCAAAGTGTTTCTGCAACTCAAAGAAAGAGAAAGTGCATTTCCAACTCAAATCATAGTAAAAAGTGTAATTTCTGTGTTTGACTTCGTTGTTGACTGTTATTCTCAGGTCAAATTGCCGTCATTTACGGACTCAATTTTATGAAAAACAAAGAAACTATGTAAGGATTTTGGCTACAAGACTGAATTGGGCTAACCTTACGAAACCCTTCCATGAATTTCAGAGTTACGTTTCGTGTGAAAAGAATGAGTAAACCGTATTTGCTTCCTTAAACTTGTGTCCAGTTTTGTGATATTTCGCTATGGCGTTTAACGTCACTCTCCATTCTTCGCTCTTCTCATTGATTGGAGCAAACCGTTACTTTTAAAATCGAGATTATTTTCGCGACGAACTAAACTCTTGTAGCTTACAGTTTTCGCCAGGTATAACAGCATTTTCTTCAGCAATGAATAACAAATTCGTTTGATCAAAACTCATATCTACTGCAAAACTCCCAAACTACACGGATCTGTGCGACACGCGCTTCATCGAATGCAGGCATAATTTAGGTGCGAAGTCAAAATCGCGGACAAAAACAGTTCGTTTGATCAGCGCCCCTTTCCAGACCATAGTTCTTTTTCAATAGACTCTGGTATAAGCAACCCATATTGAACCATCATTAATGTAACAACCCTGTTTTCCAACCACATCTGATTGGTAGATAAAGCACCTGCTCGTGTCTTTCATGGTCAATTGAGCATCAACTTCAGTGAATCATACCCGGTCACATAACAGTGCCCAACTGCAATGACGACTGCAATGACGTATCAAGGGAAAGAGATAAAAGTTGACTTTTAGAATCTTTCAGATATAATTGTTGAGACTGATACGGGAAGACATGTAGAACGTTGAGAAAAATCTTACCTTACAATATTCAAGCAGTGTTTAAAGCGCTTGGACTGTTCTTTTTGTATCAAAATATTAAAATGCCACAGAATTGGGCGATTCCTTCACAAATGGCAAGGTGGAAGATGTTGAATAGACATTGTTGTTTTGTTCCCCATGACACTGAGTCAGAGCCAACAACTCAACTAAGAAAGGAGGGAATAGCTAGGTATGGACTACTCTCACTTTTGAGGAAGTTGTGACTGGCTGGATGGGTACAACTGTACCTCTCTACACTGATTTTTAATGTTGGGAATACAACCAAGAAAACAAAGATGTTTTGGAAATAGTCACATGAAAGGTGCATAGTGCAATAATCAACGGATGCCCAGCATCTTTTTGCATCACACGATCTGTTGTTGGAAGTCCAACATATTGAAGATAAATGATGAAAGAAAACCAAGAACAGAGTTTGAAATTGGTTATACAACATGGCTGATAGTGTCTGAAGTTTTGATTGAGGATTGATGATTGGCTTGCCACAAATTTCAAAAACATTATGAAGACGCCAACAAGAGGTCAGGAAGGTAAGGATTAAAGATGATTTAACTCTGACTTGGCCCTCAATCCAATTGGAAAATTCTGTGATGTTTGTACAGCAACTATTTGGGCACCATGTTTGGTGAAGAATCCTGTTTCAAGAAGTTATGATGAAGCTTCCCTAAGCTTTGGAGGCTTTCCAGAGTACATATTATTGAAAATAACCCTACTTTCTTGGAAGAATACACATGCAGCAAGTTGTGATTGAAAATATGTTAAGAGTATTGAAATGCGTATTGGAAATGAGTGAATATACAAGTTATCAATGCTAAAAAAGTGTTGTGAAACAAATCATTTGACATGTCTTGCCAATGTGTTCTGACTTAATTGCATATGAACGTTTCTTTCAATAATTTTTCTCAACCTTCATTGTTGAAGATGTTTATTCAAAACCTTCTTCCAAAACTCTATTTTTACAAACGTTCCTCCAAATTTCCATTGTTTTACAAACATTCCTCGGGCCAATGAACATGGGCCTGTGTTCTCCAAGGTTTGCTTGTCGAACATAACTTTTTTACATTCCGTGGTTATTTTCAACATGATAGAACAGATGAAGAACTTCGATGGCGCTGAAAAAACACTGCCTAAGACAAGTACATTGGCTCCCAAATAGTCGAACCGGGGGGCCTCCGTCTTAGAGGTCAGGCAGTCAAATATACTCAAACGATTTCTAGCTTTCTGCTGCGGTATCCTGCAAAAAGTAATTGATTCATGGCTTTCTAAAAGCAACCCTTAAGATCAGGTACGAAAAACCAAAATAATATAAATGTATTATAAGATCAGAAAGCAGAAGACCAAAAGACGGTCAGATCCCCCAGTTTCGACTATCCGGAACCCAGCGCTAGCCGAGTGTAAAGGGTCTTAGATAAACCCCCAAAATTCGAAACCAGAGGAGAGAGGAAAAAAGGAAGACGACGGGCTACAAGGTCAGGGGAAAGAAAAAAAAGTAGTATGATTAAAAACACAAAAATAGTTGTCCCTCTTGTTGTCATACATCGTTTGTAGTTGCTCTAAACAAGTAAAAAAAAATCGGGTGCAATGAGCGAGAATAACACGTAAGGTGTGCCGTAGCATTAGCCCTTATATCTATGGATAGCTGCTAAACCGGGGATATAATTCAGCCATGTTCATCGATCCTAGAATGTATCAACGCTTTCTCGTCATCCGATGATCGAACTTATTAAAACTAAAGCTAAATTAAAAACTAAAGCTAAGACTAGAATGCTCGAACGAGGCTAACACTCGACGAAGACAAGATGCGCACTGGTATGAGCTTTGCTTTTCGTTAGACACGAGATCTGCAACCAATTCACATATTTGCTTATGATCTTAGCTTTTGTCAGTGAATAGGAACTCACTGCCATTTCAAGTTTGCTCTCGCTTTGCCTCTTTTGTTTTTAACGAAGATATTTTTCGGCAGTGAAAACAACCATACAAAGACAAAAGAGGGCCATGAAACGTGCCGCAACATACCTGGGTAACTTGTCGACGTCAACGGGAAAAACTGATATGTGATTGGCTAGAATTTGACAACAAGTGGCTTTAGACACTAACATATGCTTAGGCTTGAAGGTGTTGTGGCGCCGTGGTGTAATCCTCTGACATCGCAGCCAGAACAGTCAGGCGGAGTGGGTTCGAGTCCCGATAGAGCCCCACTACTTGAGCGTCATGACACGGGGTCGCGGAGTCCATTGGCAGTTCACGTCCCAGGAGCCAGGTATTCAACGCTCTGAACGCGCAGAACTGCCGCCACTTGTTCGACCCCATTTTTCGTAGAAATAAGCGCCTAGGTTAAAAAATAAAGTACACAATCATGATCAGCGATCTTTAATGCATAAGATAAGACGACGAGGAAGTGCACTTTACACTGATACCTTCAACCCCTCAAGAATTCATTCCCATCAATTACTTCATCAATATGAACAAACGAACAAGGAAAATAATCTTTCAATAGAGGCAAAGTGCATGTTTGTATTTGCACGCTAGCCAAGCAAATGTGACCAATAACGTCACATAGACAAAAGAAACGAAAAAAGAAAGTATCCGATACCTTTGGTTTGCTGTGCCAGCGACTATTACGCAAATTCAATACAAACTCAAATTTTTCATCTCAGTACTGACGTCTTTAAATTTCTTTCGTAGGAATTTTTATTAGAGCGGGCAAGACCGGAGAAGAAGGTTTCTGAACTAGGCTCATCATTTGGGAGCCTACATTCTTATCAACCTGCTGCTTGCCCCCTTCTATCAGGCGAGTATGAAATTAATAAAGACAAGGCCAAGTTCCACTTCAAGACAATTGAGCTCAAAGATATCAGGGATGCATCTACCAAGGTTAAAACAACTAAGCGCTTTGGAATTGACAATATCTCTAGCTATTCTCACTGGGGAGATCGCCCGGTATTTCCAAAGAAGGAGGATTCCAGTACTCCCACGAGAGCATGCTGTCGTCTCAATACTCTCTTGGGACTTGGTATATAATGAGGGTACGCCAATAGTTTAGTCTTGTAAGCAACGAGCTGTTCGCCAAGACAGGTCAAATCGATCATGTTGTTTTCGTCTTGCTCGCCTTCACTGCTGCCTGCTTGCCTTCCTTCTGTCAGTTATAGCGCTAGGGGGTGTAAGCGTACACACGGGGAAGTTGGAATCTACTTGAACCATCATAAGAGTATGTTTTTATTTAGTCGGCGTTTGCATCAGCTGGCAGAATTTTGTAGTCTTTGGAAACATTTTTATACCCTCGTCGTTTCTAGCCTTCGTTTTTGGCTTAGGCCAATGCAGCAACAAGCAGGTGAACTGAACCTCGGGTTTTTACGATACGTTGTGTTCCTTTCCTTTACCTTATACCTATGTATGTTCTTTCACTCATTTTAGGTTCATACTTCATACATGTTTTCTTGCAGTTCTATCAAATTTTCTCACGTCGTTTGGTTGCCATTGGTGGTGTACGTGTTTCAATAAGTTTTCGTGAAAAGTCATGAAATCAATTTTATATCAATTATGCTTTGGTAACAGTAATTCTCTAAGTAACAGTATCTGTATCAGTTGTAAAGATATTCAACGTGAATACTTATACGGGTACACTAGAGATACTTTAATTAATTCATCATGCCTCGAGCACCATAGCTAGCTGGCTATATTTTCAATGCTTTTGTACACAGAGTGCTCTAAGATTATTTTAGGTAACAAGAGGCATTCAGTAACAGTTTAAATGTTCTATTTTGAAAATATTATGAAAGATATCCATTCATTCATTGTGGAGAATTAGTTCAGAAAATCTTCAATGTGAAAAGCAAATTTGTATTGATTATGCTCTGGTAACAGTAATCCTATAAGTAATAGTATCTGTATCAGTTGTAATGTATTCAATGCGAATACATACACAAGATACATTGGAGATACTCTAATTAATTATCATGCCTCAAGCACCATAGGATAGTTAGTTGGATAGATTTTTCAATGCTTTTGTACAAAGAGTGCTCTAAGATTGCTTATTTTTACAAGAGGCATCAGTAATAGTATCAACAGAGCAAGTATTCTATTTTGAAAATGTTATAAAGATATCCATTCAAGTATTGTGGAGAATTAGTACAGAAAATCTTCAATGTGAAAATCAAATTTGTATTGATTATGCTCTGGTAACAGGGGGGTAACAGTAATTCTATAAGTAATAGTATCTGTATCAGTTGTAATGTATTCAATGCGAATACTTACACAAGATGCATTAGAGATACTCTAATTAATTATCATGCCTCAAGCACCATAGGATAGTTAGTTGGATAGATTTTCAATGCTTTTTTACACAGTGCTGTTAGATTGCTAAGTTTACAAGAAGCATCAGTAACAGTATCAACAGAGCAAATATTTTATTTTTAAAATATTATGATAGATATCCATTCAAATATTATTGAGAATTCGTAGAGAGAATCTTCAATGCAAAATCAATAGGAAGACAATTTATTACTTATCATTATCAATAGAGAAAATAGTTACTTTCAAAATCTGTAAGGCAATGAGTGCAATCCAGTTTTATTATTAGTTATAGTGGAAAAATATTTCAATCTGAATTTGAAAGTCTTTACATTCAAAGTATACTTTAGTTACATTAGTAGAAGATTATTCAATTTAATCTAAAATACATGGAAATGACAATCAGTGTTGTTGTCAGTATCACTGAAGGAAATATTCAGTTCTGAAGTATGTAGAGTGATGTAGTCAAGTATTTTGGTATGCTATGGTTATACATTTTCAAGTAGTAGAGAAAATGCTCAATAAAAGACACAGCAATGCAAATTTTTATTTTATCAGTCTCAGTAAGCATTCAATCTAATCTGAATGGACGGAAAGAAACAAAAATTTAATTCAGTATACTCCCAGGATGCATTTCAGTAAAATACTGTAACCTTATCGATATTGGTCATATATTTTCTTGCATAGCATCAATGTCTATGGAAGTATTTATGTTTCGGAGTATAGCAAGTGACCTTTGTTAAACAGTCTAAGATAGTGCACCAATTCAAGTCAGTCTTCTGTTGTTTTAGAATTTGCATATATTATCAGTGACAATACCCATTTTAGTAAGATGCAACATATCAAACAGTAATTGTATGGCATATTGTGATTTCACTAGCAAGGATCATTTTTTTGGTTTTTTGATGTTATTTTGGAAGGATTTAGTGCAGATCTCAGTAAATAAAAATTTTTTATTTAACAGGTAGTACCATATCAGTAACTTAACAGTTTCATACAGCAACTTAGCAACTTACCAACATCAAATGAGTTTAATTTTATCTAAGAGTTACATACCAAATAGTAGCAGCAACAGCAACTAATAGTGGAAACAACTATGTGAGAGCTAAAGTAATAATAGCTACACTACCAAGAGCTAAAGTAACTGTATTTACAGTAAGAATGTTTTAGTAGGAACACAGTAATGGCAGCAGTACCTAAGAGCTTATAGAAAAACAACTTAAGTAGTATCAGAAGCAATGACTAAAACACAACAGTTAGGAGTATCAGTTCCTGCATAATTTGAAATATAATGGTATCAGTAACAGTTCTGTCTATGCATACCTTCGATTTCAAGAATTGTCTTCAGGGTGCAAATTTTTCAATTTATTATTGCGTAGCAGTATATCACCATTGGCAGCTATTTCTCGTTATAAGTATTTGCAGCAGTTCTATCATTATTCAAACGTTATTGTGTATTACATCTTTTCATTTCAATTCTAAGTATCAGTTGCTGCTGTGCATCTACAATTTTGAAAACAATTATTAGAAATGTCTTTTTATGCAAGGAAAATCCAGCGTCATACAAAACGAATGCACATAACTTGCCGTCTTCAGTATGAAAGAATAAGTAGACGATTCATGCGGTGGTAAATGGCTAAGTAACTTGTTTCCGGGGCATACCTTTGGTGTCTAAAAGAGCCTACAGCGATAGGACAGTCAATCTTTTTTGTATCAACAATATTCCTTTATTCGTACGTTAACATATTGCGCTCCATTGGATTCACCGCAGAGAATCAACGTAGATTCAAATTGGATAGTTACTTTTTGCTCTCCCAGCTTGACTATCTCATTCCTGGCATTATAAAAAACTGAACTCAGCATATCTTACAAAGTTGACGTGTTTGTTTTTTGTCAGGACTTCGTTAGAAATGATTTCTTTCCCCTTCGGGAATGGTTGTCCCTTCCCAGGCGTCATCGTTATTGTTTCATTTTAACTTTGTTTATTTAAACAAGTCCTGATTTTCATTTTGGCTCAAAAACATAGGATTAGCATAGATTTTAAATCGTTCGTCTTCCCTAAAATTTGTTATTGCACTAACATATGTATACAGCCTTTCAGATTTTGCTTTGCACTACTGTTCAACCATTTTCACAACGAGCTGTAGGCCACCAGCAAAAGTTGTTTGTTCCTTGTTCTTTACGCCAGATATTAAACATTAGGTTCTCAAGTCATAAAATTTTGCACGGGTTATTAGTTTCTTAGTCATCCACATATATCCGCATATTCAAGTCATCGGGACAATAAGCTAGTGAAGTTAGCCTAACTTTGTTTCCTATCCTCTGTTTCTAAAAACTACCTTTTTCTCTTTGCGTATTGCTACTTTCCTATCCAGTCACTCGGGGGTTCACCTTATAACCTTCATCCGGTCCGTGGGACTGGGTTCCGGGTGACTGGATAGGAGGGGCTCCCCTCCTCGCCTCTTTTCTAAAGCTTTTCATTCAATTTTCTTCTTTCAGTTATTTATTCCTTATACGCAATAAGGGAAATCTTTTTACTATATATTGGCGAGGGAGTTCGCTTTCCATCTTTGGTTGTTTGGTTTTTGGTGTCTATATATTTGTTTCCCATATATTGGGGACCCCTCCTATCCAGCCACCCGGGAACCTCCCTGGTTACTAATACTGTATAGGACCAGGAGTTTTAGCGAATGGCATTTCTTTTGAGCCCTGGCCATAAATCTGTATGGTTTACAGTGACACTATAAGGACCCTATGGGATACTCACGAGTTTCTATTACTTGGAAGGTGTACATCAGATGTCATGTTCAGCATTTATTAGAGTGTACCCTCAGATATTAATGTTGTACTGCCTCTACGACGTACATTTGCTTCAGCAAACAAGTTTAGTTCATTAGTATGGCACAGGATTGAAGATCTTTCCCATTCGGTGCCTTCGCCTCTGTAAAAATCAACATTTGACAGGAATAAATCACATCAAACTATAGTATATCACACAGCGCTAAAGGATTTGATAAGCCAATGACCTTCTTACCCCTCATGGTATCATGTTATTATTCGTTATTTTTTATCAGAAATAAGACTTCTAAGAAATAAGTAAGAAATGAATTTGTAATTGTTACTTATTAGTGCCTCTATCAGCCCACCTCGTAAAGTCTGTAAGTTCTCCCTGAAAACAGAGAAGTGGACATTTTTGGTTGCTTTAATTATTTTTCACATGCCTGGAAGGGTAGTGTTTTGAATTCTTCATGAAAGGTTTCCGATTTCGAATCTTGTTCCCTTGACCGTATATTTAATCACTCCGCAATGGTCCGGAAAACTTTCAATGGTACTGTTGATTTCTCACAAATTGTTCTTTTTTCTTTAGCCTAGTTTCTTGTAGAGGATTGCCCTTTTCTTACCTTATAGCGGATTTAGGCAGTTTTTTGTCATCTAGACATCTTTAGAAAACGATACATTTGTCTACTTCCTTTTCCGTCCGATGAGAGTAACTTTTCAAACAATACTTTCGCTAGAATAGGAAATAATGTCCTCAGGCCTTATCTGTTAAAAACAATCGACCAAACAATCGGCAATTCGTCAAAAAAAGCAATGCCCAATTAGGCAACAGGTAACAGAATTTCCCCCCTTCCTTAGAGTCTTCTCTTCGGGCCTAGCGAGTTTAAAAACAAGAATGGCTGAAGATCAACGCATTCATATAAAATGGCGTGAGTTTTTTCAAAGTGAATTGTGTGAGGAGCGTTCTTTTTTGTGACTTGTAGTGGCTTCCTCTATGTATCATATATCTGTCTATTGATTTTGATATCAATTTCCGTTTTCGTAACATAAATTTTTGTTCCTTTCATACGCCAATTTAACTTTGATGTAATGCTTATGTCTAGAACAAGAAAGTGCGGCGTTTTAGGCACTAATAGCAAACTACCAACATGTAAAAACCATTTTGAGACAATAATTCAATTCAGACAAATTGACACTCCACAATGAAAGAGACAGATTGTACTTTGTCACCACTGACTTCGATTTTCTTTTTGTATGTTTTGTTCACTAGTTTTGGAGCTTCGCCGTATTGAAAATTAGTCTTAGCCAACAGATGAAAAATCTGATTCTTCTAAAAAGTCGATCAGAGGCTACTTTTCGGTTGGATCTCTGTTATATCGACTACATGTTCAGTAAATTTTTTAATTGGCACTAGCAAATCGGACTTAGGGAGATGTACACTTTATAACATTGCATTGCCCGGGGATTTGGGTGTGCCTTATTCAATTATTGCAATAAGTCGATATAAAAAGCTGCATAATCCTCCAAAACTTGCAGCAGGTTCGAAAGCATCGAAAAGGAAGGTTTTCAGCGGATGTACTACAAACATCTTCACTGCCAATGGAGTTTGTGGGCGATGGTTACAAATTTTTGTGGCATTGTTTATAACGTTATCGTTGTAAGTCAAGTTTATTACGACCTTCGTGTCCCAACTTTATTGGCTTGCTTCCAGAAACAGCTTATTTGGGCGTTCATTTCATGTAGATTTAACTTGAATTGTGCCACTTATTACTTTTAAGTTCGAATGCTATGTGGTCTTTTATTTTAAGTGCGCCCTTGGCTACTTCATTTCTGTAAAAATAACACAATATCCTTTTGCACTCTTTATTGCTGAGACCCATCATATGATGCATCAACTTTTGATAGAATTTTATACAAATAAAAACTTATGCCGCCTTTACCCCCGGTTCCTCCAGCAGCTGCAAAAAGAAAACATGCTCGGATAGAAGGCTGGGAGCCACACCAGCAGGAGGAAAACCTTACATGAAAAATTACAAACAGTGCCATAATAAATCTGTTTACATTTCTCTTCTAGAAGTTTAGAAGGGGGTGAAAAAATGGCAAGTAATGTGGTTCTTTTAGGGCAAATGTTCAGAAAAGGATTATCGTGATCTACACACTGTAGAGAAACAAATCTAGAATACGATGACAAACAACTGATCATACGGACAAGATTGATTCTCACAAGTTCTATGTCGCCCCAGGGTCTACAAATACCAACATATTTTGTTCCATTCCGTGAATCCTTATTCATCAGTAGTGAATACGATAGTGCATCGATTTACAAGAGGCTTCATGCTCATGTCTCAATTCTTTATTGGAATGTTCAGCCACATATGAACATGGTTTTGTAGTCAAATAACAAGAAAGGAATATTTGTTTTAACGGACGTTACATGTGGCAGGTGTTTATGGCCCTAACTGGTTAGAATAAAACAATCCAAGTTCTCCAAAAATCAAATCCAATCGGTGCTATCTCAAGTCTTTTCAACAGAATTTTAAAGGATGCTAGACAGTCCTTATTGCTATGGGTGTCTCACCTAAGACCCTAAGTCCATCGGGAGATAGCTTATCCTCTAACCTACCAATGGGGTTTTTTGAGTTATGGGGAGAAACCATATCTTTCCTTTATGTATAACCCAACCTGCTTGCATTCCTTCGTGTTTTCTTACAATGTCATGACTTCTATCTAAGAAATCTTCGAAGCACCCCATATCTCTTCCGAATAGGAAGAAGGAAGACATCCCCAGTGAAAATAGGGAACTACTTTGTCATGCCCTTTGGAATGTAAATTGCTTGTATGTATTGGAGCGGACCATTGTCTGAGAAAATATTCGCGTGAGACCTACTTTTTATTTATTCTAATTTTTTATATCCATTCTAACATGGTAAAGTTATCAAACCTATACGAATTCGTTTTCTAAACCACCCTGGGCAAAGAAAAAAATAAACTCTAAACTGAACAGACACAATTACACAAAAAAGAATAATGAATAGCAGTTCTAAGAACTAGAATGATCTGAGGAATAAGATAGGGTTTTCCTGTAAGTTCTTGAATCTTCGAGCCCGGGCTTCACAATACTTCAAGGTTTTCGTTAAACTTTGATGTCGGGGATCTACATCCAGGTCATTCTACCATTTTAACCGCAAGTAAAGTATTTTGGCCAAATGTTGTTCGTAGAAGCGGGATACATAGGGTACATAGGTCGGATGACTGTCCCCAAATTCCCGAGTACTGGTTTCGGATAACTATTGAAGGAGATAATCACTTACAAGATAGGCTGTATATGAATTAATCACAAACATCTCTTCTCTCCAAAAAATCAACTAAACTTGAAAAGATCTGATAGATAGGGAAGGAGATCAGTGATCTGACGAGCACTTGCGAGCCGAAACTGGGGAGGAGGGAGTCTTGTTAACAGCTCGTTGCTTAGAAGACTAAACTGTTGGCGTACCCTCATTATATACCAAGTCCCAAGAGAGTATTGAGACGACAGCATGCTCTCATGGGAGTGCTGGAATCCTCCTTCTTTGGAAATACCGGGCGATCTCCCCAGTGAGAATAGCGGACTGTCGGAGATCAGTGATCTGCCTCGCTGGATGTCTTTCTCTTCCATGCAACGAAATCTTCTTCGCACCCCATATCTCTTCCGAATTGGAAGAAGGAAGACATCCCCAGTGAAAATAGGGAACTACTTTATGAAGCTTGCTTTACCGTATATCGAAAACTCTTTGGCTTTCTTATTTAACACATCCTTTGAAACTAGCCAATTCCCAGACTCATGGAAAGTAGCTAGAATTACTCCGATTTTCAAAGGTGGAGATAGGACGGAAAAATCTAATTATCGCCCCATATCAGTCTTGCCTGTGATCTCAAAGCTCTTTGAAAAACTTGTTTTCAACCAGTTGTACCAGTATATGAAAGAAAATGGTCTCTTTACATCTGAAGAATCAGGTTTTTTGAGGCAACATTCCACACTAACTTGTTTGCTTAAACAAGCGATGACTGGTATAACGGGCTCGTGGTTACCGGTATATCGGTAAGCTCGTGGGATTAGTGTTTATTGACCAGAAAAAGGCATTTGATACGGTCGACCATGATATTCTCTGTAAATAGCTCGAACTTTATGGCGTTCAGCAGCAAGAGCTGTCTTGGTTTAGGTCTTACCTATCTAACCGCATACAATTCTGTAGGGTTAACGGTGTTGATTCAGATATCGGGGAATTAGAAGTGGGAGTCCCACAGGGTTTATGCCTTGGCCCTCTTCTCTTCCACATATATATCAATGATCTTCCCCAGGCTGTACAAGGTTCCCTGTGACTATGTATGCTGATGATAACAGTCTTTGTCAAGAGTCTCACGATTTGACTCAGCTTAATAAGGTTAATAGCGATCTGAGGAAACTGGAGACTTGGATGCAAGGCAATAAGCTTTCATTGAATGGGGCAAAGACTCATTCAATGCTCATATCCATCAAACAGAAACATAACGCTCTCAAAAATCGAAATGAAGCCTTGGAACTAAAGATACGCGACAATGAACTTGAGGTAGTTCAAAAGACAAAGAACCTTGGACTGCAAATCGATTACTCTTTAGACTGGAAGGAGCAAATTAAGGCAGTTTCTACGATGGTATCCCGGGCGATCGGCTTTTTGAGACATGCTAAATCCTTTCTACCAATGGAAAGTTTGAAAACTCTTTACACAGGAATTGTTGCGCCCCACTTTCGATACTGCTGTTCTGTCTGGGGTTGTGCTGGATCTACAGACATCAATCAGCTGCAAAAGCTCCAAAATTGCGCAGTTAGAATCATTACAAATAGCAGCTTCAATACCCCTAGCAGACCACTTATTGTGGAATTGGGCTGGAAGAACATTGAAGAACTAACTCATCGGTAATGAGTCTAAAACAATGGTTTTCAAGTCGCTCAATGATCTGGCTCCACACTACCTGTGTAACCTGTTAACCAAAACTCAGCTTACTCCTCTCGCAACCTCCGGAACACCGAGACTGATTTAAGGTTGCCAAAGAAAAATTCAGCAAATGGGCAAAAATGCTTTTCTTTCCGAGGAGGTAAACTATGGAATAGACTTCCTGCTGAGTCTTAAACGGCATCCTCCCTGAATGGTTTTAAGAAATCAATAACGGGTTAACTTTTACTTTCTATTGCATATATTGTATAATTGTAAATAGCCTTTCAAATTATGATTTTTATATGTTAGTGACCTATTATTTTTAAAGGTACATTGTAGTTAAGTTTTTATCGGAGGGCCCCTTGAAAAAAGGCTTCTGCCGAAGGGCTACCCTCCTTAAAAGATTCGAATACGAAATACTAAAATACAAATACGAAATCAAACACGTTGCGCTTGGAGGAAATTTCAGCAAACTAATAATTTGGGGAACGGCATCTGATCAAATTATAAAAATTGCAAGTCGTCTATAACAACATAGCGAAGAAATGCAAAACGAGGCAGGGAGCGAACCCTTCGCAAAGGAAAAAATATATAAAGGAAAATTTCCATCAGATCGTGGGAAATACGTCGAATGAAAGTGCCTTGAAGCACACTCCAAAATGAGTGATAGGAAGAGAAAATGGCTTGAAAATCGGGGGAAAACACTTACCCCACTACAGAACAACTAAATGACTCCTGGAAGTGGTAAATAAATAGTAAAAAAATTCAAGTATGCACAGCGACTAGATCGAACAGTACAGCTTGCCGTGTCTACCGAAGTAGAGAGGATTTCCCGGATACTACGGCAATGTGCGATAGGATGCCCACGTTACCGTTACTACGGCCATAAGCGATAGGACACCCAGTGTGTAGCCGCTTGAAATTCAAATCAGAAACGAGCCACCTTAACTGGCTGTTTATTTGTGTTTTGAACTTATTTCTACTTGGTATACAACCACCTTTCACTGTTTCGTAATTTGGATTTTTTTTCGGTAGTGAGCCACCTTAAATGCAAAGCCACCTTAATCTAAAGCTCTAAGCGGGAAAAACTTATGGGGAGCACATCACTGGCTTTCTCATTTTTCGCTCGTGGTCACACGCTTCAAACATTAAGCATACCTTATACGGCATATGCCAGGGCATTTCTGCTCTGTTCTGATTGGTCAACGAAAGTCGAGTTTACAAGATCGGGGGTCGCTCTCGCTCAAATAACTCTTCGACAGAACAACTCAAAACATACCAAAAGTCAATATTGAAACATTGATGGATGGCTTCTTCAATATACTCATAATGTCAAGTTGTTGTGTAACATATACAAGTGTAAATAAGCAGTGTAATCACTAACAATACAGTACATTGCATCTGACAAAAGTATTGGAAAAGACAATTGGTGCTCTAAATGTTGTTTCCCCAATCTTGGATTTTAAATGAGCAAATCTGGTCACTGACTGTTGACATAATCAACACTATGATCAATGGTGTAATAAGCCTCCTGAGTTTAACCTAATTCCCAGTAAATTGTATTTTCTGTGATAGAAATGTTTCACAAGTTTGACTTTCGGTTGTCCATGTAATCTAAAAAGCAATTTTAAGATTACATTAATAATGGTGAATAATGTTTGTGGTAGTGAAATGTCTATGAATCATCGGACAGATATGGCATTTGTCAACAGAAGCATAGCAACATCAGGTGCATCAGAAAAACAAGTTATATACATTAAGCAATAAAATCTATCAATGGAAGTTTTAGTTAACGGTTATGGTTTGTGAAAAGGGAATAAACCATAACTTTGTACGATTCAAGTCACCATATGGCCTGCTTTTTCTGATACAGCTGAGCTAAGTAATGAAATGTCACTCACAAGGAAGTTCTTCAATATTTTCAACGGCTCTGCTTCTTTCATTGAAAGTGCATGTGACAGTAGGCAGTTGGAAGAAGAGGTCAGACACTAGCTCCTCATCGTGGGTTTCTTGCTTTTGCGGGTCAAGGAGTTGCAATACTTTATTGACCATTTCATTATAGAAATTCAGCGTGAACTTTTTGGTACCATCACTTATAACAGCGTTTACATACCATTGCCTTTGGCAATTTTTTGCCTTCTGTTTCATGTTATAACTACGGCATATGACTATTGCTTCATTATTGCACTCAATAGCTTTACTGCACTTGAAACAGCAGATATTCAGGCTGCATTTTTGCACTCCAACAATCTCACCAGTGAATGATGATGTCATAAGCTCAGCAGGTACTGATTGTGGTGGATGAAGTGTCTCTGGTGGGAACTCATCTGCTGGCAAAAAGTTGAATAGCCTTTTGCAGGGTTTACATAAATTTCGCCAGTTAATTTGTTTCGTTTGGTGCGCAAGTTTTTGAACAAGTATGTGCACCCATCTTCAATGGCGTTGACATCAGCCTCCCATAGAACAATCTTGATCGTTCCTTGTTGGTCAATGAGGAGGCCTTCTCTTTTTGTCAAGGTTGTGCCAGCATGAGTAGTGACTGTCACCGGTTTCTGCAAACTAATAACTTTGGCTTTCAATGTTATTAGCTGCTCAGGCGCAATGGTGTTTAATTTACTGATATCAAGGTCGGTGGGAACGATTTGGCGATGCTGAAAGTGGACTTCTGTAAGCTCTTCGATCATCACTTTTTCATTCATCAGGATGTCGGTAGAATCAGGTTTTTTATCATCCATGAATCGTTTCAACTTTATTGGTGATTTTTTCAAGGCAGATTCATCGAAAGATCGTTTCTTGCCCGGAGAGAAGCAAACTCCTCTAATGACACTGGATTCGGTTTGCAAACGAAAGTCAAAATAGTTCTTTGTTTCACCTTTGCCAACGTGAGAGACATCATGCACATATCCAATGATTTCCTTTCGTTCATCCATACCTAAAAAAAATGAATAACATGATGAGTGTCATTCGAAATGACGAAAAAAACAGTTTCAATGGATATCAGCTCTTGCAGCAAGAGATTCAAGCATAATTTCTCCTTGAATATGAAATATGATAGATGGGCATGTTCCTATTGCTTGTAGTCTATCCAAAGACATTGGTTCAATGACACATGAAGACAATGCTCTCACTCTAGTCAGGGCAACATATGTTATTCCAGCTACTTTTTCTGTTGGTCCAATATCTATCCATGCTTTTTCAAGAATTAGACCTTGACTCTTGTGTATAGTTATTGCCCAAGCTAATTTTAGTGGCAGCCGCTGTCTTTCATGATATCCAAATTGATGTTTTTGTGAAACTGTTGCTGGAGGAATAGGAACACAATTTGGTAAGCTTGAAACAGAGGGTCCTTGGTAATTGTCAAAACAGATTACAACAGCAGTTGGTAAAGAGGGAGGTGCTTGGTTTCTTGTGTATATTATGTCTGTTACTGTTCCTGTTGCACCATTGCAAAGACCAGCTGTAGTCCATAAATTCATTGTCAGCATCACTCTGGCTCCTTTAGCAATACAAATTGTTTGCTGCAGTCCAGACATTTCATCAGCTGGAATGGCCTTTGCCTCATCAGATGAGTGTTTTGCATTAATTACTGCAATTGGCTGGTTTAAGTCTTGTAACCGATTTAAGTTGAAATCAGAAACATCGCTATTTTTGAAGAACAATCTAGTGGCAAATTTGAAATCCGATAAATTGGAAAGATGGCTTGGTTGTCTTGTTAAAAGTAGCCTCCACTCTTCCTCTGAACAGTTTCCTTTGCGCAGGGAGGTCAGAAGATTCAAAACTGACACTTCTCTGATAGAATGCCATTTAATCTCATGTTACTATCTAGCTTTACAACCTTGTCAAAGAATGAATAAGCACAGTATCCCTGTTCCTGGAGAGCATCATTTGGAGATGAGTGGTATAGTGGTCTGTCTGCCACTGGGGGCAACTGTGCAGGGTCACCAACCAGTATCATAGATATACCTCCAAAAAGAATATCTAGTTTACCAGTTGCTTGACGGCATCGATTATCGATCCATGCTACTGTTCTCTGACCTAGCATGGAAAATTCATCAATTATAAGGTTTTTCACAATCTTAAACTTTTCTTGGAGGGACGTTAGAGATTGTCCAGTTAAGCATTTATTTTGTTGCTTATTCACTGGAATCTTCAGCAAAGAGTGCATTGTAACACCATTGATGTTATGTGCAGCTTTGCCCGTTGTTGCTGTTACATAACATTGAAATTGCAGTAGATTCCTTATTGCACTTATGAGGAAACTCTTTCCTGTTCCTGCTTCGCCATTTATTATCATTTTCAAGGATTCTGGATTTGCATCAACTGAATGAAGAGCATGGTTCTTTATGACATCATATGCACATTGTTGGGTAGGTGTAAATAATGATACATCTACAGATGGAAAATCTTCTTGCAATGAAGCAGTACTCTTTTGTAGTGATATCCAGTTATGCATCTCCCCAATCTGCTGCCGAGTATAATGTGAACTAGCTTCTGACCAGTCATGTGATACTTCTGAAGAATGATTACGTGTATTGTTACAGCCGTCACGTACAAGCCTAGAAATCTGCATCCAATCCTTTTCCTCATTTGTATGGCAGGTTTCTTCATTGAGAGAGGCCTCAGTATTTGTGGACTCTTCCAGAACCTGTTGTTGAATGATTTCCATTTGTTGAGTCCAATCTTTCACATTTGACTTGGCATAGTCTGTGCTCATAAAATGTATCCATTGTTATATGTACGTGTCATCATTGTCAGGGCCATTTTGCCATGCATCCTGAATGTTTCTTAGCCATGGTTTATAGCGTATCAGTTGATATCTGCAGTACAGTCCATACTTTCCAGTGTTGCGGTTGGAGGAAAACTGAGGGTAAAACTTGGGAATCACATTTGAGTCTTGCTTAGCAAGCTTATTGTTAACGACTTTGAAATTTGTAGCAAATTGATCAAAATTCAATGTCAGAATATCTTCTCTGTCCATTGTTTCTGCAAAGTCTGTGCGGTTGGCATAGATATCCATAAATGACTTGCTTGTTATTTCCTCATCTTCACTTGCAACATATCGACGTATTTTGCGAGAGCCATCTAAGCTAATTGGCAACACTTTGAAAGAAGAGCTAATTTTAACGACAGAGAAAAACGGCAACAAAAGATGTTTATTTTTGTCAAGAAAATTGTAAAAAAATAGGTAAGTGCTGCTTGAGAAACTTTATCATTATTACCATGAGTCATAAATGATGGAATTCTCTCCTACTATGACCGGACAATATGGTGTTTATTTCAATCTATCAGATGCCTAAACAATGAAATGATAAAGAAACTAACTTTTGATCAAACCAAGAGTGTAAAACGTGGCAGAAGAATACACATACAGCCTACAGTGGCTGTTTATTAAGTGGTAGTCACCATTTTTGAAATTGCTAAAATCAATAAAAATAATAATAACAATAATAATAGGGTTTTTTAGGGTAACAATAAGAATAATAATAGAAATGATAATGATAAATAAAGGAATAATAATAATAGAAATAATATTAATAATAATAGTACTAATAATAATAATAATAATAATGATAATAACAATAACGTCGTAAGGATGACACGCCCTCTTCGCATATCAGAACTGTCATCATGTGCATTCTATTCCAACTACTGGCGCAGTGCACAAATTCCGTGGGGTGGAATATATACAAGAGGTTGCCATTACCAAATTGTAAACTGCAGTCAAATTTCGTTATTATTCATGTCGTTTTCGGAGATGAAAGCTTCAGAGCTAGGCCTAGCAGTTGGATTGTTTGGTGAAATTTTTCAACTTTTGTTTGCAAGAGGGCTCAAGAAGGATGGCACACCCCCTTCGCATATCAGAACGCTCATTATGTGCCTTCCATTGCAACTACTGCCACCGTGCACAAATTCTGTGGGGTGGAACACATACTTAGGTTGCCTATGCCAAATTGTAAACTGCAGTCAGATTTCGTGATTATTCATGTCGTTTTTGGAGAAGGAAGCTTTAGAGGCTAGGCCAAGCAGTTGGATTATTTGGTGAAATTTTTCAACTTTTGTTGTTGTTTGCTGCATGACACATGACAACATAACCTGTCTTTGGTTGGTGTAATGGAAAACCAGGGAGACAAAGAATGAGGAAAACCAGGACTCACCTTCACTGTTGCTTCCGTGCAGTGCAAGCTCTGCCAAGCTCTGGCCACTCTGGTCTGGCTTCAGCTGAAACTCTTCCTGCCCGCTGTCTCTTTCTGTTTTTGGCGATTGACCTCATTCATGTGACCTTTTTCGAATCGTTCCATTGGCTGGATTGCCGAAGGAAGCGCATGTGACAGCTTTCTCTGGCCGGTGTTTCATTGGTTGCATTGTTGAGTCAGGTGCCCAATTGCATGGATCGAGGATCAGCGCATGTGATCAAGAATGGCCATGCGATCATTTCCGACCATCTATTTGCTCGATTTGCTGCGTCA
Source organism: Aurelia sp. 4 Dawson et al 2005 (assembly GCA_964019985.1). Taxonomy (NCBI): domain Eukaryota; kingdom Metazoa; phylum Cnidaria; class Scyphozoa; order Semaeostomeae; family Ulmaridae; genus Aurelia; species Aurelia sp. 4 Dawson et al 2005. Next base: position 8,108,747 of record OZ026509.1, read on the forward strand.
TCGCCAATCATTGCATGCGATCACGAACGTTGTAGGTATTCGAACGTTTTGAACAGCGGCAATGAAGCAATATACAAAACAAATATGCGTGGTCAGCAAACGAAAATTCACTATCTCGCAATTAGTAAGCACGCTCCTTCGTCGCGCAACAAGAAATCAAAAACAAAAAAACATTGCATCGCTAAATATTGATGGAAAACTAATGCTGACATTGCAGAATAATGAATGACTTCTTCTGCACTATTGGAGAGACTCTCAGTGATACGATTGCCCAAACAAGAAACCCTCTACTTGAGAATGACTACGAGGCTAATCCACAAAAAAATTAAGTTTATGTTTCACGTTATTGACGAGCTGCAGGTAGGAAAAGTATTTGGTAATTGAGAACTTCAAAGGGAAGTGGTACCGATGGCATTGCTAGTTGCCACACTTCCAGTTATTTCGGAATCATTTTGTGACATATTCAATATTTATATTACTACTGGCTGTTTTCCAGATAACTGGAAAATCGCTAGAGTAGCTCCCATTTTTAAAAGCGATCAACCTGACGACCGATTTAACTACCGACCTATATCGGTGCTCCCTGTTTTAGCCAGGATCTTTGATAAGATTATTTATAACCAACTGTACGATTACTTGGATAAAAACAAACTTCTGTTTCCAAATCAGTCTGGCTTTAAAGCTCTTCATTCTACTGTCACGTGCCTTCTTAATAACACAGATGACTGGTATGTAAACATGGACGATGGTAAATACACCGCAAATATCTTTATTGATCTCAAAGAGGCATTTGATACCGTAGATCATGATATTTTACTTGCAAAATTGCAAAAGTATGGTGCTGATAATCTAGAGTTTGCTTGGCTCTTATCCTATTTAACAAACAGACAGCATTATTGCAAAGTTCATGAGGTTTCTTCTAAAACTGAAGATATCAAATGTGGTGTCCCGCAGGGCTCCTGCCTCGGTCCTCTTTCGTTTCTGATCCATATCAATGACCTTCCTTTTTCTCTTAAGAAAGGTAAAATGATGATGTACGCAGACGATACAAGTATTTCCTACTCTTCTAAAAATATGAAAGATATCAATCAAACGCTAAACAGTGAACTGGGCTATTTGAAGCAATGGCTACAAGGTAATAAACTTTCTTTGAATGTCCTCAAAACCAAAGCTCTAGTTTTAGGTTCCAAACCCAAAATTAAGAAAATTACTGAAAAGGTTGTTGATCCTCCATAGTTTCTCATTGGTGACGCTCAAGTTGAAAACGTATACCAGACAAAATACCTGGGAGTAATAATCGACAAGAACCTAAACTAGGAGGAGCATATCAAAAGTGTCTGTACTGAAGTTTCTCGTGTAATAGGGTTTTTGAAGTATTCTAGAAAATTTTTACTTCGAAATACCCAGAGTAAGATGTATAGGGGAATCGTAGAGCTTCATTTTCGTTATTACTGTTCCTTTTGTGGGGAACTATGTGGTGACCAGACTGCAGACCCTTCAAAAGCTGTAGAATCGAGCAGCTAGGATTGTTACAAGAAGTGATTTTGATTCATCTGCTAAGCAATTAATAGACAATTTAAAATGGCCAACTATAAGTGATATTATTAGAAGTGAAACTGCCACAATCATGCACAAATCGCTAAATGGTCTGTCTCTAGAATATCTTTCCAAAAGGTTCGTCAAGAATTCTGCTCGAAATATCAGGCAACTGTAAAATACTGATGCTGATCTTTTGTTACCTTTGAGAAAAACAAGCAATAGACAAAGAGGTATATCTTTTCGTGGATCTAAATATGGAATCAGCTCGACTATAAGCTAAAACAGGCATCCTCCCTCGCCACTTTCAAACAAAAAAGAAAAGAACATTAACTCTGCTATTCAGAAATCTTATTTTTCATTTTTCTAAGTGTTTGCTACGGCCCCCTGAAAAGCAGGGCTACCGTGGTTAACCAGGTAAAAATGAATGAAATGAATGAATGAAAAGTAGATTTCTTGCTGTACGCTACAGGGAATCACACATTTTGCCTCGAATTTAATTGAATTGTGAAATAGGTCTATTTTCATCAAGTTATGAATACACTTTGTACATTAATCTGCGTTCTTCCTTAAATTTAACTACATAGCCTGTTTAGCCAAATATGAAGTCCCAAACAATGGAACAAAGGAGCAACTATTGTGTGCCAAGCACATGAAATTTGCTTGCCAAATCACTTTTCCCCTGAGACCAAGTCACAAAACATGCTGCTTCACAGTAAGAAAGCAGGTATTGAGGGCACTGGTTTTAGTGTATTTGAAAAATTTTCTTTTTTCCACGAAAGAAACTTTTGTCATGCAATGTTTTGCAACATGGCCAAAGAGGTGAACCTTTGCTTGGAGCACATGCTACATTTGTGTGAAGCGATGCTTGCTCATTTTGCCAGGACTTATCAGCGTAAAACAATTTTTGGGAAATTTACAACCTCGTTAACATATTGTAATGGACAGAGAAGAAACTGTGCATGCATGCATGGAAACTCGTAACTTTGATCTCCCTTAGCTCCAAGCAAAAGATCCTAAATTACGCAACACTTGATATTTCCTTCCTAGAGCCTCAAAAACTCTTGATTTACCGTCTCAAAGAGCTTATGTATTCAAACACATCCTTATTTAAGATTGCTTGATGTCACTTTATGCAGTTTCTGCTCTGTTATTCTAATAAGGGATGGGTTGCTAGGCCTGCACTGGGAGATATTTCAGTGGGGTTCCAAAATTTTACCTTTCTAAAGAGAGAAGGGACAAAAACAAGCACATTTTAGCTTTCTTTCACGTACTTCGGGTGTGGAGAAGTAAATCTTAATGCAACTGAAATCTTGCGGGTATAGTGCAGTCATGTTTGGTTTGAACAGGACCAAAGATACTCTTCTCAATGTCTTTCAAACACACTTCAGCTTAAAACTGTCTTAAAATTGTTCAATGATATTCTGCCTTTTTAGAGAAACATATTTTGAATCATTCATGTTGCATGGACCTTGGGTTTTCAACGATAGAAAGGGGCACTTTTTCTGATGTTCAGTTTCTCTTAGGCATACTGCTAGCGCTTATTTGAATCTTCTCTCCATGCACTAATCAAACCCATCTGTCAAACAGACATCCATTTCACTTTTTCATAATCACTGCATTTTTTAATCAGTTAATGTTTACGCACGGCAAACCACGAGTGATTTCGAGCTTATTGATTCACTATTGGTGAAACGAAGTTGGACAGAATCTTTGACAATCTTCACTCTTGTTGCTCAGTATTTACCAGTGTTACCACTGATGTTTTACTTGCTTAATCCTTTATGTGCTGTTGTAAACTTCCCACATCAATATTATGCTTGTAAGGAAGAGAACCTGCTGTTTCATATTCGAGTCTTTGGATTGCTTAGCCTGGCCTAAATCTGAGACGGCTTCTGCTTGTACAACCTCCACAGCTGCCTTCACTTCCACTTGGTCGTCGGTGTTCATGCAGTCTTTGCGCGAAAACAAACCAGCAGCACGCCAGGAGGCAACTTTGACAATGATCAATTGATAAGGCGAAACATCGGGATGAGAGTTCTAGTTCTCGGCAATTCTTCACTCGAAGATACACTAGTGGCAGCACTAACCAGCCCATTTTGATCTGCGATTTCCATCTTGTAAACTGATGAAGCCTCCGATTCTTTTACAGTTTCTGCTGGCTCCCCGCTGAAAGATCTATTGTTCTATTTTTGCGCCTGAGCAGTAGAAATGTTTGAAGCATGTGATCAAGAGCGAACAACGAGAAAGCAAGTGATTTCCTGCCCATAAAATTTTCTCACTTACAGCTTTACGATTAAGGTGGCTCTGCACGTAAGGTGTCTCATTACCGAAAAATTTTTAAATTACGAAAAAGTGAAAGGTAGTTGTATACCAAGTAAAAATAAATTCTATACACAAAGAAACAATAAGTCAAGGTGGCTCGTCTCTGATTTAAATTTCAAGCGTCTACATACAGGGTGTCCTATCGCTCATGCTATGGCTGTCAGAGTTGGCTGCACTCGTCCCAGTCCCTTTTCCTAATTGGTATAAGGTCTATTGAAGAAATCAGCCAATCAAATTAATCAAAATTCAAGGCGAAGGTAAAAAATTCCTGGCTGCTATCTTTAGCGCAATCGTTTATTGATTTCAAAGATATAATATATCAGCAACATAGTTTTGGAAAATTAAGAAATCTAGCCAACATATTTCCATGGGGATATTCGGTCCCAGACCTTGCACATCATAGTGATGTCACTCAAGCTAGCTGCTTATACCACTGCTAAATCCTGATGAACTCATGCAACCCTCTCACAAAAGTCTAGTCATAGATTTCATACAATGCTATTTTCTCAAAATTGCCCAAAGAAGGGAAATTGCTCCCAGGCCCCTACTTTTAAGAAAATCGTAAATCCGCATTAGTGCAACATCATCCTCTAGCAAACCTTTCAAACGTGCCCTCAACCGTATTTTTATAAGCTTTCCTTCTCGTTCTATGAATTTATTCTCGAGATCGGAGATATTAGCAAACTGTGCTTGGGCCGCGAAAGACCCAATCCAACAGCAAGCAACACTATAAGAGGCAACACTGTAGTCATGGTGGCTTCAGCCGCCTCTTATGGTGGTCTTTGAAAATTGCTGACTGCTACATCATGCTCACATTTCGATCAATGAAAAGATATCCGCCCGACTTACCTCATCTAACAAGATGATCGATGGTGCTTTAAGGATCGTACGGGCAATGGCAACTCGTTGCTTTTCACCGCCACTCAGCTTCAGTCCACGTTCACCAACAATTGTTTTGTAACCTGTTTATATTGTAATGACCGGAATAAATACAGATCTATGAATGAGCAATATCATTTTAATATGAGCATGGTGCCTCTAAAATGAGGTCACCAGAGTAAGAGACGAATGCTGTTCCTGTTGCAAATGTCGCATCGCCAGCAAACATTGAGCATTTCTGTAAATATAATTACTGGGTTACCGCCTGATAATGGGTAATTCAATGTTGAATCTTCGGGAGGTGATCCTTATCAATTTTACGATGTGCAAATTTGAGAATCAGAGATTTCTGTCTGGTAAACAATATTAGCAATTAGTTTCGTTCAAAATGAAGTACATTAAATTTGATTCCATTCTGGAAAGTGCAAAGCGGCAATATATACCAGAAAAGCTCCAGCAGTTCAACCGCACACGACATTGATAAAAACTTACTTAAAAATGAAAGCATTTATGCTATTTGTTATGCAATAATACAGTTGATCTCAGTATAAAATAGCCGAGGTTTCAATATTTGCAACAGATCTAGGTGCTTATTAAACCATACAACGAAAGCAGCAGTTATAATAATGTTTGAAGAGCTCAAAGTGATTGTAAAGAACACATGATCATTAGACTTTCCATCCGAATTGGATGCTGTGGTTCCATAAAATCCCTTGCAAAAATATACCACTGCATCTTTTTAGCAGACGCATCCACAGGGGCATCAGTCTAAATATTCGTAGTTATTATTTAGTATTTCTCGATATTGTTATTTTTAATATTTTCATTATTTCTCGATACTGTTGTCTTTCTTGCTTCTGAAGAGCCGCGAATACTTTGACCAATGCGAAGGAGAGTAGGAAATGCGAAGGAAGTGAGGGAGAGAAAAGCGGAGGAGGAGCGAGATAAGAGAGAAGGAAGAAAAGGACAAGGGACGAAACAGCGCGCATGCTGAGATATTTGTGAGGCGTTTGCGAGGCTTCCTGACGTCCGATTTTCTTAAACAATGGCTTGTCAGTCGCGTAAATCCTCGAATTTTCGTATCGGCGTATGATTTTGGTATCGGCATTAATACCTTGGATGTCATCATCCTGCAAGTTCTTTTGCCGATGTATTCCGCACTCACCCTGGACAGACCGATGATTCTCGTCTATTGTTTTGATCTTCGCTGTTGGTTTCGGGGTCGGTAAGAAATTCGCCAGTCAAGCACGCACCACAAAATGGCTGCCAGGCCTAGTCTGAACAGCTTGCAACAGCAGTTTTTAGACACAGCTATGACTGGACACAATGTTCTCCTGCTTGGAAAAGCGGGAACTGGCAAACACATGCATTGAAGACTGTCATAGGCCTGTTAGAGAACTGTAAAAATGTCAAAGTGGTAAGTTCTTCGGGAATGTCGTCGCTTCTTTTCAAAGATGCATCCACCCTTCATTCATTCGCTGGTATTGGGACATGCAGTAGACCTCGGACTGTATTACTGGAGCAAATAAAAAGAAATGAAGAAATATGGAAAAGGTGGGCCGATCTGGAAGTTTTGATAATCGATGAAGGTTCACAAATTAGTGCCAAAGTCTTCGAAACTGTGGAGTACATTGCAAGGCATGTGAAAGAAGTTGTGAACGGTGGCTCTGGATTGCCATTTGGTGGAATTCAGGTTATAATAAGCGCTGACTTTTATCAGCTACCTCCAGTAAAGAGTGTGCATGATCCAGGAAACTTGTTATTTCAAAGCGAATTTTTTTGGAGCATGTTTCCACATATCATTACTCTCACAGAAACTGTCAGGCAAAATGAAGCAGACTTCATTGGTTTCTTGTCGAGACTGGCAGAAGGAAATTGTTCTGAAAGAGATGTTCAGTTTGTCAAAGAAAATTTGTCAAAAAGCCTGAAACCTGAAGAATTCAGCATGGAATTCATCCCAAAGATTGCATGCACTAATGAAGAAATATGTTATGAAAATTATGAAAGAATGGAAGGCCTTGAAGGCGAGTAAGTTGTTTTCAAATCAGATGACATAGGAAAGAAGTCTTTCCTCAAACAGTGCATTGCTGATGAGATGTTAATGGTTAAAGTTGGATGCCCAGTTATGCTGCTTTTCAATATTGACAAGCAGTTAGTGAATGGGTCTCAAGGAAAACTGTTGAGGATAGAAAATGGAAAACCTGTGGTGCATTTCCCTGCAGCCAAGAGAGTTGTGACAGTTGAGAGGAAAACGTGGAAATATTTTGATGAGCAGGGGTTGTGCACAGTTGTTGCATCTCGCACTCAGTTTCCACTGAAACCTTCACATGCAATGACATGTCATAAGGTTCAAGGGCAAACCCTAGCTGCTGGCATTGTATCCGCTGGTAGTGAATTTACTCATGGGCAGTTGTATGTGGCATGCTCCAGATTTCCTGGCAAAGACCGCATATGTTTGAGAGGATTTCGTTTAAGCAACATAATTTCTCCACCACCAATTATATTTGACTTCTATGAAAAAGTTCAAGGATGCACAAATTTACTAGCATGTGACCAGTCCTGCTGTAGGTTTTCACAAGACTTTGAGTCCAAGCTGACAGAAAGTAATAATTTGTCCCAGTTAGATGACATCATGTGGGATGACCCAATTGATATTGCATCTGAAGATGAGGAACAAGAGGGGGAATTTGATGAACATATTGGTTTTGACAGTATTTTACAAGGTCTAGAGAAAGCAGATGTTGATTTTCCTGTAAACTTTGACAGAAGAGTGTTTTTATCCCAGTTGATAGAGAACTCAAAAATTGGTGATTTAAGCATCGCTGGGGAATCTGAAATTTATCAAAATCTCTTGACCAATGATCTGCTGGTGCCATTTCTTAAAGTCCAATGGGCAAGGCTGGTTCAATTGTTCAATTTGAGTGCAGCAAAGGAAACAAATGTCAAGCAAACTACAATCACAAAGCTTTGCGGAGAAGTTTTTAAACTTGCAACCAGTGAGCATATTATTTTGGAATTTGCAGAGCTCTTAAAGGTTGAGAAAGAAATGTTGCTAGTGGCCAGTCACACTGCATGCACAGAAATTATCTTTGGCGTAGCTGGACTAATATTGCAAACTTTGGTGTCAAAAGCTACTGGCTGTAATTCTAATACAGCATCACCCTTTATCTCACTGCAGAATTTGACTTCAGCTGAAAAGGGTAAAATTCGATATGTTGGAGGCTGGGCGCTACGTAAAACTTTGGAGAAATGTAAACATTACATTGACTTGAATTTGACTTCTCAAAATGCAGTTGTGAAAGAGAAGGTAAACGGTGAAATCTTGAAAGTTAAGATTCTGAATGGGCTTCTTTCAACATCAGCAGCTTTAAATGAGCACAGCCACTACAAGGATTCACTCAATGGGACTGCAGAAAAACAAAATTTAGTACATGGTCTTTTCAATATATCTGACCATAGCTACCTTCTTTTTGTTGCTTTGGAAGAGCACAGGGTCAACTTACTCACAAAGCAGTGTCTAGATGTAGTCAAGGGATCAATTGCTGCAAAGTCCTTGGACTCAATACAGTCAAATGCAGAACTGTATGAGCAGTGGCAGGCATTAACTGAGAACATTATTGCAGATAAAGAAATTGCTTGCCACAATGGAAGTCAGTCTACATCCAACATAACCAAAATACTTTTCAACGACATCACCAAACGATATATGAAAACGGCTACAGGGGAGTTCCTGAGAGACTTTCGCCGTGAAAATCATTGGCAAAAAACAGAGGCACACAGAAAAAAAGTCTTAATGAAGTCAAGAAAGAAGGACCTTGAGGCCAACATTGTAAAAATAGACACAATAAGGCAAGATCCTTCCACAAATAAAGAGTCCTCACATGTGATGTTGAAGTCAATGATTGTAAAGCATCCAAGGGTGTTTCATGAATCAAGACTGTACACAAATAAAGATCTTGAGCTCCTGTTACGAGGCTATGGAATCTCAAAGAAAGGGAAAAAAGAAATCCTTGCTGACAGACTTATTCAGGCAATAAAAGAAAATCATTTTAAGACTGATCGAGACAATTATTCACGGTAAGGTTAGTCAAATAAAAGGGCTGCACATTTGTAAAAATGCTGCTTCCTGAATATGGAAGCAATGATATTGAAAACTGTCTTGCTTTATTCCAATATGTCCAGTTAGGTTCTCTGGTATTTTACACAGTTTCAATTGGTATGTCCTTCCCATGAAAATGGGAGCTTTTCTGCATTGAGCCCATCTGAAAACCTGTAAAAACAAGTCAGTCAAAACAATAAGCAAGATTTCCCTTTGTCCTCCTTCCTAACAATAATGACACTTGAATGTGTTAATGTATTTTAAGAAATAAAATGTAAGTGTTAATGTAAGATATATGAAAACGGCTACAGGGGAGTTCCTGAGAGACTTTCGCCGTGAAAATCATTGGCAAAAAACAGAGGCACACAGAAAAAAAGTCTTAATGAAGTCAAGAAAGAAGGACCTTGAGGCCAACATTGTAAAAATAGACACAATAAGGCAAGATCCTTCCACAAATAAAGAGTCCTCACATGTGATGTTGAAGTCAATGATTGTAAAGCATCCAAGGGTGTTTCATGAATCAAGACTGTACACAAATAAAGATCTTGAGCTCCTGTTACGAGGCTATGGAATCTCAAAGAAAGGGAAAAAAGAAATCCTTGCTGACAGACTTATTCAGGCAATAAAAGAAAATCATTTTAAGACTGATCGAGACAATTATTCACGGTAAGGTTAGTCAAATAAAAGGGCTGCACATTTGTAAAAATGCTGCTTCCTGAATATGGAAGCAATGATATTGAAAACTGTCTTGCTTTATTCCAATATGTCCAGTTAGGTTCTCTGGTATTTTACACAGTTTCAATTGGTATGTCCTTCCCATGAAAATGGGAGCTTTTCTGCATTGAGCCCATCTGAAAACCTGTAAAAACAAGTCAGTCAAAACAATAAGCAAGATTTCCCTTTGTCCTCCTTCCTAACAATAATGACACTTGAATGTGTTAATGTATTTTAAGAAATAAAATGTAAGTGTTAATGTAAGATATATGAAAACGGCTACAGGGGAGTTCCTGAGAGACTTTCGCCGTGAAAATCATTGGCAAAAAACAGAGGCACACAGAAAAAAAGTCTTAATGAAGTCAAGAAAGAAGGACCTTGAGGCCAACATTGTAAAAATAGACACAATAAGGCAAGATCCTTCCACAAATAAAGAGTCCTCACATGTGATGTTGAAGTCAATGATTGTAAAGCATCCAAGGGTGTTTCATGAATCAAGACTGTACACAAATAAAGATCTTGAGCTCCTGTTACGAGGCTATGGAATCTCAAAGAAAGGGAAAAAAGAAATCCTTGCTGACAGACTTATTCAGGCAATAAAAGAAAATCATTTTAAGACTGATCGAGACAATTATTCACGGTAAGGTTAGTCAAATAAAAGGGCTGCACATTTGTAAAAATGCTGCTTCCTGAATATGGAAGCAATGATATTGAAAACTGTCTTGCTTTATTCCAATATGTCCAGTTAGGTTCTCTGGTATTTTACACAGTTTCAATTGGTATGTCCTTCCCATGAAAATGGGAGCTTTTCTGCATTGAGCCCATCTGAAAACCTGTAAAAACAAGTCAGTCAAAACAATAAGCAAGATTTCCCTTTGTCCTCCTTCCTAACAATAATGACACTTGAATGTGTTAATGTATTTTAAGAAATAAAATGTAAGTGTTAATGTAAGATATATGAAAACGGCTACAGGGGAGTTCCTGAGAGACTTTCGCCGTGAAAATCATTGGCAAAAAACAGAGGCACACAGAAAAAAAGTCTTAATGAAGTCAAGAAAGAAGGACCTTGAGGCCAATATTGTAAAAATAGACACAATGAGGCAAGATCCTTCCACAAATAAAGAGTCCTCACATGTGATGTTGAAGTCAATGATTGTAAAGCATCCAAGGGTGGTTCATGAATCAAGACTGTACACAAATAAAGATCTTGAGCTCCTGTTACGAGGCTATGGAATCTCAAAGAAAGGGAAAAAAGAAATCCTTGCTGACAGACTTATTCAGGCAATAAAAGAAAATCATTTTATGACTGATCCAGACATTTATTCACGGTAAGGTTAGTCAAATAAAAGGGCTGCACATTTGTAAAAATGCTGCTTCCTGAATATGGAAGCAATGATATTGAAAACTGTCTTGCTTTATTCCAATATGTCCAGTTAGTTTCTTTGGTATTTTACACAGTTTCAATTGGTATTTCCTTCCCATGAAAATGGGAGATTTTCTGCATTGAGCCCATCTGAAAACCTGTAAAACAAGTCAGTCAAAACAATAAGCAAGATTTCCCTTTGTCCTCCTTCCTAACAATAATGACAATTGAATGTGTTAATGTATTTTCATTAACACATTCAAGTGTCATTAATACATTTCATAATGTATCAATGTATAATGTATTTTAGAAAAAGAAGTCATTGTAGTGTACTCATAAACTAATTTGAATGTTTTCGTTCATAAACAGTTGAAGAAAGAGTTCTTTTTGATAACGTAAAAACCCGTTTTTGCGAATTTCTGATCCCCCCATTTATTAAGAACCCCCCCGTTTATTAGTTTCTTTGAGGGGATCCCACCCCCCCGTTTATTAAGACCCCCTTGTCTTAGGCACCCGAGAGTAAGCAGGCTGGCGTTCTCTTAACTTATTTACAGTGGCCACTCAATATAACTACACACAGTATGTTTGTTCAGTTTAAATAGATCTACCTAGTATATTCTGCAAATACAGTATATGTGCTGTACACCCCTACGTTTCATTGTACATTTCACATAAAATGTACCAAAACTGTGTAATATGTATAAACTGTATATAGAGCACAATTAAAGTATGTTATCTTAGCTTCTTAGGTCTGTAGAAAGGAAGAGATTCTACTTTTCCAGTATTTGACTTTGATGTTGCAGATTTTTGTCCCATCAATATTGAATTCATCCCAGTTTGATATTGGTCGTAACGCGGATTATCATTTTGTCCATGATATCCCCTTTGTTGGCAAAAAATGTTCTCAACAAGATTTGTGTTGAATCTCCAAAGTAGAAGGGTAGATGAGGGAAACTCTTGAAATGAGTACTTGCAAATCTGTTCAATGCCAACCAACATTGAGTAGAGATCAAACCTTGTTTTGTCCGACAGCATCATTTTGTTTTGTTCTGCAGGTGTAGCTGGTGCTTGTAATGCATCTTCATGCCAGCTATCTAGATATGCAATACACTTTCTAGGAATCATCAGTCTCTCATCATTTACATCTTTTACAGGAAGAGATGAATGAAAAAAACTGACAATTGAACTTGTAAATTCAAGGAAATTTATTGATTCGTGCAGCTTTGCACTTTCTTCTGCATCCAGAGATTTTTGATAGTCCTGCAAAAAATAAAAAATTCCTTTAGTTTTTATCTTGCATCCGTTGGTCAAGGTTTGAATTCTAAATTTCCATTTTCAATGATTCTGTGCTGTATCTCCTAAAATGCAAAATGAAAGAATGCTGAAAGTACATGACAATGAATGTAATGCACATATCAAGCCTTTAACTTAAAGTCATCAGTTATAGTACAAGGTACTGTATGTCACAAATTTATCAAATGAAGGGAACTGAATCAGCAAAGTTAGCCAATGTATACCCTATCGGTCAAAATCTGCTGACAGAGCATTTGAAATTAAGGATCTTGATTGGTCAGTTCTGTATTGATCACATGAAATCGTGTGTTGTTGCTTTAGTTTAGGCTGATTCCGAAACAATGCAGAGACCAATTGATACTTACAAAATTCAAAAGGTGTTTTTCAAATCATGTGGTGCTATTGACATCTCCATTGTCTTTTCATACAATGTATTGCATGAAATGCAATATAATCTCCTGCACCAAAGGATTATAAAAATAGCCCTCTGGGACATGAGCACAGCCCCCAAAAAACGTGCTTACACAAATGAAAAGGCATTAAAATAGAAACAATATTCATAACTGTATGCAAAGATAAAGATCAAAGGGTGAAATCAAAGAGATCACACAAGCTTCTTGTCTTATGCTGATTCAATTCCTTTACAATCATCCTTGGATATGCTCTTGACATTTCAGTCAAACTGGAAAGGAAATTGATGGCAGCTACTGTAAGACTTCCATAGAAAGCATGCAATGGTTAAATTTTTGACTAAAATTTACCCGCATTAGTCTCAGCATATCCTCATCTAGTACGTCAACTGCCAGCTGATTTCGCATGAGACTTGCTGGAGTCAATTCGAAGTGTGCTGGTGTGAGTTTGTGGTGTAACTTCAGAGATATTCGTTGTTGATCCCATTGGTAAGCTAACTGCCAATGCTTCCACAAAATCAATTTTCCGTTAGAACCTTTGCGCAGTATCCTTTTAGAATTTTTGGTCTCTGTACTCTTCCAAACATTGTTTCGGATCTTCTTTATGTTATGCTGCAAGAAACATGCAAACATATCACATATAAAATTTTATATATAAAATTTTCAAGACAATAATTTCCATGGATCTCAGATCCGTTCAAAAGTCTCATACAGTATACAGGTATACTTAAAAAAGTATTAATATAAATTACTGAACGATTCTCTTCTCAGATCACCACAGAACGCAGGTACAGTAGCAGTGTATGGTTGTAGTAATTGTACAAGTAAAATTGCAAACTACTGTAACCATTGATTTCTTCTTTACCGTTCTTCTGTTTGTTGTGATGTCTTTTGTCCTCTAACTTAACTTATCAAAACACTTGGCCCCTCGGTTGGGGACTTGGGTCTGTTGATGGGCCTGGTGTTTTGATGGAAGGAGTTAGAGGACAAACACCACAACAAACCGAGCAACAATAAGGAAGAAAACAAAGGCTGGCTTGCGATTTTTGTTCACAATTAATACAACCATACGCTGCTACCTGTGCACAGAGTTGTAGAACTGAAAATATCTATACACTGGAAAATTTATATTTAGAAATCTGAATCATAATTCTGCTGGTTTATTGTATATTTTACCAACTGTAATTGTTGCTTAGTGCTTGAAAGTGATCTTAAGACAGAGGACTGCTCTCATGACACTGGCTGGAAAGGTTTTTCTATATAATTTACTCCATCCAAAAATTCACATAACAGATAACTCATAACACTACTTGTGAAATTTTTATGCAGGCATGGGAGATCCCCACCAACAATACAACAAAACTGCAAGGATCAACCTAAGGAATTGCTGAGAAACTCCCCCAAACTGACAGCAGCAGAAAATTTCTTTGCCTGCTACAGGAGAAAATAATTTAGTATTCTACGCACCTCTGGATCCATGAAGAATACAAAGGGCTTCCTTGTGTATGGGTTGATGGATGTAAATTTCTCTTCATAACAATCCTTTCCAGTGAAGCGTAGTTTGACAAAGCTTCTGTTTATCTCACTTCCATCCAAACAGCAGTAGAAGGTATCAAATCCATTGATAAGTAGCCATTTTGCAGCTTTCCAAAACATGAAGAAGAGTGATGCAGGAGGTGTATTTACAGTTGGCCAATGTGCAAATGGGAAGGCGAACCCACTGTTACCAAGGAAGCTGAACTGCAAAACTTGCTTTGCCATAATTGCCTCATCCTTTCCTAAAGTAAATAGTGCAATGGGAATCCACATATTTGTTTATAAGAAACTGCATAAGAGACTCAACTCTCAGATCAGCAAAAAATTAAGAAACTCTGTTCTAGGGGGTTAGCAGGTTTACTTTTACGTTCACTTGTTTCCGTTATCACATTACTTGGACGTACTTGAGTACTGTCTTATTTTAAGAAACTTTCAGTACCGGCCCAACTTCTTATTTTATTAAATATATATTCATACTGTGTATCATAAGGAAAACTTTTGTGTTTTAGCTCCAAATCATTTCAAGGGCAAAATACTGTAGATCTTAACCTACAACCAGCTGCAATATTGTTGAGCCATTTATGAAAAATAAGGTTCCTGTCCCTCAACCCTCCTCCCCTTGTTGCAATGTTAACTGGAAGCAAATATGACCTTTCTGCTGGTAACCAACAATTTGCAACTTTTCCAACTGATTCAACATTGCAAATGAGGATAGGGCCACAGTACCAAAAACCTTATACAGAGGGCTCAACAATTTTGCAATCATTGTAGAGTCTGTTGCACTAACCTGTCTGTAATTGTCTGATTAAAGTATCCTCATCTCCCATGTTTACTAAGCCTACGAGCTCCATGACTCCATTCTGGCTTTTTAGCTGGAGGTCTTCTTGAATGGCCATTTCATCCAACATAATGCCCCCTAACCTCCCAAACTGAGGTATGTTGCGCTTTTCCGCTTCCTCTCTCATTAACTGGAAAACTTCTTCATTCAGTCCTGGTTCTTGCTGAACTGAGTTCTTGTAGTATTGTAATAGTCTTTCTGATGGCAGTACAAACATTCTGCAATCTGAAACCTCTTTGTATGCTTGAGGACTTTTGCTCCATATGGACAAACACAAACGAATGATTCTGAAAAGGCAAACAAATTTTGTTACGTTATGGAATTTTTAATGAAAATTATGGAGAAATCAAGAGAATGTATTAACAATTTTTTGGGAAGATTCTCCCTTAGACAGTTTCTTACCATCCATCACATTGTGGGTTTCTAGTTTAGACAGCATATCTACATCACGTGATCAGTACTCTAGTCTCTCCTGCTCCGTCTTTCAAACTGGTTGCAAAAGCAATGTGGAAATAATAATTAGTCTAAACTCTCTAAACTGCTTTGAAAGGCATACTGTACTTACTTTGGGTGCCAACGATATCCTTTTGAACATTTTTTCCCAAGGTTTTCCAACTGTGCATTGTAAAACAAGAGCAAGTCTTCTGGTATTTCATTCTTGTCTATTAGCTTGAACATGTGCTGGAAATCACTGTTGTCTTCATCATCGAATTCGTACATGACAGCTTCAATTTTCTTCTGCATGTAGCTATTCTGCTTGCTGATATGTTGGATTTTCTTCTTTGCTTCTTGCAATTTTTGAATTTTTTCTCCATCTGACATCCAAGACTCCCTCTTAAACTTAATGCCAGATCTTGAGTGGTCTTGGAGCTTTGTTTGCCTTGACAGATTTAATGTTTTGTAAAATGAATTATGCTTGATTCTTGAGCATTTTTTGCACATTTGTTGGCAAGAGACACCAGACAGTAAAATGCTATCACAATCTAGTGCCCTGTGACGCAGTTCTGCATCTTTATGTAGCAGCCATTCATCACATTTTCCAATTATTTCTCCTTTGCCATTGAAAGTGTTATTTGTTACATCAACTTTAAAACCAGTGCAAAGTATGGCAGAGCTGCACTTTTCAAACACATTTGCCAATTGGTCTTGAATGCCATTTGCTAATTGCCAGTTTATGGCAGGTATTGGTAGTGCTGACAATGCAATTCTCCTACCCATGACTGTCAGTGAGATGTTACAGTTGTTATCAATTCTTATCTCCCTTATGACTCTGGAATTGTTACACTTAATGTTGGGTTCAATATAAACCCATGACCATATTTTGCAATCATTTTCATTGCCAGTGGAGACAATGCTGCTTTCAGTCACATAATTCCATCCTTTAAGACTGTAGGTAAAATCTGCAATTTCTCTCCATATCTGATCGAAGGTGATATGTTCAGTACTGCTGAGAGTCTCTGTATTTTTTATCTCTAGACCGGAATAGGCCCATATGCGGCTTCTCTTGCCTTCTCTTTCCTTAGTCACTCTTACCTTTTTGAGTGATGGAAATGACGTCTTGATCAACTTTCCAAGTTCACTCAAAGGCAAAGCATTTTCTATTCCGAATTCTGCTTCATACAGCTGGCGTATTTCCTCTACAGGGATACAGTTTTTCTCGCTTGTAGACTCATTGACATTAGTGGCAGTGGCGAAAGTCTGTTCCAGCCTGAAATTACAACGATGAAAGCTCAGTTAGGCCTACTGCTGTTTCGCTGTCATAAAAAGTGCCTTGAAACAAATTTCATATCGAATTCCAAACAAAGAACGAATGAAAATAAGATGTTAACTTACCACAGAACAGCCCTGGAACGCTGATTGCCTTCCTTATCCCTTGTTTGATTTGCTTCACACAAAGCGCCCGCCATTATCCGCCATTACTCGCTCAACATCGAAAACAAGATATGACACACTGCGAGCGCCGAAAATTTTAACGAGAAAAGCTGTCCAAGGTCAGTGCGGAATACATTATCTCAGCAAGCGCGCTGTTTCGTCCCTTGTCCTTTTCTTCCTTCTCTCTTATCTCGCTCCTCCTCCGCTTTTCTCTCCCTCACTTCTTTCGCATTTCCTACTCTCCTTCGCATTGGTCAAAGTATTCGCGGCTCTTCAGAAGCAAGAAAGACAACAGTATCGAGGAATAATGAAAATATTAAAAATAACAATATCGAGAAATACTAAATAATAACTACGAATATTTAGACTGATGCCCCTGTGACGCATCTCGAGATATTTTGCCGCAAAGAAAGGATGCCTCAACAAGGGCATAAGTTGTGCCTACTTAGACTTCCATATTTAAGTAACCATAAATCTCACAACGAGTTGGAAATGTCAAGGAACCTACCATCTTTTAAAGTCAAGACTTTTTCGTGGATATCAGCGGCTTCTGCAGCTTGGTCTACATCTTCATCTGTAGCAACTACTCTCCCATATCTGATATTGTATCTATCATGAAAGAACACAAAATGTAATTCTGCAGCTTGGACCCCCAAATCAAAAACAAATGCAAGAATTCCCAAGGGAGAATTTCATTAGTAAGTGTTAATCTTGTCTTCGTACTTGCCCTAAGATAACCTTTAAAAATCTTAAAAGATTCGAAAACAGCCTCAAAATCTTGCCTTGCAGTGTTTAATTGACTTCTTTAAAGAACGAAGAGGTCATCCAAGATGATAATGTCTGGGGAGTGCACTGAAGTGAAGACTGCTCAATACAGTGGATGGATAACAGCATCAGTACAATAGAGGTTTTCAGCACAGCGGAGGGCTGCCAACAGTACAAAGACGGGATAACATAATGTTTGTGCGGGATATCAGGTCGGTGCGGTGAGGGGTTGCTTTGTTCTAAAGTGGAGTTCATGGACTGTTTTAATCTTGAAGAAATCAAAGAACGTACAATGTGATCTTGAAAAATTTTAAGAAACTTTCTGTTCTTCAATTCTTGCTTTCTTATCAAAAGAGCTACATATGTGAAGGAAGAGCTTGTCACCATCCAGAAATCACGTAAGCATTTTGAAGTCATGATGCAACTCTCCCGTATTATTATTATTATTATTATTATTATTATTATTATTATTATTATTATTATTATTATTATTATTATTATGCTGCTAAATGTCACAGTTCATACTGGTTGCTTTTCTTTGGCCGGGTGTAAACAATACACCTAAGGCATGTCATGTCCTGAAGTTCAGATGCTCAATACTTTACGAAGGATCCTTGCAGTTCCTAGTAAGCATGTCTTTTGGACCGTCTGAAGATTCAGATTTTCTGATAGGCTTCTGATGTTATCTTCCATTCCTTTTCTGATGGTACCGAGTGCTCCTATCACGATGGGTATTACTTTCGTTTTCATTTTCCACATCCTTTGTATCTCAATTTCAAGATCTTGATATTTGCTTTTCTTTTCCATTTCTTTGATTGAAACATTTTTATCACATGGTACAGTCATATCTATCAGCTTGCAAGTTGAATTCACTTTGTCCTTGATTATGATGTCAGGTCTGTTTGCACCTACATGTCTGTCTGTATGCACTGCCATGTCCCATAGCACTGTATGTGTTTCAGTGTTAGTTACTGTGCCCGGTTGGTGCTCATACCACTTGTCTGAGGTCTTGATTCCTAGGTCATTACAAATATTCCAGTGTACATATGCTGCAGCTTTGTTGTGTCTTTCGATGTAATCAGACTTTGCTAATACTTCACATCCTGACGTTATGTGGTCAATTGTTTCAGACTTGTTTCATTATTATTATTATTACTATTATTATTATTATTATTATTATTATTATTATTATTATTATTATTATTATTATTATTATTATTATTATTATTATTATCAATTTCTTTACAGTTGGACAATAATAAAAATAGCTAAAAGTAGCTAGCTAATTAATTCCAACCTAATTAGTTACCTAATTAATTCCAAACTTGATGTGCCGGAGGCACAAACAAGACAGGTTTTTCCACACCCTTTGATGCTTGTGAAAGCAGAAGGGTTTCGAGGAAATTTTGGGAAAACCTATTCCTACTGTGTAAGAAATCTGAGAACACTTTGCGGGCTTAGGTTCTGTAAAGCAAACAAACAAAATTCAAAACGACCATTTTGCAGCTTTTGATAGGCCATATCACATATTTTCCACCATCCATCTCCTCGTCGGCATTATGACGAACAATGAGGTAAAGCACACATGTTTTGGTACTTAAGTCTGAATCGAATGGGATTCTGCCAAGCAGAATCTGTTAACCGCGTTTGCGTCTGACTGCCCCTTTACGATCTTACACTTACAGACGCCATGATAACTTCGCATTGACTGCAATCAGCAGTCGAGAATCGGAACAAAATAGTATATGTTTAAAGAAGGGACTCATACGTTACAAAACTTGAGTCAGATTTTGTTCGAGTCAAAGCCCCATACATTTGAACAGGTTAAACAAATATTGGCACTATAATTTGTGAGTAAAGTGTCACAACACAGAAAGATAGGAATCAAATAGACGAAGAAAAAAATTGATGGATAAATAGATAGAGAAAGCTCGACGAAGATGGGAAAAAACTTCGAAACTATGCTGCACGGTTGATAACAAATAGCACCTTCGATGCCCCTTATTATGAAAATACATCGCTCGTCCATTGACGCAATTAATGTTCTTAACATCGAGGGACAACAAGTCTCCTTAGACTTCCAGGAGCTGTTTTAGTATTCTTGCAGTGTTCAGAAAATACAGCGGTTTGCATCTAAATGATGGCAATATTTGATGGAATCTGTTCCAGTTGTTTCTGCGGGATTTGCATGTTCTAATCTTAGTTTTTGCACATGGAGAACCTTCTTGTTCCTTGTATGATAATTTGATAAGGCAGACCTCTCTAAGAACTTATTACGTAGGCGTTCAGGACAAAGCTGATTGACAATTTTGAAATTCATGACAGCTCGGTCAAATGCCATTAACTGATTTAATTTAAAAATGTTCTTATTGTAGGCATCTTTCATCCTTGGGGATTCTATCGGATCGAAGGCACAATACTGATACTTTTGCAGAGTGCTAAGTTTACTATTGAAGAGGGCCCCTCAGACCACGTCTGCATACTTTAGATGGCTTTGAAAAAGTGCTTGATATATATTAAGTAACTGAGATTGTGGTAAGATGTTTTTCAATTTCCTGAGAGATGCCAGGCCACCAGCTATTTCCCTTTGACAGATTTGTACTGTTCATTCCAGCTTAGCTTATCGTCAACAGAAAGTCCCAGGTACTTCGTTTTATGAACCTGCTTTATTCTAACATTATCCACATAAAACGGTGGTAGCTTTGGTAACTTGATTTGACTTCGAGGGCGGTCAATAACCATGAACTCGGTTTTCTCAGGGTTTATAATTAGCATATTCATTCTCATCCACTCAGAAATGATTTTCAGTTCAGCCTGGAAGTCGTATCTCACATATGACTAGTTGGAAACTCGATTTGTGGCCGTTTAATGTACAATGTTGCTGACGGCAACTAAGGTAAGATCTAAACCATTCTAGCTCAATACCATCAATCCCATATACTTTCAGCTTTCTGATAAGTATTTCATGATCAACTGTATCAATATCTCCCGTCTTGGAAGTCTTCAAAGACCACAAATTTCGCAGAGAGAAACGATAATTACCGAAGGCGATCTGAGGACAGAAGGATTGTGGGGAGGGGTGCCAAAAGAATATACATTCTGAAAAAGGTAGAGTTGACAGACTTTGCAGGGAAAGATTTCAAGAGAATGAGAATTTTGAAAGTGCGAGAGAGTTAAAATTTGGTTTTTCGGTCGCGCAACTTGAAGCAATTGCAATGCTTTGTACTTTTGTAATGCAAATCCATGAGAAAAATGGTTTACACTAATGTGCTCTTGCGATCTTCCGGAAGTCTACCAGCCTCTAGACAAGGTTTCCGAAGGCCACGGATGTTTACTGTCTTCAGTAGGGTCCAAATTAATACATCAATAAGCCAACAGAACTCTACCATAAACAGAATGACCAACTGAATGGGCTTTCGTAAAAATGATCTGAAGTCTGCAATGTATAACAGTTTTGGTAGAATGGCTCCAAAAGAATGGGATCTTAGCTCCCACAAACTCTACAATGTTCAGAAGGTACCCCAATCGATACGCCCTTAATTCCTATATTCCATGTGCACAGCTGCCTCCTGCGCCTGTCAAACATCTAATTTCATACAATTTTGTATCAAATACCTGACTGTGTCATTGAAAAGAACTGTGTCTTGTGGCACAACCCCGATGTGCTGTCGTAAAGACCGTTGAGTGACCTGATCAAAATAAAACGAGCATCGTATGACAATTAAAACAAAACATATAATTTTACAATAAAAATGAGAACAGAAATCGGCGCGCCCGCTGGAAAACACAGCATTGTTGTAAATCTGAGAATCATAATGAAGATGATTATTAATGCTACCTTGTATGTATGCATGTACCTAAACTCCTCATGGAGTAAAAAGGAATGACTTGGTACACAATGGTATCAGTTGCTTTGAGTGACAACTCAGTTCAAAGCGATTAGCGATTGCAGACAAAGGAAATCCTCTCAACAAGTAATTCTAAGCAAGCAAAGCTGCAGATGTTGCCACGAAAAAAGTCGTGTACATTCGCCTTGTGCACCCGAAAGATGGCTTTCTAGAGAAGTTATGACCTTATAAAGAAAGAAAAAGAATACCTCGAAGGAAGTACCTGGAGGATTTTATATATTTGATTTAGGAACTGTGTAAAACTCGATTCATTTAAGCCCCGGCCAAACGCTCTCGACTTTTCACTCGACAACGCTCGACATCAATGTCGAGTGAAATGTCGAGAGCGTTTGGCCACCTTGTATAGTGATGTCGAGTGATGTCGAGCGTTGTCGAGCGTTGTCGAGTCAAATTTGATCATGGTCAAAATTGTCGAGAGAAGGTGCTCGAAATTTCTATTGTTTGAGATTTTGTCGAGTGTTGTCGAGTGCGTTTGGCCAGGTGCTCGACTTTCCGCTCGACGTTGCTGAGCTTACGCATGTGCACTTAATAATCTTTCCCACCAAAATCGCTGTGAGAAAGGCTCTGCCAATCAAGAATTCTTCGAAATTCTGCAGTATAAACAGAAAAAATTCGTAGGACATTCTGATCATATATCGGTAACCTCCAGGATCTTCCATGTTCAACTCTGTGAAGATATTTTCAAAATAAACTTCTCTGCTGTCTCTGCTTCTCCTTCATCGAAGATCACTATCAAAATTGAGCTAGCAACAGCCTTACGTTATCTTTATTAAATTTTAATGCTGGTCTGAGAATAGCAACAAAATTTAGCTGGCTTTCATACAAAAGAAACAGAAACTAAAACACAAACTTGACGCTTCCGCGAAGTCGGGGAAAACTCGAGTGAAATGTCGAGAGCGTTTGGCCACCTTTTGCTCGACAACGCTCGACATAGCTCGATTTTTGTCGAGCGTTGTCGAGTGAAAAGTCGAGAGCGTTTGGCCGGAGCTTTAAACCTTAAAAATGTGAAAATTGCGATGTCTTCTGCTAGGCTCCTGGAACAAATAAACAAAATCAGCCGGGCAGATCGTTAGATCTATCCTTCTACTTTCGCCATAAACTAAAAATCTCTTTGAAGAACCATCTTTTGCTTGCACAAGGCCACAATTTACCATGGCGTTTTGCAGACAGCTTTTGCAGCTTTCTTGTTTTGAATTTCTGGTTGAGAGTTCCCTTGTCTGCAATCGCTGATGGCTTTGAATCCAGGTGTCAATAAAAAGTAACTAATGCTGTTTTGCATGAAGTTTTTTTATGTCACACAAAGTACAACTTGAATTCAGAGGAAAAATGCATTTCGATTTTAAGCCAAGAAGGCGGCGCAGACTGGGGCACATCATGACATAGGCCAAATTTTCTTTCTACTGCTTTTCTGAATGAATTCGCAACCATATAAGTAACAGCTTTCTTGCAAACTGTTACACGAAAAAATTTCAGTGCAACTGATCACGGAAAATTAAGCTATCTTATCTGCTTCTTGTTGCGCCTTCAATCCATATATTCGGCTAAACCGCTATATCATTTTGATCTCTCACCATTAGTGGTTAATATCAATGATCTTACAGCACAAAAGACCATTTTTCTGATTTGTTGCTCATATTTTTCTAATTGTGTACCACGGACTGCGCAATTTCAAGCTACTCTTTGCAAGACACTCACTTTTCGAGGCAAGACACTTTGTAAGATACTCACAATTTTCAGATTCGATCATCTTCGAATTTTCTTGGAAGAGAGGGCGAAAAGTCGTAGGTTTGACAAAGGGCCTAAGGAGATAGCATTGCCACCGAAGGCTCGAATTTTAGTGTCATTTACAAAACGATTTCTCTTGAAGAGAACAATCAATCGAAAATTGCAGCCGTAGGAACTTTCAAAATTTACTAAACTTTGATGTTAACTAATAAAATCGGTCCAAAGTTGGATAACCACTGTCAGAAAAACGATATTGGGGGAGATGTTTTCCCCATAGCTTACCACAGCTTCATCCATTGACGTGAGGTCATGGTGCATTCTGATTGGTCGAGGCCCTCAAAAGTCAACAAATGCACTGATCGGTCAAAGCGAAATCCCCCCTTGCTATCCACAGCAACTGAAATCTCATCACGCATGAATATTTATACGGTGTTAAACCTTCAAATAATCATACTAATGATCATAGTCACAATTTCAATTGATTAGAGAAAAGGAAGGAAACTAATTTGAATTTGCTCAAACTAACCAATTCACTTCAGCCATATAGTTAAATGGTTGCAGGAAGATTTTAACCATGAATTAATAAGAATGCACACAAAATTCTTCTTCGATAGCGAATGTCATGATGCCCAGTATAAATGCCCGATTGTTTGGCGATTGTGTGACGAGTGTTGCTAATGTCGTTATGGGGGCCTTCGCAGTGAGAGAGAGCGCTCAGTATAAGTACCCCCGCGATGTTACATTTCTACGCTCATCGTATCTTCATTTCTACAGAATCTTTCATTTCTGCCACAAGCATTGTAATTTGTACTGAGTTCAGTTTCATTTTAGTACGTTACCATTTTCAATTCTTTCTTGTTAAGATAATGGGCCATCTCAGCCTAGGAATCTCTCTTAGTGAGAAAATTGTCCTATCTTTTCTACAGGACCTTCTAAATGCTGCGAAGAGAATTGCGTGTGCTATGGGGTAGTTTACCAAATCATACTGTATTCTATCCTTCAACATGTTAGGCTGCTGGGAGGAACAACCATTAAAAACGGCAGTCACCAAGAGTTGGGTATAGATGGATAAGTAACAATGATATTCATAAGTTAATGATGAGAGGCATATACTCTGGAATTGCCTGCAAATGAGATTTGATAGACAAAAGATTACCTACCCTTTCAATGTTCTGGTCATCAATGTGGATCGTTCCTGACAACAGGTCATAAAATCGGAACAAAAGTCGAATAATTGTACTCTTACCACTGCCAGACGGTCCAACCTGCAAGCATGCATCTGTATGTTAAATATATCTTGTTAGCACGTTGACTGTCTAGCCAAACTGTGCAGTTTCATTAGTGTGTGAGTGTGTCTATGTTTCGATTTGAAAGAATATTTATCTAAGGTATTTGGTACACTAAACATGTAGATTCAATAACGATTATAAACATAAAAAAATCCTCAGTGAATAATTTTGCCATTAGATATTGGCTACGTAGCCTGATGAGCTTGGCTCAAACTGAAGTAAAAGGGCGTTAGAGATCTATTCCATTAGGAATACAACGAGAAAGTGCGTGAATTATGTTCCCTTGAATTTCAGATATTTTTGGCAGCTTTGAATCTTTGTGGAAAACGCCCCTCGAGTTTGAATAGTACATTTACCGATAATATGATAATGGAAGATAAAATTCAAAATTATGAAAATGAAGTTATAGTCCAGTAAACGAAAGGCAAATGTTAGTAGAACATAGAAGAAATTGCAACAGAATTTCTCTTTTGCGGCAAGCCATTCTTCAACAGTTACTTTCTAGCATATCAAGAGTCCTAGCATATCAAGAGTCTAGGATATCTAAGCATCGGAAAGGCCATGAAATTTGATGTATTCTATACGGTAGTCCACCAACAGGGGGGAATTTGGTTCTGAGCCAATCAGCGACTTTGTTTATGTCGGAAACAACCAATCATATTGCTTCATTAAACAATAGGAACAATAAAGGTCTTGACGTCAAATATGACGAACGCAGAATTTAAAAAAATCTCCTCGCAGCTTCTCGCTGCAAAATCACTGACTCTAAAATCGATACGATGCACTTCATTTTAGCGTGCTACAAAGAGTATCACGACTTCTTTGTATTATTTATGAGTTGATCTAAGTTCTTACCGAGACCATTTTTGTTATCTGACCCACGAGCAGAGAAAGTGTCGACATTAAAATAGGCATTTTCAACTGTATTTGCTTAGCCCCATGGTCGCTCCTCTGGTGGTTATGGTCATTTTGAAATGCGTTCCTTGAACATATCTACATGCAATTTTCCATGTTAAACACCATTTAAAAGGAAAACCAGCCCCTTTGAAACAGAGCGTGGTATTGCATTCTTGAGCACCACAATTACACTTAAAACAGCGAAATGTTTGGAGGTAAAGTCGATGAGAAACACAAAGCCCTACGGGAAAAATTCACAAATCGATTTATGTACACCAAACGTCAATCTGACATTTGGGATTCAACCCCCTACCCCTCATTTAAACATCAGGTCAACTTTCCTCTAAATTTTCGATAAATGCGCTTTTACGGTTTTGAGCTTTATCGGCTTCTACTTCAGAATATGTGGATTGCCTAGCTCTGGCCTATTTGAATGCTGCTGAGGTTCACATCGTGTTCCATTACTTAGTTTTTATCAATTCTCGAGCAGCAATTTTTGTTGCTCTTTTAGTCAAGTCTTTAAGAATAGTTTGTGATTATATAATTGATATAATTTACCCGCTACTCTGCCTTTTCTCGTCAAGAAATTCTACCAGCACTGCTTGTACAGACCTTCGATCGAGAAATGAGAATTCTTCGAGCCGAGGGAAGTAATTACTGATATTGATCAGGTTTGTCATAAGAATGTGAAAAATGATGGAACAGGTAAAGAGTAAAGTAGTTTTAGCTAATAGGCCTGATCGATTTTTATCTAATTTTTTAAAATTTTTGTAAACGTCATGTGTTGAACCCCTCCCCCCCCCCCCAACACGTCAAACTGATGTTTGGCGAACCAAAATCGATTGTGAGTTTTCCCTTAATGTCACAAATAGGTCCTAAATATGCACTCACCAGTTCTCCATTTGCAATAATTAGCCAAAACTGGAGAAGTCCACAAATCTACCCGCTCCATGTGAAACAAACAAATTTAGCACGGATGAATTAAACTATTCCACAAGTTTCACCAGTGCAGTCTTTACTGCACTATTGTGTTAATCTAAGGTCTATGCCATCCAAAGTCTGAACTGAAATGATTTAAGGTCTATGCCATCCAAAGTCTGCACTGAAATGATCTAAGGTCTATGCCAGGGGGAGGGGTACTTGGTCTACGAACATACGGGGACGTGCCGCTAGAAAATCTAAAAAGCTACCCTGTCCCGGAGTCAAATTCCGAAAATGATACCCTGTCCCGGAGTAAAATTTTCTTAAACAATACCCTGTCCTTTAGTTTCTTTTGACAAAGTCGTGCTCTGCAAGGAAATTTGTGCGAAGGTGGAAATATTGCCATCTTAACGACTTGAATCACATTCGCAGAGTGAAAATGGCCTAAAACGACCTTTCGGAGTCAAAAATGACAAATATGGACCCTGTCATGGAGCCGATTTTTACGAAAATGATGCCCTGTCCCGGAGTCGGAATCCTGAAAATGATACCCTGTTCAGCGGCACGTCCCCGTACGGAAAAATATATGAGTACCTCCCCCCGGGGGGTCTATGCCATCCAAAGTCTGAACTGAAATGGCGAGAAATTCATTACGTGAACGAAAATACCATTTCTTTGCAAAACATGTCGATTTCTGATCTTGAGAGAATTCTTCTTCAGTTTTTTTGTTGAGTTCAGGTCAAGTCAGATGAAATGTGCAACTCAGTTATCCTCCTGGTGCGTTATGATAGCTTGGGATCTAGGACTTTTACAGTGGAGAGAGTATGAGGCTGAAAAGGGCGATCATTCCGTATTTGGTTCTCTTTGAAAGCAGCCAGCTTCTCCATCTTTCCAATCTCGTTATGTCTTACAGCAGCGGTAGAATGTCTGGTTTCAAACGGGGGGGGGGGGGGAAGGGGGCAGCCATCACAATAATGGCCAAATTTTCAGACTATGTTTTGGGTGATAAAGGCCTTGAGCACAGACAACCCCCTCAAGCTTGCATTCCAACAAATCCACGGTTTTTGATGTTTCTGCATTTTGGAAAGAACGGGGGGCATGTGCTCTCCCAAGCTGTTATAACTTCTGGTTTGCTGTTTCTCCCTTGCTCCCAAACCCATGTCAGAACCTCAAATATTTCACATTGCATACCACTTTCCACAGAAGTCCTTCTTGGATAAAGGTCGCCTACGAGAACAAATCATCATCCAAATGGAAAAATCACCATCCATTCTTTTTGGATAATGGGTCTACGTGGCTAGCACTGTCTTTTCTGGAATTTGAGAAAGTCTTTTTCAAGAGCGAAGGACTGGATCCCTCCTTTAATCGACCGTTCTAAGGCCCTACGATACTGACCTGGACTTGCCCAAGTCGTCTAAGTAAGAAAGAAAGAACGGATAAACTACCTAGTTCTGTTTAACAAGACAGCTTGAGCAAGTCCTGAACCGACCTATCTCAGTGTTGCTAAAATGCCTGTTGCATAAGCTTTGGAAGATGTCCCTTTATTTATAAGAAACCGCTTGAAAGAAACTTGGCGTCTCCTAGAAAAGTCATTCCCTAATAGTTATCAGAGTTTGATAAATAAAGTTAAGAAACGGTTTCAAGTTTAGCTCATGAACTGCAAGGTTTTCTCAACAAAAAATGCATTGTAAAGCAAATGATATTAAAGGGCTACATATTTGTCATTTATGATATGTAATGAGTTTAGGATATGGGACAATAAAAACATGTCAACAGTCAACAGCTGCAGACTCCTCGATTATATCTGACCTGACCCCATCGTCAGAAGTTACCTAGTCGTCTTTTTCCCAACTTTTACTACAAAAAACTCAAAAGAATTATCTCATGATCAGAAATCGATTTGTTTTGCAAGCAAATACTATTTTCGTAGACGTAATCAAATTCCCGACATTCAGTTCAGATCAACACGATGGAGCAGTAAAGACTGCATTGGTAAATTTGTGGAAATAATTTAATTCATCCTTGTTAAATTCGTTTGTTTCAAATGGAGCGTGTAGATTTGTAGAATTCTCTAGTTTTGACAAATCATTGCAAATGGAGGACAGGTGAGTACCTTCCGATATTTACGACCTATTTAAGACATTTAGGGCTTTGGGTTCCTCGTCGACTTTGCATCCAAACATTTTGCTGTTTTAAGTGCAATTGTTGTACTCAAGAAAGCAATACCACGCTCCGATTCAAAGGGAATGCTTTTCCTTTTGAATTATGTTGAACACGGACAATTTCATGTAGATATGTTCAAGGAACGCAGTTCAAAATGACCATAACCACCAGAGGCGCGACCATGGGGCTAAGCAAATACAGTTGAAAATGCCCATTTTAATGTCGAAGCTTTCTCTGCTCTTGGGTCAGATAACAAAAATGTTCTCGGTAAGAACTTAGATCATCTCATAAATAATGCCAAGAAGTCATGATACTCTTTGTAGCACGCTAAAATGTAGCGCATCGTATCGATTTTAGAGTCAGTGGTTTTGCAGCGAGAAGCTGCGAGGAGATTTGTTTACATTCTGTGTTCGTCATATTTGACGTCAAGACCTTTATTGTTCCTATTGTTTAATGAAGTAATGTGATTGGTTTTTTCCGACATAAAAAAAGTCGCTGATTGGCTCAGAATCAAATTCCCCCCTGTTTAGTCCACCACGTCCCATGTTTTTGAGCTACAGTTAAGATGAGCAAACAAAACTTGTCGATTTCAAAGTTATTATTGAAAAACTGGGCAACCTATGAAGTGCGGACCCTTGGACATTGGACCATACAAATATTCTTCATAAAAAGTGCAGAAAGGTTTGATCTTACACGAGCCCAATGCAAGGGTATTTAATGTTAAGATTTTCCGAGGTTTTAAGGGCACAATTGAAGCAATCAAATATTGATATAGAAAATATTGCGAAGGTCGAAGATGTCGCACATTCATAGACCAACAAAATAAAAGAATCAGTGATGCTGCATGCCCTTGTATGGTAGACAGAGTGGAATGGAAAGACACGTTCGGAAGAGCCCAGATTAACTGAATGACTGACCTGATTGGTAGACAGAACCATGCAAAATATTCGACTAGACGCTTGAATGAAGTGGCATACCATAGTTCATATTTCGATTTTTACATCCGTGTTTATCATACCTGTTGCTTGTACCATGGCTTGTACTAGACTCTTCCAATATTCTGTTACTGTTTATGAGTGGGGTCATTTTAGCTCCTTGCAGTGTTTCATTTTCTGGAGCGGAATGGTGTCACTTGAAGCAGTCCCGTGTGAACGAGAGCCGTGGGCATTTGGAGCATTGCAGTTTTTCGGTTTTTGGAACGGAGCCATATGAAAATGAACGATCGCGTTCTCTTGTGAACGGCACTTGAGACTTATTTTGATTTGATTTTTGGTTTTATATTTTTCACCCATGGTAGCCCCTCATACAATAACTGACTTACAGGGGGTCATGCTAAGAACTTACAACAATTAATAATTTAAAATTCAAATTTAGAACACCAAATATTTCACATTTCCTGGCAAAGATTGAACGGATCAACGAGTTTTGTTTCAATTTGGAGGCTAAAAATCATTAAAGATAAATCTAAAGTTGGTTTAGCAAATGCATTGTCTCAATTCTAATGCATTTTGAACCAAGCCTTAAATCTAGGTACTAAGGATTAAGGAAAGATAATGTCCCGGGTGACCCAGAAAAAAGTGACCCAACACAGTCAGTTATAGAGAAAAAAGTAAGTGACCGACTGAAATAATTCAAAAGTTGCTCTTTCGCTAAAAAACTACGCTATGGGCATTTTTTGCAAATTCTTCTGTTACACTAATTTCCCGCATTGAGGATTTTGAGTGAATGGGCATGCCTAAAATCCTCAAAAAGTTGCCAAAAACAGGGGGTTGATATACGGCCATTTCAGATCTTCAAAGCAGATGGGAGCATGTTTCAGTGCAGCCTGGGAATACGCAACTCACTCGAACGTTTCCAGTCCCTAGGTACCTAAAAATGTTCCCTGCATAAACTGAGGCACGTTCCTTATTGTTCCGAAGATCTAAGATGGCTTTAAATCGATTCTTCCCTGTTTTCGACGACTTTTGAGGAAATCAAGCAGGCCCTTTCATCGAAATCCTTAATTCGGGAAATTTAGGACACCAAAAAATTGTGAAAAATACTCATAACGTATGTTAGTCTTTTAGCGACGGATCAACGTTTGAAGCATTACGATCGACCACTTAATTTTTCTCTCTAAAATAGATTGCCTTGGGTCACTATTTTCTAGGTCACCCAGTGTAGCTTACCAGTGCAATTGTTTGACCAGGCAGAACATCAAAAGATATGTCACGCAGAATCAATTTGCTAAAAACAAATTTTATTGACAAGATTAAGATGGTGCATCTAGCAGATACGAACAAAAAGGATTGAAACGATGAGCGCCTGAACATTAAGAGTTCGAAAATCAAAGGGTGTAACACAGTAACGCATGCCATCAAAAGGTTGACCTCAGGGTCATTCCAAATAAGCACAACAGATGCATGTCAGATGACGTTCTCAAAAGTCGTTCTAATTTTAGCCACGGGAACCCATGCATCTGAGAACCTCGGAAAAAAAGTTCAGCAAGATATCTCATTTGGTTCAGATTTTATGATCAATTGAATATCTAGCCCATTGCTGCAAGAATGTATTTTTATCATGAGATGGCAAATTCAAGTCCAAATATATGAAAAAAATTTCCTATCCCACCTCAATCTGCATCTACTTATAGTACACTATGAATGATTGTAAAGATTTAAAGTTTTGCGTAATTGAAGACCATCATATTTGTAGAGTATTGCTCCAAATTTTGAACCAAATTTTATTTTAGCCCCAAAATGTATCTGGGGAAAGGATTTTGGTGTTGGCTTTCTGATTGATAAATGCCATGATGCTTTTAAGTTTTACGGTATACAATACTGATCTACCCCAGATGTTATATTTTAATCAACCAAATGCTTTTCGCAAAATTCCTTTGTCCAGGGGGGCTGCAAAGTCTATTAATTTCTGCCGAAAAGTCTATTTTTCCATCTTTAAGACGGTATCTTGCAAAAATCCTGCAACGCTTAAAATAGCTATTTGTATCCTCCAAATGTGAACACGCAGAAGTTCTGAAAAAGTGCCAAAACCAGAGAAACTTTTTTCTGATATGAGAACAATAGCTCTGTCAAAAAGGATGCACGCTCAAAACGGTCAAATTTGGCCAACTTCAATGGGCCAGAAACCTTGTGTCCCAAGCAGGTACATCCCTGCAATTTTCTACATGGACCACTACACCTTATAACCTATTTACCTGCAAATATGGAAGCAAAACGGAGAAATAATAATAATGATAATAAATCGAATTTTTATACAGGATAATCTATCAGTGCAAAAATACACTGTTATCAATAGAGTCCTGTTCCTAAAGTCAAATGAAAAGAAATGAAAACTAAAATCTTACAGTAAAATCATTAAAAATATCTTTTTCTTGTCTACTTACAATGCTCTTCTAATGCTTTCCTAAATATAGTTCTATATTTCATCCTTCTAACTTCGGCGGGTAGTGCATTAAATGCCTTAGCAGCAAGAAAGTAAAAACCTTCCAGTCTCAAGCTTCACTTTCGGTAACTTGACTGAATTCAAGTTGTTTCGTGTTGCACACTTGTGGTCCGTTTTCTCAAAATAATTTTCAAACAGCTCGCAAATGTTATTGCTTAGACAATCGAATACTATAGTGCATGCTCTCTGTTTAATCAGGCTTGATACTGATGGAATTCGAATTTCCATATTCTTTCCAAGTGTTGATTCAATCACGCTCTTTGCTCTATTCTCGATCCTTCTGATCTTCTTTAGTCTAGAATCAGGCAATCCCAGGAACAAGGTACCGCAATATGTAAAAATTGGTAATACCATTGTTCTGTACAATGCTTCAGCTGCATTCGATGTCAAACTATTTCTTATTTTTCTTATTATGTTCACTCTGCTTGCAGCCTTTTTGCAGGTTTTATCAAAGTGTGTAGCAAGTGTTAAAGTGGGATCTAAATGCACTCCAAGATATCTATAAGTTGTCGTTGAGTTGATGAGCTTTCCATCTACACGAATTTCGAGCTGTTTCCCACCAAGCAATTCAACCTCTTTCCAGTTCCAAACAACATTGATTCTGTTTTGCCTTTCTTTAAATTCCAAATCAATTCATTCTCATTTAGCCATCTGTGAAAACTGTTGATAGCCTCGTTTAATCTTCCTTCTATATCATGCACACACTTGGATGATGTGAAGAGAGCAGTGTCATCTGCATAGCTGATGATCGAGGAATGTATTAGGCATCTCCCTATATCGTTCATATGAAGGAGGAATAGTAATGGACCCAATATTGAGCCTTGAGGAACTCCTGTATAGACTGGGTAAGCGTTTGAAAGCGTCCCATTTAGTTCGACAGACTGCTTTCGTAGAAAGAGGTAATCCGTGAATCAGCCCAGCTATCTGTCAAAATACCATAACTTGGTAGTTTATTCAACAGCAAAGAATGACTTATGGTATCAAAGGCCTTAGATAGATCGATGTAGAGAGCTCCTGTCAAGTTGCCACTGTCCGCTTGCTTTCTAATGTAGTCGGTTAAGAATGTTGCTGCAAATTCAGTAGACATTTTTTGTCGAAAACCGAATTGATAGTTGACAAGTAAGCGATTACTTTCAAGATACGTTAACAGCTGCCTGTGAGCAATACGTTCAAGAATTTTCGAAAGTGCAGGGAGAACAGAGATCGGTCTATAGTTCTCAAGTTCAGTCCTAGGTCCGGATTTATGTAGTGGTGTAACTTTAGCAGCTTTCCATTCTGTCGGTATTACCCCTTCGCTCAGAGACATGTTAATGACGTAAGTTAATGGCTGTGCAATCAAACTTGCAGCATCTTTTAGCAGGCCAGGAGGAAAATCGTCTAAGCCTTGTGCCTTCTTTCTTTTCAGATTTTTCAACTCATCATAAATCTCCTTCTCATTGACGTACTTAAATTTGAAATTTACCCCTCAAGTACCGACAATTCCAGCGACATTAGATTTTCCCCAAACATAATCCTTGATCACATTGTTACTGCATTTCAGTTTCCTTGCAACAGAGGAAAAATATTCACAGAACTTGTTTGCAATAGTAACGACATCTGTTGTTTGTTTTTCTTCGATATTTAATGCTGCACTAGGGTGATAAGAAACATCTTTAGTTGGGAGGGCTTTGTTATGTATTGACCAGAACTTTTGTGGTTCCTCGCATTTTCTCTCAGGAGGTCTCGAAAGTAATTATTTTTCACTTCTTTCACTGGTGATGTTACATTATTTCGCTGTCGTTTATAGTTTGACCCAGGGAGCGCCGTTTGACCAGTCATTTTCCACTTTCGTCCTCCGGGCCCTGTGGAGGAGTTTGTCTCGAATGTTCATCTCTTGCTTGACGTTTGTTGTCATCCATGGACACAGCCTACCTTTCACCTTTTTCGTTATCATTGGCGCGTGTTTATTGATATAGTAATGCAACATTTCCTTAAGATGTTTCCATGCAACCTCAGTACTCCGAGAGTTAAAACGTTGCTAAAATTTTCCGACTCGAGGTCTTCACAAAATAGTTTTGGATCATAATTTGTGTAGTTGCGACATTTGATTTGTTTTGGACTATGCTTGATGGAATGAAGCTTACGCTCGCATCCAAGTAGCTCATGGTCACTGAGATCTGCAGGTATAACTTTTATGCAGGGGCGGCTGGCCCTGCTATTAGTGCTATTAGTCTAATAGCAATTTTTTTCCAAAGATTGCACAATGCATTTGTCCATATTCACTTGGCTGTGCTGTAGGACCTTTACAATCAGTTACAAACAAATGCTCTCAACGCTTTCAATCGGTTATTGTTGGTCTCCTTTGAGACAAAATTCCGGTTAACAATACCAATGACGTACGATGTTCCCATAGAGTTCTCGTATTGTTGTCACTGAATGAAATTGGCCACGCTATTAGTTTTCTGATTCTAATAGCAGCAAGCTCCTATCAAAGATACCGCAGAGAAGAAATCCCTTGTTTTCATCTGTCAGTCAAATCTTTCAACAATGCCTCAACGCAGCCATGCTATTAGTTTTCCGAATCTAATAGCACAGGCAGATCCAGTTGCAGGCCTTCCGAAGTTCGCACAAAAATCATGAAAACCTGTGAATTTAGTTCGTCGAAATGTGCTGTTTTGTCGCTAAACTCGACAGGTCTTCCCTTTAGAAAGTTTGCTAAGAATTTTAATTTCTTTGAACAAGAGGGGGAGAAAAGTATCAAGGTGGAAGGAATGAAAAGAGTTGAAACTATGTTTACAAGTGTCACAACTGAAAATCAGGACGCAAAATCTTCGCTTGAAGTCATGATGATCGAGAGGACAGTACCTACTTTTGCTAGCTGGGTTTGTTGTAGCTGGTAGCTCGAAAGAATAGTGTGATAAAAACCCCTTTCCAGATGAAAAAGTCGATCTTGGTTGGCATATGATCTTGGTCGCTTAGCTTTGACCGTTCATGCCATTTGCTATTAGAATCGCAATTCTAATAGCACGGCGGCTCTCCTATAGGCTGAAAGCCGCAAATGATTGATTCAATCTACTGCCCGGTTTTAGCTCCAAGCCCTTCAAGGTATCACCACAAGCCGTACTGTCTCAATTCTGTGATACGCACATTCAATCAACCAAAGATCATCAAACAGCGGAAGGGCACTTTGAAACTATGTGACTCAGAACATTCATTATTTCAGCAATCCTACCGTACCCCTTGAATTTTCACAGAACTATTGCAGTATCTTTTGTACCAGGGCTAAACATGGTTCAATTCGCACTAAAATAAACACGCTTCAAAAACCTTTTCCTAGAAAAAAGGTGATTCTCCGGGAGACCGAGGGGCGTGGCCCAAAAAATTTTTCCTAGGCCACGCCCCCGAACCCTCCTGAGTCTGCTTGGCCCAAAATTAATAGCAACTTGTTCTTGCTCCCAGCCGCCCCTGCTTTTATGGGATTTATTTTCTCAGGTTCGTTGGAGTAAATAACGTCAATTAATGTTTTGCTTGTTTGTTATTCTCGTGGGAGATTTTATCAACTGTTTTAGTCATTATTTGAAATAATAGATTTGAGCTCTTTGTGCTCTGATCTCTCTAGATAATTGCAATTCATATCACCCATTAGAATACACTCTTTGTTTTCAGCCATAACGGTTTCAAGCACTTCATTCAATTTTTCCTCGAAATTTTCCGATCGATGATTTGACGAATCGGGGGCCTATCAAATAGAAAATAGTCAAATAGTCTGGAAGGGTGTCAAATAGCAACACTTGCCAACACGGGGGTAACATAATAACTAAAGGGTTTTTTTGGACAGATTTTTCATGGTGCAATTTATTTTACGCTTTTTATTCCAAAGAAAGGTTTTATTCCAAAGAAAGGATTTTAGAACAGTTCATAATGGCGCCAAAATCAAATTGAAGCAATATTCTACGAATACGTTGGTCTTCAATTACGCGAAACTTAAAATTCTACAATCATTCATAGTGTACTATAAGTAAATGCAGATTGAGGTGGGATAGGAAATTTTGTTTTTCATATATTTGAGCTTTGATTTGCCATTTCATGAAAGAACATTTTTGCATCAATTAGCTAAATATTCAATTGAGCATCAAACCTGAACCAAATGAGATATCTTGCTGAAAATTTTTTCTGAGGTTCGCAAATGCATGGGTTCACGTGGTTAAAACTAGAAGGACTTTTGAGAACATCACCTGACACGCATCTGTTGTAACAAGGGCAGATTTTGTTTTGAACGAATCAGAACGTTTGTTTACATCTGGTCGATTAACCAATCACACTACACAATCTAACGTCACGTGACGCACTGTGATTTCACGCAAAATTGGAAGCTGTGGGGATAAATACCGAAATACCCTCACCC
Source organism: Aurelia sp. 4 Dawson et al 2005 (assembly GCA_964019985.1). Classification (NCBI taxonomy): domain Eukaryota; kingdom Metazoa; phylum Cnidaria; class Scyphozoa; order Semaeostomeae; family Ulmaridae; genus Aurelia; species Aurelia sp. 4 Dawson et al 2005. The sequence goes on from OZ026509.1 coordinate 8,145,105, forward strand.
CAAAAGGTGTCGCGTGCAAGTGGATTTTAGACCAATCATAAATATTTTTCGATTTTCTGAGAGAATACAAGCACTTCTAAACTTCTGTCACTTAAATTTTTGATATTCAACTTTGATCGAGAGAAATTTGAGTTTGAAAAACGCCTTAAAATTACGGTAATGACTAGCGCTCTAGGTCCAGCAGAAAGATATTTCCTTGACCGCTCTTCAGGCTGATGCAAAAAAGCAAAGAATATTGGTTCGTAGACAACTCCATAAATATCTGCATGAAATTTTTGGTGCTGAACAAACATCAAAAGGGGCAGTATCTCTTACGACACTGAGAGGGTTAGCTGAAGCACTACAGTCATACGAAGAGCCGAATTCCTGAAGTAAACTCAACAAGAAACCCCTACCAATAATGTCACAAACACGCACAAACAAAATGTCGAGTCACAAGATACTCACAAATTTTTCAGTTTCTATGATGATCCAAAACTGGATAAGTCCAAGATTCGATAGGCTGTGTGTGAACAAATGAACGTAGCAAGAATGAATTGATTATTTCCACAAGTTTGAGCAGCAAAATTTTGAACGCGCCACAGCGGCGATGAAATGTCCACTCCACTCACATTCTCATCTGTTATGGCTCCAAACTGGTTATGTCTGAAAAATAGGACTTTTCTGCACAAACAAGTCGATTTCTTGTCCTTAGATAATTCTTTTTCAGTTGATTGAAGGAAAGTTGGGAAATAGACAACAGCATGGATTTTGATGAAGGGGTCAGGTCAACTGAAATGTGCAACTCATTTATTCTCTTTCTCTTCACTTGACCTGAACCAATCATCAAAATCCATGCTGTTGTCTATTTCCCGACTTTCTCTCAATCAACCAAAAAGAATTATCTAAGGAAAAGAGATCGACTTAGTTGTGCAAAAAATGCTATTTTTCAGACATAATAACCAGTTTTAAGCTGTTACAGATCAGAATGTGAGTGGAGTAGACATTTCATCGCCACTGTGGCGCGTTCAAGATTTTGCTGTTCAAACTTGTGGAAATAATCAATGCATTCTTGCTAAATTCGTTTGTTCACATGCAGCCTATCAAATTTTGGACTTATCTAGTTTTGGATCATCATAGAAACTGAATAATTTGTGAGTACTTTGTGACGTAACATTTTGTTTGTGACATTATTGGTAGGGGTTTCTTGTTGAGTTTACTTCGGGAATTTGGCTCTTCGTATGACTGTAGTGCTTCAGATAACCCTCTCAGTGTCGTGAGAGATACTGTCCCTTTTGATCATTGTTCAGCACCAAAAATTTCATGCAGATCTGTATGGAGTCGTCTACGAACCAATATTCTTTGCCTTTTTGCATCAGCCTGAAGAGTCGGTCAAGGAAATATCTTTCTGCAGGACCTAGAGCGCTAGTCATTTTCGTAATTTTAAGGTGATTTTCAAACCCAAATTTCTCTCGATCAAAGTTGAATATCAAAAATTTAAGTGACAGAAGTTTAGAAGAGCTTGTATTCTCTCAGAAAGTCGAAAAATATTTATGATTGGTCTAAAATCCACTTGCACGCCACACGTTTTGAGGAGAGGGTATTTTGGTATTTATCCCCAAAGCTTCCAATTTTGCGTGACATCACAGTGCGTCACGTGACGTTAGATTGCGTAGTGTGATTGGTTAATCGGCCAGATGTAAACAAACGTTCTGATTGGTTCAAAACAAAATCTGCACTTGTTATCTGTTGTGCTTATTTGGAATGACCCCTCAGCAAAATATCCAGTATCTTCTAACATCAAATGCTCGTTTGAGGCAGTTCATGTTGGGAAAATATGTACAGAATAGTGCACATCCTGTTTAGATATTTTTCGTCATTCTGTTAATGGCAAACAAGGACAAGTACAGTTTTTTTCTGCATAATAGCCTAATGAAATTGCAAGTGAAAGTTTTTATGGCGATATTTTCACAACTTTAGTTTAACTATTTAGATAATTGTTAGTCTCATTAATTGTCGGAAGTCGCTGACTTCATGTCCTTTCATGCAATGAGTGGCACAGTATTTGTGTTTGTTACATGCATTTATGTTCTATTTGATAAAAAAGCAATTTCACAAGTGGCCCCATTGGAAAAGCTCGAAACACAAGGATGCTTTCCAAATATACAAAGGATTAATACTTTTGCCTGAAATTTGGGGATGGTGTAGCCCTCGAGTGTACAAAGGTGTGAATACCTCATGCAAAGCAGGATCGATACAGGAATGCCCATATTTTACTTCATTGCAAACCGATCACATGAAGACAAATCAAAGACTCAAAGACTAAATAAGAGGCAATTAAAACCTAATACATATACAACTTTAACACCATTTATCAAGACCTATTCCCTTTACGACATTCAAAACAACGCATTTCACTAATTGCTTTCAAAACTGAAAGATGATTAGTCCCGCTATTTACAAGAAACTCTTGAGGCTCACACCAAATATACAGTTTCGTGTATTTCAAGTGCCATCAAGTACTGGTCTCATGGTTTTGGGAGCTTTACAATTCATACATGGTTCATAAGAAATAGTTCATAAGATATTAACCAAAGGATGATGAAAGAGGCAGAGCTGTGCAGGAAGAATCTTGCAATGGCGTTGTTCGATTACTGTAAGGCTTATGACTTAGTGCCTCACTCATGGCTAATTGGACGCATGCGCATGTTTGGTATTACTTCTAATGTCGAGAAGATGTTGCTGCAAGTATGCCACGTTGGCGTACATAACCCACTTGTTGCAGCGAATCATTAGGCCAAGTATAATTCAGGAGAGGTATTTTTCAAAAAGATAGCTTGTCACCCGTGTTATTTGACATTGAATTTAGTTTTTCGACAGATGAAAATACGTTACCAGTTTAGTTCTGACGAGGAGCAAATCAACCATCTGATGTTTATGGATGATATTGAATTGTTTGCAAAAGATGAAAGTGGACTTGATGCTTTGATTCAGACTGTGAGAGTTGTTAGCACAAGCACAGGGATAAACTTTGGACTGAGAAATATGCTATACTAGTGGTTAAGAGAGGGAAAGTGACAACGTTTGATGGCGTAGGACTACCCGATGACAGAGTGATTAAATCCATTCACGAAGGAAATGGTTAGAAATATCTTGGTATTTTACAATCTGACCAAGTACTATGCAATGAAATGAAAGAGGATGTGAAAGCTGAATATAAGGAGGAGGTGAAAGCTGAATGAAGGTGAAAGTGCTCCGACGACATCCCAGTTTAAAAAGTCGCTAATCTCCATCATTCGACCTATCAAGAAGTCATTGCATGGATTAACCAACAGCTATGAGTCAGTTCTTTTGACAAGATTTCGTGTTCATTTCTCAGATTTAAACGAACACAGATTTGATCACAGCTTTGCTTGTGAAAGCCCTAATTGCAAATGTAAACTTGGGATCGAGTCAACAACCCACTATTTCCTGCACTGCCATCTCTACAGAGCTCACAGGAGTATCCTGCTTGATGAAGTATCTGATATAGTTGACAATGACATTTCCCAGCTTTCTGATGACCACTTATGTGATCTGCTTCTTTTTGTTAGTAAAGCTTATAAAATGAGAAAGCGAATGAAATGATATTGAAATGCATCGTTAAATTCGTCAAGCTTAAAAAACGATTTCGATAACCTTGTCATTGTCCTCTGTATCAGATGTCTTGGGGTGGCTCTGATCTCCGGTTTGGTGGGTGCGTTGGGCCGGTTTTCGGTTCCCTTCTATGGGTGGCTGTTGGCTAGGCTGTTGCCTGTCGGACTTTCGGGATTCTGTGGAGCGCTCGTTCCTGGGTTTCGAAGGTCGAAGGAAGGTCGATGGGCTCTCGGTTGCGGCTGATGGTTGCTTGGGGAGATTCGGGGCCGGTTCTCTGCGCTCGTTAGGGTGGGAAGCGGAGTAGCCCCTTAAACATGGCCTTGGGCTACAATGATGTATATAAAATCTTTATCTTGTATGTATAGTATTGTTTTGTTAAGTACCGTTCTTTAACTAGTGTAATTTATAATTTTCTTGCAATTTAGCTGTTGATTTGAACTGTGAATTTGGAGGCGACTTGATAACATTATGTTCTTCGCCTCCATCTCAAGAGTAGACAGATTCGAGTGGTTTAGTTCTTTGTATTTTAATGTTTTATTTGTTATAGAAAAAATAAGAAGAAAAGCTGAATATAAAAGAAGGGTGAAGGAAGTGCTAAATAGAAGCTAAATAGAGGAAATATGGTATCTGCCATGAATACTTAGGCTGTGCCACTGATTCGATATTCTGCGCATTCTTGATTGGTGAAGACATGAAATAAAAGAAATGGATAGGACTACAAGAAAAATTATGAACATGCACGACGCCCTACATCCAAGGGACAGCGTAGCGAGACTGTATTTGCCTAGGAAAGGGGGAGGAAGAGGACTACTGTCGGTAGAAGATTGAGTAGCTTTGGCAATTTTGGTGCTTGAAAACTACATCCAAAAGTCCAATGACAAAGATTAATAACCAGCGCAAGAAGAGATCTTGAAGATGAAGAATTAGGTACGGAAAAGGATTTCAAGGCACGGAAAAAGGAAGATTGAAAATTGCAATTAGAGGCCAAGGCAATGCATGGGCAGCACTTTCGACAAACAAAGGAATTTAGTAATACTGAATCGCAAAGATGGTTTAGGGCCGGGAAAGTAAAGAGAGAGACTGAAGGTGTTATCATGGCTGCACAAACCCGGTCATTGAGAACAACAGTAGTGAAAGCGAAGATTGACAAAGCACTTCCGATGCAATGTGCAGAGTCTGTAAACAGTCAGAAGAGACGGTAGATTAGATTGTCAGTGGGCGTTCAAAGTTTTCTCAGAAAGAGTACAAAAGACGACATGACCGTGTGGCGCGTGCACTGCACTGGGACTTATGTCAAGTGTATGACATACAAACCACACAAAAATGGTATCAGCACAAGCCTGAAGGAGTTGTGGAGAAAGAAAATGTAAAGATATTGTGGGACGTCAACATACAGACCGATAGCGAAATTCAAGCGAGAAGAACAGGCATAGTAATCCACGACAAGAGCAATAAGAGCTGCTATATTATTGATGTCACAATTTTACGTGATGCAAGAGTTGCACAGAAGGTAACTGGAAAGATTGAAAAGTAAAGTGATTATAGAAGAGAATTGCAAAAGCTCTGGAAAAGTTAAAACAAAAGTTGTTCCGATCGTAGTTGGTGCTCTTGAGACAGTGTCAAGAAGCTTGAATGGCTACCTGAACGAAATTGTAGTGCCAGCCAAGATTCAAGTGATTCAAAATCTGCTTTGCTTGGCAACGCCAGAATTCTGAGAAAAGTTCTAGAGATCTTAGGCCATGGGTCATGACTTGATCTTTGGAAGTCACAAGAACATCCAGTGAATATATCATCATAATCATTGTGAAGAAAGCAACATAATTATAATCATAATTATAATGATAATAATAATAATAATAACTTTTCATGATAATAACAATCTAAAAAATTTGAAGCAAAAGATATTCCTATTCAAATCACAAAGATATTAACAGAATCAGACTACTCTTGATGAATAATACTCTCTTGATAAATCTCTTGATAATCGATGAATCAAGCCCATAATTCGATTTGCAGTGTCAAGAAGCTGCCTATTGTGCTCACTATTGTCCATGTCAAAGTTAAACCAACGCCCGAGGTATCGAAAGCTTTCCTTTTTTGAGATACTTTCATCAAAATATTGCCAACATAAATTTTTGACTGAAACTGTTTTAGTTGCAACACAAACTTTTTCACAGGAAAGTTTGACGCTTGTCATGTCTGATTTTCATCTTAGCCCAATTACACCGCCTTGAAAAAGCATTAAACAAGAGTTTGACCTTCATACTCCGTTGTCGAGATTGCAATTGCATCATCTGTGCATTGGAACCAGTCTCTCGGAGTCAACAGCTTATTTGACCTGTAGCTTAGTTGCTTGAATTCCTTGGTTTGCAGGGTACGGATGAAAAGGTTAATGCAAAGGCTAAAAAGCACAGGGCTGAGACAGGCTCCTTGCAGAAAACCCTCTTCGATTCTAAGAAATGGTGTAGCAAAGCATCTACAGTTCATCTACTAGTTCAACGACATGGTCAGGGATATGGTGATACTTCAGCATGGTATCAATTAGTCCATGTTGTACTTCCCCAAATACGCTCTGTAGGTCATCTAAGTAATTTCTAATGTTCATTCTTTACATTTGGCATCTCTGATTATATTGCGAAAGTAATGCTGTGTCTTCGAGGCTACCAGAAATCTTTGGAACAAAGGTTTTTTGGATATGATTCTTGATTGAACCAATTAATTGAATCTATTACATTTTAATTAAAAAATTACTCATATTTCAAGTGCTCTATTGTAACTTTAAGGCACAGTTAATTGATGTTGTCACGTAATGCAGTGCTGGTACGTCCGATTCGGCTTCTTTTTTCAGAACAGCTAAAAGTTCTATTAAATCATTCTAAACGACAAGTAAGATTTAAAGACATCATTGAAATGGAAAAGCAACGATATATACCTTGGATCGTAGCCGAAGGTAACATTTCTAAACTGAACTTTCCCCTCTGACAAATGGAGATTGGATGCATCATCTTTGTCTTTTATCTACGTGAAAATAAAAAGAAGATAGGATCACGTCACCGGTTTTTGTCATGTAACTGCTTAAAGAGCTTTCTGACACTTTTCCTACACATTGATATTGGCAAAACGTTAGCTGATACATATTCTACTAAATCATCTTCCCCTGGTTAATAGCCGAAAGTCTAAAGTATTCGGTGTAGCTTTCCTCCTATTTTTCTGGGCATTGCAAACTAAAGAAAGGTTTACCGTTTCTGGAAGTTCACATAATTCAAAATTCTTGCAATAGGATAAGTGATCTCATCAACCATGCAAATATCGTTCATTTCCCTCAAGCAAGGACCAAGATACAACTTTTTACTTGAGGGGGCCATGGGTAAACCGTGTGACGAGCGAAGCGATCCAAAATCTTGACGGGGGTCTTGGAGATGCTAGTCTTTGTTCCTCAATACAGATTGGCGTTGCAGGCAAATCTACGTTGAGATGTATACATCCATAAACAACTTAAAAAAATTTGATTTAACCAAAGACTATTCTAGAGTTAACAACGTAATGTGTCTGGTGTGAGACACGTTTGTTAGCTTGTAAATACCTCCAAAGGGCTTCCTAGACTAATGAAAGGTAAAACTTGAACGAGATATGCATAACGTGAAGCTATCTAACAGTCTGACACACTAAAATAATAAAAGAATAAAGATTTACTGCAGCAACTACCGAAAATCTTTGAGGGGGCCATTGCCCCTCTGGACCCCCCTGTGTCTCGGTCCTTGCCCTCAAGGCTTAAAACTTGATTTTGACAAAAATTAAAAGAATTTTGCAAGAAAATTATTTTGACAAAAATTACAACAAAGATTTCAAAAATTTCAATTTTTCGCTTTTGCCTATGAAAAGATTTTTATTCTTAAGAGGAACCAAATGGGTTTGAGATTTGATGGAAGCTTTTTGGCCTTTTCTCACGCATTACAAAGTTATGGATTTTTATGTAAATTAAATATTACCTACAGTTCCAATGCTCAGAAATATAGAACCAAAATAAAATTCTTTTATCACCCAGTACTTGTAGAAAACAATAGATTTAACAACGCAAAACGAGATGCAAGACTCAACTTAGAGTAGGAAAAATATGGCATTTTTCTGCGTATTCTTCGTCCTAGTGCTCTATTCTTCTCCCTAATTATGCTTCATCAATCCTCAACTTTCTTTCTCAATTCCAATTGTCAAATCAGGCTTTTCCTGTACCTGAAACTATTTAAAGGGATTTTTAGCATAGTTTGTTTGCCGTTCTCCAGCTGATCAATCAAATAACATACAACAACTTTATAGAAGCAACGAGAACCTACTTGGTCGAGTATCAACGCAAATTGTAAGTTTGATTCAATAACTTGAGAACATTTCTCACAGGTCTCTTGAGCTAAGCTACTGCTTTGCTTCCGCAATCTGATTACAATCAATCACTGTTACTCTTTGAAATTTAATTGACAATTACCACCTGTCCCTCTCTTGATGGTATAGGAAAGACTACTCTACGAGTAACTTTATAAAAATCTACTATAATGATCCATTGAGCTTGCTGTGAAATGTAACTGAAAAAAGGTGTCGAGTTGTCTGTGCATTCGTTATGTCAAGCCTATTGACCATACAGTGCACAACCTGGAAGCACAAACAAAAACGTAATAGTACAGGGAGTTGCTATGCCAGAGATATTCGTTGAACAACGTACCTCGACATCTTCCTTGAGCAAGTCAAACATATTTTCCATATCGATGAATGCAGCTTGTATCATTCTTAAGAAAATACGAGAGTCAAAGTGAGCTCAAAGTGATAAGAATCAATACGCGTGCCCAGGGGGAGGGTAACTCAAGTTCTCCATGGTACAGGGTTGTTCCATTTTTCATAATAGAGTCCGGATTGATGGGTATAGATTTCAACAATTTTTAAATTTTCCGGATTTATGGGTATTATTTTTTGTGAAAATTCATTTATTAATGAGCTATACGGCATTTCTGGATTTATGGGTACGACTTTCAGAAATTGTCCGGATTTATTGGTATACTGTTCGGAAATTCCTCCGGATTTATGGGTGGTACTCTTACGATTTGAATGGCACAACCCCGTATCCTGGAAACTCAAGTGCCCCCCCCCTCCCGGGTAAGCGAGTCCTTCGCACTGCTAGAGTCTACGAGATTACGTATCTTACGTGGGCAAAGAACAAGATAATACAGTTCAGTGATTCTTTGGGGCTCAGGAGAATGTGTATTTTCAGAGCGATGCCACGTGTATAAATTATATAAAAATGTACAAAAATGTAGCAAATCTGAGAGATTTCCTATTTGATGATGCAACTAACTCTGTAAATCTTTCCCTCCAGTCGTATGATCCTATCCAGACTTTTTTTGGGGGGGGCTCATGCAGGCCCCCACCTGCTTAATGGAGCAGAGCATTGCTCCGAATTGGTATATTGAGCCACCCCGTTGTTTTTTTGACTTTTAATTTCCATTCATGCGACGTATGACTGTGTTTGATATCTTTAAAAAAATCAATAGGGGTGGCTGCTGGCTGTTCTTTTCAATGTGGTCAGGGCTAACTTTTGGGTAAGACCTTTTTGGATGTAATTCCAGTTCACATCATAATCCTTTGATAGCATACTGGTGTACGTGTGATTAGTCAGGTCTCTTTAGTTTGTTCCATGGACAATAAACCAATTATATGTCATGTGACGTTATATATGACGTCATCTTCAAGAAAATTGCAATATTTTGCTAGGTATGCAAGAATATTTTGACAACGAATTTTTTCCAGCACTAATGAAGCTATAACAGGTAATAAGCATGGTTGCTTTTACCTAATGTGTGTAATTTTGCAGCAATTTTGTGCACCATTGGTGTTTTTGTGTTTACGCATACCAAACGCTATCAAACTTTTCAAGTGTGGCAGTAACAACAATCAATTTTCCATGCATTTCTTGAGAAACTACTTCAATATGTCAATATATTCTGAACGTGACACCAACCTACTACCCTCAACTCCCTAGCTCCTCATCATCCTCCTTTCCTTCCAATTTCTTTGCCAATAGAATCATCAAAAGTAGATAAACTGGGAAAAGTTGCTGATGTCATCATTTTGTCACAAAAAAAAACTTTGGTAAAAGTAAAATGAAGCATACAACTATTCATCATTGAACACATTGTTATTGGAATATGATAAGAAATTTTCTAACATGGCTACCGGGTGAGTCAATAAAAACGTCCAGCGTTTGAAAAAATCCCAATCCCTCAGTATCAAAGCAATGATGTTGAAAAGTGTCTTGTTTATCTCTGAGATGTCAAATTAGGTTGAGTAATTTACCCGGCTTTAATCGGTCATTCCTTCCCGTCGAAACAGGAGATTTTCTGCAGAAAGCCCCTTTCGAAAACCTGCAAAAACGAGCGAAAACAGCAAGCAAATTTCCCATTGTTCTCCTTCCTAAAAATTATGACTCTTGGATGTGCTCATGTATATTGTCCTCATGGGAGAATGGAATCCCCCTGAATAAGTTATTCACACTAGGGGAAGACTTTTCAACCCACCAAAACGAAAGCAAATGCTAAAGCGTGCTGAAAGTCATCGCTGTGAGGTAAACACATTAGGGACTTTTATTTTAGCACGTTATTTAAGGTTTCTCAAAGGGACTTATTTAGAAAATTGCCTACAGAATCTGAATGGAGTTACTGATTTTAGCCTGGAAAATTTCTAAAAATAATTGAACGTGTTAGCTATTTAATCAATTATTGCAAAATATCATTGCTTATCTATTCTGGGAGCAGTAGCCTTTCAAACGCCGGGCGTTTTTTGACTCACCCAGTACATGTGTCAATTAAAAGAAGAAAAGATTTTTAATTGCTCTGTTCACCATCTTGGATTCGCTAAAATAAACATTTCAACACATAAGTAGATCTTCACCTTCCACCAGTGCTTTGATCAACACAGTTTTGCCGCATGAATCTTAGAAAATGATTGAAGTTCTAAAAAAGGTAGGTTTTTCTCATGATTTTGTGGAATTGTGCCATTTCGTGACGTCATAACTATGACGCCATACCTATTTTAAGAATTCCTTTATGCAACATGATACATCATAAGAACTACTACCCGTAGGGTGAATTTCATCACCGTCACACATTTATGTTCAGTCGAGTATTGTGTAGTTTGTTCCTGTCATTTGTTTGATATATCACATTGTCTCCTTGCATTGTTATTTGTTGTAAGCCTTTTATGTTACGGCTAGGCTATCACTGACTATTGAGTAAACGCCCTGAGAGGACTGGACACATAATGTTGATTTGATAGAAGGTGTTTTTTTGGTGAGGTTGTAGATCGTTGTAGAGGGGGAGTTGGTTAACGTGTTAAAAAACATGTCGTTCGTTCTGATTTATCTGTGAATTGGTTTCTTGTTTACAAATCGCTTTAGGCCATTCATTTCGTACTCGTGACAATTGGAGGCTTAGCCAGGAATGGCAACAAAACGATAGTCAGCAAAAAGATGAGGTTTCCTGTATTTTCAAGCTGTTCGGAGCTGAATGTTTGATGTTTTGAAATCGGTTTTTGGAAGATTGGTTATCGGGAATCAATAGAATTGCATAGCGCGGTGGCGGACATCAAAGGGAACTTCGTTTGTTATGCTGATAGTTTTTAATAAAGCGAAATAACAGCAAAGTGAACCCAGTCATTATGGATAGATTGATACAGCGTGGTCGCGAGCTCGGGCTAGAAGGAAAACAGCTACATCAGTTTATCGAAGCGCAGCAGATTACCGAGAGAGATGAACGCGCAGAGAGTCACAGAGTAGATTGTGCGAAATCGGAGTTCAAGGTTGCCATAGAGAAGGAGAAAAAAGGAGATTTTTGAGAAAGAGCGGTTACAATTCAGGCTGTTTCGGAGCTGAAAAATGAGGGTGTAGATATTTCATTGACTTTCCAAGGCATAGTGGGTAGACAAAGGGCTAAGGGGCCTAAATTACCTACTTTTGTAGATGGGAAAGATGATTTGGATAGTTATTTGAAGAGATTTGAGTGGTTTGCGATTAGTAATGGATGGAGAGATATGAGTGGGTAACAGCCTTAAGCTCCATCTTAACAGATTCAGATTCAGATTATTTCATTTATTAATCAATCCTAAATACAATTCTACAAACTACATTACACTTAAATACATACAAAAAACCGTACTATGCAAAAACTAAATTAGAATTACAGATAAAAGATAAAAGAAACTCTACATGATTGTATTCAAGAGCTTTCCCTTAACAGTATGACTGTGTTTGATATCTTTAAAAAAATCAATAGGGGTGGCTGCTGGCTGTTCTTTTCAATGTGGTCAGGGCTAACTTTTGGGTAAGACCTTTTTGGATATAATTCCAGTTCACATCATAATCCTTTGATAGCATACTGGTGTACGTGTGATTAGTCAGGTCTCTTTAGTTTGTTCCATGGACAATAAACCAATTATATGTCATGTGACGTTATATATGACGTCATCTTCAAGAAAATTGCAATATTTTGCTAGGTATGCAAGAATATTTTGACAACGAATTTTTTCCAGCACTAATGAAGCTATAACAGGTAATAAGCATGGTTGCTTTTACCTAATGTGTGTAATTTTGCAGCAATTTTGTGCACCATTGGTGTTTTTGTGTTTACGCATACCAAACGCTATCAAACTTTTCAAGTGTGGCAGTAACAACAATCAATTTTCCATGCATTTCTTGAGAAACTACTTCAATATGTCAATATATTCTGAACGTGACACCAACCTACTACCCTCAACTCCCTAGCTCCTCATCATCCTCCTTTCCTTCCAATTTCTTTGCCAATAGAATCATCAAAAGTAGATAAACTGGGAAAAGTTGCTGATGTCATCATTTTGTCACAAAAAAAAACTTTGGTAAAAGTAAAATGAAGCATACAACTATTCATCATTGAACACATTGTTATTGGAATATGATAAGAAATTTTCTAACATGGCTACCGGGTGAGTCAATAAAAACGTCCAGCGTTTGAAAAAATCCCAATCCCTCAGTATCAAAGCAATGATGTTGAAAAGTGTCTTGTTTATCTCTGAGATGTCAAATTAGGTTGAGTAATTTACCCGGCTTTAATCGGTCATTCCTTCCCGTCGAAACAGGAGATTTTCTGCAGAAAGCCCCTTTCGAAAACCTGCAAAAACGAGCGAAAACAGCAAGCAAATTTCCCATTGTTCTCCTTCCTAAAAATTATGACTCTTGGATGTGCTCATGTATATTGTCCTCATGGGAGAATGGAATCCCCCTGAATAAGTTATTCACACTAGGGGAAGACTTTTCAACCCACCAAAACGAAAGCAAATGCTAAAGCGTGCTGAAAGTCATCGCTGTGAGGTAAACACATTAGGGACTTTTATTTTAGCACGTTATTTAAGGTTTCTCAAAGGGACTTATTTAGAAAATTGCCTACAGAATCTGAATGGAGTTACTGATTTTAGCCTGGAAAATTTCTAAAAATAATTGAACGTGTTAGCTATTTAATCAATTATTGCAAAATATCATTGCTTATCTATTCTGGGAGCAGTAGCCTTTCAAACGCCGGGCGTTTTTTGACTCACCCAGTACATGTGTCAATTAAAAGAAGAAAAGATTTTTAATTGCTCTGTTCACCATCTTGGATTCGCTAAAATAAACATTTCAACACATAAGTAGATCTTCACCTTCCACCAGTGCTTTGATCAACACAGTTTTGCCGCATGAATCTTAGAAAATGATTGAAGTTCTAAAAAAGGTAGGTTTTTCTCATGATTTTGTGGAATTGTGCCATTTCGTGACGTCATAACTATGACGCCATACCTATTTTAAGAATTCCTTTATGCAACATGATACATCATAAGAACTACTACCCGTAGGGTGAATTTCATCACCGTCACACATTTATGTTCAGTCGAGTATTGTGTAGTTTGTTCCTGTCATTTGTTTGATATATCACATTGTCTCCTTGCATTGTTATTTGTTGTAAGCCTTTTATGTTACGGCTAGGCTATCACTGACTATTGAGTAAACGCCCTGAGAGGACTGGACACATAATGTTGATTTGATAGAAGGTGTTTTTTTGGTGAGGTTGTAGATCGTTGTAGAGGGGGAGTTGGTTAACGTGTTAAAAAACATGTCGTTCGTTCTGATTTATCTGTGAATTGGTTTCTTGTTTACAAATCGCTTTAGGCCATTCATTTCGTACTCGTGACAATTGGAGGCTTAGCCAGGAATGGCAACAAAACGATAGTCAGCAAAAAGATGAGGTTTCCTGTATTTTCAAGCTGTTCGGAGCTGAATGTTTGATGTTTTGAAATCGGTTTTTGGAAGATTGGTTATCGGGAATCAATAGAATTGCATAGCGCGGTGGCGGACATCAAAGGGAACTTCGTTTGTTATGCTGATAGTTTTTAATAAAGCGAAATAACAGCAAAGTGAACCCAGTCATTATGGATAGATTGATACAGCGTGGTCGCGAGCTCGGGCTAGAAGGAAAACAGCTACATCAGTTTATCGAAGCGCAGCAGATTACCGAGAGAGATGAACGCGCAGAGAGTCACAGAGTAGATTGTGCGAAATCGGAGTTCAAGGTTGCCATAGAGAAGGAGAAAAAAGGAGATTTTTGAGAAAGAGCGGTTACAATTCAGGCTGTTTCGGAGCTGAAAAATGAGGGTGTAGATATTTCATTGACTTTCCAAGGCATAGTGGGTAGACAAAGGGCTAAGGGGCCTAAATTACCTACTTTTGTAGATGGGAAAGATGATTTGGATAGTTATTTGAAGAGATTTGAGTGGTTTGCGATTAGTAATGGATGGAGAGATATGAGTGGGTAACAGCCTTAAGCTCCATCTTAACAGATTCAGATTCAGATTATTTCATTTATTAATCAATCCTAAATACAATTCTACAAACTACATTACACTTAAATACATACAAAAAACCGTACTATGCAAAAACTAAATTAGAATTACAGATAAAAGATAAAAGAAACTCTACATGATTGTATTCAAGAGCTTTCCCTTAACAGTATGACTGTGTTTGATATCTTTAAAAAAATCAATAGGGGTGGCTGCTGGCTGTTCTTTTCAATGTGGTCAGGGCTAACTTTTGGGTAAGACCTTTTTGGATATAATTCCAGTTCACATCATAATCCTTTGATAGCATACTGGTGTACGTGTGATTAGTCAGGTCTCTTTAGTTTGTTCCATGGACAATAAACCAATTATATGTCATGTGACGTTATATATGACGTCATCTTCAAGAAAATTGCAATATTTTGCTAGGTATGCAAGAATATTTTGACAACGAATTTTTTCCAGCACTAATGAAGCTATAACAGGTAATAAGCATGGTTGCTTTTACCTAATGTGTGTAATTTTGCAGCAATTTTGTGCACCATTGGTGTTTTTGTGTTTACGCATACCAAACGCTATCAAACTTTTCAAGTGTGGCAGTAACAACAATCAATTTTCCATGCATTTCTTGAGAAACTACTTCAATATGTCAATATATTCTGAACGTGACACCAACCTACTACCCTCAACTCCCTAGCTCCTCATCATCCTCCTTTCCTTCCAATTTCTTTGCCAATAGAATCATCAAAAGTAGATAAACTGGGAAAAGTTGCTGATGTCATCATTTTGTCACAAAAAAAAACTTTGGTAAAAGTAAAATGAAGCATACAACTATTCATCATTGAACACATTGTTATTGGAATATGATAAGAAATTTTCTAACATGGCTACCGGGTGAGTCAATAAAAACGTCCAGCGTTTGAAAAAATCCCAATCCCTCAGTATCAAAGCAATGATGTTGAAAAGTGTCTTGTTTATCTCTGAGATGTCAAATTAGGTTGAGTAATTTACCCGGCTTTAATCGGTCATTCCTTCCCGTCGAAACAGGAGATTTTCTGCAGAAAGCCCCTTTCGAAAACCTGCAAAAACGAGCGAAAACAGCAAGCAAATTTCCCATTGTTCTCCTTCCTAAAAATTATGACTCTTGGATGTGCTCATGTATATTGTCCTCATGGGAGAATGGAATCCCCCTGAATAAGTTATTCACACTAGGGGAAGACTTTTCAACCCACCAAAACGAAAGCAAATGCTAAAGCGTGCTGAAAGTCATCGCTGTGAGGTAAACACATTAGGGACTTTTATTTTAGCACGTTATTTAAGGTTTCTCAAAGGGACTTATTTAGAAAATTGCCTACAGAATCTGAATGGAGTTACTGATTTTAGCCTGGAAAATTTCTAAAAATAATTGAACGTGTTAGCTATTTAATCAATTATTGCAAAATATCATTGCTTATCTATTCTGGGAGCAGTAGCCTTTCAAACGCCGGGCGTTTTTTGACTCACCCAGTACATGTGTCAATTAAAAGAAGAAAAGATTTTTAATTGCTCTGTTCACCATCTTGGATTCGCTAAAATAAACATTTCAACACATAAGTAGATCTTCACCTTCCACCAGTGCTTTGATCAACACAGTTTTGCCGCATGAATCTTAGAAAATGATTGAAGTTCTAAAAAAGGTAGGTTTTTCTCATGATTTTGTGGAATTGTGCCATTTCGTGACGTCATAACTATGACGCCATACCTATTTTAAGAATTCCTTTATGCAACATGATACATCATAAGAACTACTACCCGTAGGGTGAATTTCATCACCGTCACACATTTATGTTCAGTCGAGTATTGTGTTGTTTGTTCCTGTCATTTGTTTGATATATCACATTGTCTCCTTGCATTGTTATTTGTTGTAAGCCTTTTATGTTACGGCTAGGCTATCACTGACTATTGAGTAAACGCCCTGAGAGGACTGGAGACATAATGTTGATTTGATAGAAGGTGTTTTTTTTGGTGAGGTTGTAGATCGTTGTAGAGGGGGAGTTGGTTAACGTGTTAAAAAACATGTCGTTCATTCTGATTTATCTGTGAATTGGTTTCTTGTTTACAAATCGCTTTAGGCCATTCATTTCGTACTCGTGACAATTAGAGGCTTAGCCAGGAATGGCAACAAAACGATATTCAGCGAAAAGATGAGGTTTCCTGTATTTTCAAGCTGTTCGGAGCTGAATGTTTGATGTTTTGAAATCGGTTTTTGGAAGATTGGTTATCGGGAATCAATAGAATTGCATAGCGCGGTGGCGGACATCAAAGGGAACTTCGTTTGTTATGCTGAAAGTTTTGAATAAAGCGAAATAACAGCAAAGTGAACCCAGTCATTATGGATAGATTGATACAGCGTGGTCGCGAGCTCGGGCTAGAAGGAAAACAGCTACATCAGTTTATCGAAGCGCAGCAGATTACCGAGAGAGATGAACGCGCAGAGAGTCACAGAGTAGATTGTGCGAAATCGGAGTTCAAGGTTGCCATAGAGAAGGAGAAAAAAGGAGATTTTTGAGAAAGAGCGGTTACAATTCAGGCTGTTTCGGAGCTGAAAAATGAGGGTGTAGATATTTCATTGACTTTCCAAGGCATAGTGGGTAGACAAAGGGCTAAGGGGCCTAAATTACCTACTTTTGTTGATGGGAAAGATGATTTGGATAGTTATTTGAAGAGATTTGAGTGGTTTGCGATTAGTAATGGATGGAGAGATATGAGTGGGTAACAGCCTTAAGCTCCATCTTAACAGATTCAGATTCAGATTATTTCATTTATTAATCAATCCTAAATACAATTCTACAAACTACATTACACCTAAATACATACAAAAAACCGTACTATGCAAAAACTAAATTAGAATTACAGATAAAAGATAAAAGAAACTCTACATGATTGTATTCAAGAGCTTTCCCTTAACAGGGAAAGCTCTTGATGTTTATTCAAGGTTGCCAGATGACACTGCGTAGGATTATGAGAAAGTTAAAGAGGCATTATTGCTTAGATATCAATTAACAGAGGAGGGGTTCAAGAAAACACATAGAGAATCAGATCCAGAAAAGGGGGAGACCCCTGATCAGTTTTAAGCGAGGATCGATGGGTACTTTAACCGTTGGGTTGAGCTATCGGGAACTGAGAAGTCCTACCAAGGATTGAAAGAGTTAATAAATAAAGAGCAATTTATTAGTATGCCGGCAAGACCTAGCGATTTATCTGAAAGAAGTGGCCCCACAATGTTAAAAATAACTGCAACGAAGGACAATACGAAACAACTAGGCCATCTCAAACGAACATAACCAGCGAATGAATAACAACAACTCTGGTCTAACTTGAGCATGCTTCAATCGTACGATGCTCCTACGCAGCGGTAAATGTCAATCATAAATATGGTCATCACTTATAATGATAATAATAATGAGTTCTAACACACAAGATCACGATGAAATGACAAAGCACGCACAGTAATATCTTAGTGCACATGGGAAGCAACTTGCTCGCAAAAAGAATAGAGTTGGACATAACTGGGAATCTTCTAGCAGCCCAGGTCAAGCTAACACTAAAGCAAAGGATTATGGGGAATTCAAGTGTTTTATTTGCCATCAAAAGGGTCACAAAGCTTTTGAGTGCGATTCTATGAAGAAAGCAGGAAGGAAATGTTATCATAGTGGTGGCCTAAATCATGAAGCAAAGGACTGTCCTTCTCCAGGGCAGGTAGGGCAGAAAGAAACCAGCCACAAAGGCTGCAGGATTATTGTCAACCAAACAAGAGTTAATGGATAAAGAAAATACTGAATCAGAGGCTGCAGCAACAGAGGCAGATAATGAATCTTGCATAGTAGGAGATGAGCTTACTGTAGGGTGTGGTAAGAG
Organism: Aurelia sp. 4 Dawson et al 2005; assembly: GCA_964019985.1. Taxonomy (NCBI): domain Eukaryota; kingdom Metazoa; phylum Cnidaria; class Scyphozoa; order Semaeostomeae; family Ulmaridae; genus Aurelia; species Aurelia sp. 4 Dawson et al 2005. Next base: position 8,163,492 of record OZ026509.1, read on the forward strand.
AATTCCCATTATCAAATCTGCGTGCATCAAGCCAACATAAGGAGTGAAGATAGCAAGCCAGTGGTAACAGGAAGAGTGGGGAATAAATCAGTAAGTGTATTACGTGATACAGGCTGCAGTGGCGTCGTTATTAAGAGAGATTTGGTTACAGAAGAGGATCTAACAGGCTGATTTCGTTACATGCTTTTGATTGACAGAACGATTAGAAAAGTGCCTATTGCAAGAGTTTTTATAGACACTCTGTATTTTACTGGAGAAGCAGAGGTTCAATGTTTACCGGATGCAATGTATGATGTATGAAATTGTTAAATTCGGTTTACCAAAATGAAGAAATTTTGCAAGAAACTTTTACCGTAAAAATTGGCCCAACCAAAGCTAAGAGGCCTTCCCAAAATATTCAGATCAAAATTACTAGCACAAATTAAGCAAACGAGATGTAACGAGTTTAGGATATGGTACAATAACAACATGTCAACATCTGCAGTTCCTCGATTATATCTGACCTGACCCTATCGTCCAAAGTTACCTAGTCGTCTATTTCCTAACTTTCACTACAAAAAAACTGAAAAGAATCATCTCAAGATCAGAACTCGACTTCGTATGATAGACGATTTCGACTATCGTATGATCGTCAACTTAATTATGCATTCCTCTGAATAATTACTGCTATAAAAAACCTCGCACATGTAACTTTCATTTAGCTGAAGATGAGACAAGCTCGTCTCGAAACGTTCTAAATAACCATGGCTTAGTCGAATAACTTATTAATCATTACTGGATTTGTCTTGATGTCTTGATTAACTGTAATTGTTGATACTGATTTGTCTTTCTCAGCAATGAACCTCAGGCTGGTCGTCGTGGTCCTAGTGTTCAGAACTCGACTTCTTTTGCAAACAAAGTCTATTTTCGTAGACGAAATCAATTTCCCATCATTCAGTTCAGGTGTTGGATGACATTGACCTTGGATCAATACGATGGTGCAGTAAAGACTGCACTGGTGAAACTTAGAAAATAGTTTAATTCATCCTTGCTAAATTTGTTTTTTTTTTCACATGGAGCGTGTAGATTTGTAGACTTCTCCAGTTCTGATTAATCATCATAAATGGAGGCCTGGTGAGCACCTTCCAATATTTACGACCTATTTGTGACATTGGGGCCTTGGGTTTCTCATCGAGTTTGCCTCCAGAAATGTTGCTGTGTCAAGTGTAATTGTGGTGCTGAAGAATAAAATACCATACTCTATTTCAAAGGGGAAGCTCTTCTTTTTGAATGGTGTTTAAGGCTACTGTAACCATTCAGACAAAAAAATTCTCTATTTTTCGTTTTCGACATATTCTGATGGTATAAGCATTTGAGTACCATTCAAACCAGCTCATTTCCAGAAATAGCCACATTATTTGGAAGTTTTGAGCATTTTAAAAGAAGCAGTCCTGTTTCTTGAAAATTGCGGGAAAAGACATTAGGGGATTAAATTAAACTCACTTGACCTTGCAGCTGCATCCATAACATCCCGTGCTGCTATTTGATGGCATAACTCTTTACAAGACCGTGCATAAGCTTTATTGCTTGACCTTTGCAGGTTTTTTGTGTAAACTTTCATGTATAATCGTTTCTCCCGCCTTTTTTGCTTCATTTTGATAAAAACCTGATTTCTCGAAACAGGATTCTGGGGTACTGGTGTTTACTAAAAAATCTTTATGTACCCAACGGGCCAACCAAATCGCTTGAAACTCCGCCAACAGGGTCACAAGGCATGTAGCTACAAAACCATGTCAGTGACTTTCAATAGATCCACTGGTCTGATTTTTACAAAGGCTTGAAACTTAAAAAAGATATTTCAGACATTGAGACAAATCTAAAATGGCATTATTTCTAGACGGTGCATTTCATCAAAAATTCGTGACACAGTTTTGCAGTTCAGGACCTTTAGTAATTGGTAAATAAACGGTTATGGTCCTACGGTGCTCGCTGGGGTACACAAAGATTTTTTCGCAAGAGTGGTCCATTTTGTTTAAGATCTGAAATAAATCATTGGTGCTTTTACTAAATCAATTGCATATATTCTTATGATATTCTGCATTTAATTCTGCATTGAATGATATCTTATCTTGTTTGGTATATCTTGACGAACGGCCTTGGTGAACAGAGTTTCTTGATAACTGCCTAAAGGGTTACAGTAACCTCAGGGGGGGGGTTCCGCTAGTATCCCGGCATGCAGCAGCGACGAAACCGCTTGCAACAAAAAGCCATTTCTTCTAGCTGTGCGTGGCTGGCGGCCAGAGAAGAATCAAATGCCATGGTTCTATCTTGTTTCATCTAAACATATATTAACAGCGAGGAAACACTTCATATTCAGACAGCAGAATTTACCAGCAGTTCTTTAGCCTCTTCTTCCAAGATTTATCTGGCTTCTCCCGATTTTGAAAGTGATATGTTGTCCTCGATCGCCTCAAAATGCTTAGGCCCATTTTCCAACATACCAGCAATTGCTTACTATTAAAGTCTCGTCCAAGGCATATCTCATGAACGTGGCTTAGGGTTTTCAAGGCATCAATCCATCAGTTCGAAGCGCCGATTGCAACATTGTTCAAAAGCGAAGAGATTTCATAGGCCTGCATCATTTGCAAGTTAAGAAAAGTGTACGGCGCTGTCCTACGGTCGCACCGCGAAATCTCTTTACGCACAGCTGCTTTGAGTTTTTGAAAGTGCTGATGATAGACTTAACTACAGACCAATTTGAACTAACAAATGACCAGCCTGCACGTGTCAGCCCACCTGTGAGCCTGATGTCTCCTAACTGAGTATGCTCCACTCTTGCAGACTCAAAATGTGGTTATGGCCATAGAAATAACCTAATAGTCTCAAAACTTGCTTGAAAATTTCGTGCAAAATTAAGTCACATCAGAAAATCTCTAGTGTAGGATATATTTCCCATTTTTTGAAAAAGGCAAGGTCTGAATTGAGGGTGGGACTCGTGTGCAGTGCATCGAGTTTTCCTGGGTTGCTGCGTCCCGGTGTTTCGGGGCGTCGGGTGGCGGTTCCGGTCCCTGCGTGTGGCAAATTGATGACGTCAGTATGCTGCGCTTGGGGATCGGGGCTATTGCTTGGGGTCTCGGTTTGTCGGGGGAACTCGGCTCGGGGGCTCGATGTGTTGTGCGTGGGTCTTATTTTTTATTTTGTTTCGGAGGTTTCCTATAGCCCATACGGTATTGCTTTATAAATTCCCTATATTCACTTATTAGGGTAAACAGTCTTTTGCGTTTGCATGTGTTTAAGGCGTTTTGTGTTAGCTAGCATGTATTTTCACTTGTTACGAATTCGCTCGACAACTCCCGAAATACTGACAATAAAAAATAGATCAATCTGGTGTCTGTAGACAATTCACTTTATGTTTTCACTTCGAGAAAAACCGAATCGATGTCTGCAAAGAAAACTTACTGTTTTAAGATATGTCTATCAATCTCTAGGGTTTTACCGTATATTTACACGCATCATGAGCATTCCAACTCTCTTTGATAATTGCCACTTTGAAATCCCACTAGCAAATCCACCACAATGACCGGAGATACTGAACTTTCTTTCTTCGTATTGTTGTCTGTTTTCGTTTTTGATGTTGTAGCGATATTTTTCTTTGTTTGGTCTGCTGCACAAGTTCAGTTTTCTAATTATTGTGTTAAAGCTAGTTTTTACTTCAGTGATCCTATCAATAATGCGTATTTTGGTTTATTTCATATTTCATCATTTTCATTTCCCCCGTTTTGGTATAGTGGTTGCATTGTGTCGTATTGTCCCTTAGGAACAGCGAGAGGATTTCAGCACGATGATGCCGGTTGAAATCAGTCAGTGGCGAGCAACAATTGGGTGTTTCCGAGGATAGGAATCAAATGTTTTGGCCGATTTTTGCTCGTGGCCCATGGCCGGAAACCTGCAAAGCCTCATTTTCACGGACCAATCAGACGGCGAATAAGCGTGGAAGACAGAAGAAATGTGTGAAAATTTTTCTCAACTTTACCAACCTTCATCAAACGCAACCAGGACAAAAAACTGCTGGAAATTTCCCAAATTTTTTTGAAGATATCTACGCACCAGATGTTTGGGTATCCAGATTTGGATGCTGGTTTAAATACCTTACAGTTTGGTGGAGATATAGCGTTTTCTAATAGGCAACATCGGCCGAGGCTTGCCAAGCCTTGTTTACGTCAGTTCAAGTCAGGTGATAAAGCCTCTTGATAAAATCTCCTTTCAATTTCATTACTACTTTCGAACCATGAAAACTTATGCCATGAATGCAAGTAGTAGAATACAGAAATTTCTCAAGAGTATTGCCATATGACTTGAAATGTGTGAACTAACCGAAGCAAATTTCTTCAGTTTACATAGAAATCGAAGGGGCATTGAATCTCGAACCAAAGAAACTGCAGTGGAAGGACAATAGCAAGAACAATGGGAAACGTAAATATTTGCCGCTCTGGGATCGTTCTTAAAACAATCACTTTTGTTATTGCCATTGTTTCTAACCCAGAGTCTCTATTGTTTATGGTTGATTGCCTCATCGGTTTTGGAAAGGCCATAACTTCGAGAAACCGTGAGATATTCAAACCGGCATCCAAATCTGGATACCCAACCATCTGGCGAATAGATTCCTTCAAAAAATCAGGGAAATTTCAATCTGTATTTTGTCCTGGTTGCGTTTTATGAAGGTAGGTAAAGTTGAGAAAAATTTTCACACATTTCTTCTGTCTTCCTCGCTTATTCGCAGTCTGATTGGTCCGTAAAAATAAGGCTTTGAAGGTTTCCGGCCACGGGCCACGAGCAAAAATCGGCTGAAACATTTGATTCCTATCTTGTGTTTCCGTGTATCCATGCAAAAATCGTCTCAACTTGGGAAAAGTGACAAGCCTTTTTCAATTCTTCTTCAAATTCTCGGGTTATTTTGGTTTTGTTATTGTTTCATCGCAATTTCAATCCTTGCTCTGCCCTTTACACTAACAATACAGTTTCTTGCAGTACACTCTGTGACAACACAGTCAAGTTTCTTGCCTTTGTTCGCCCGCGTGCATTACTTTGCGAAGTCGGTTCTTTACACGACTATGGAACTTCTCAAGCGAATCCCTATCGGTATCATTATTCTTGTTCGGTATAAGCAAAGCCATTCTGCGTATTCATTACTGGTGATTTCAACTGTAGATCAACTCAGTGGTGGGAAAATGAGATTGAAAATAATGAAGGAAAACTATTTGAGCCACTAGTTTCTGACAATGGTCTTCATCAGTTGATATCAGAGCCAACTCACTTGATAGGTGATTCCAAATCCTGTATTGATTTGATATTTACTGATCAACCTAACCTCATTATTGAGTCTGGTGTTCATCCGTCACTACATGAGCAGTGTCACCATCAATTTGTTTTCGGTAAACTATCTGTCTCCAACATAGCATTACCTCCATACACCCGTAAGATCTGGTACTACGATAAGGCCGACTTCGTAGCCATTAGGAAAAGCATTAAAATGTTTGCTTGGCACGAACATCTTGACAACATGACATGCCCTAATGAACAGGTAAAGCTGCTCAATGAAGTTCTTTTGAACATTTATTCTAATTTTAATTCCTAATAAAGTTAAAACAATTAGACCTTGCCAAGCACCTTGGATAACGCAAGCCGTCAAAAACTTCCTTAGGAGGAAAAATCGTGCATATAAAAGTTTCGTGAGTGGCCGGCCAGACGACAAGCTCGAAGGTATACAAAAGATGATATCAGAAGGAGCAAGGCTGATTGAGGAAGCTAAGCGGAATTACTTTTTTAAGGCTGGGAAAACCTTGGCTAATCCTGGGAGAAGTAGCAAAGGCTATTGGTCTTTAATAAACACTGTTCTAAACAAAGCTAAGATTTCCATGATACCACCTCTTCGAGAGAACGGGCTTTTTGTAACGGATTTTGCGGAAAAGGCACAGATTTTCAATGATTATTTCATACTTCAGTGCACGACCATTGACACAGGCAGTGAAATTCCACAAGATACTCCAGTCACTACAACCTTGTTGACTGATTTTGTCATCTCCGAGGAGAAAATACTTAATATCATACGATCACTTAATCCTAATAAGGCACATGGCTGGGATGAAATATCTGTGAGGATGATAAAGTTGAGCGATGACGCATTGGTTTTTCCACTTAAAACAATATTCATAAATTGTTTGAGGCGTGGTATATTTCCTGAAATATGGAAATATGCAAATGTAGTACCGGTTCATAAGAAAAATGAAAAAATGTCAAGGCGAATTACCGTCCTATTTCTCTTTTACCAATTTTTGGGAAAATACTTGAAAAACTCATGTACGATTCTCTTTACTTACATCTTGCAACACATGAACTACTCAACCCAAATCAATCAGGCTTTCGCCCAGGAGACTCAACAGTCAACCAGTTACTCTCGATATCACATACTATTTTTAAAGCTTTCGACTGTAATCCTCCACTTGATGTTCGCTCAGTGTACCTTGACATTTCGAAGGCATTTGATAGGGTTTGGCACGATGGTCTTATTTACAAGTTAAAACGATGTGGTGTCTCAGGACAACTTCTTTTTTTAATTCAAAGCTTTCTCAAGGATCGAAAGCAGAGGACTGTACTGAATGGGCAGAGTTCTAATTGGGGAGATATTTCGGCAGGGGTGCCCCAGGGCTCTATTCTAGGACCCTTGTTTTTTCTTGTGTATATAAATGATCTAGCTGTAGGCCTTAAGTGTAATGTTAAGCCATTTGCTGATGATACTTCACTCTTCACAGTGGTAGAAGATTCAAATACAGCTGCTAGTGACATGAACCATGACTTGGACTTGATAAGTCAGTGGGCTCAAGATTGGAGAATGTCATTTAATCCTGATCCGCAAAAGCAAGCCTTTGAATTGACATTTTCAAGGAAGAAAAATGAAGTCGATCATCCAGCGATCTTTTTTAACAACATACCTGTGGAAAAAGTAACTGAACATAAACATTTAGGAATTATCATGGATTCTAAGCTATCTTTCTCAGCTCATATCAAATCAGCTATTTCTAAAACCAGAAAGGGCATTGGTTTGCTGAAATATCTCTCCCAATATCTGCCCAGGCATACCCTAAATGAATTGTATAAGCTTTATGTTCGACCCCACCTTGACTATGGTGATGTTATTTATCATATTCCTGCTAAAATGTCAGACTTCAGTCAAAATATCGTTTTACCAAGTCTAATAGAAAAGCTAGAGTCTGTTCAGTATTCTGCTGCTTTGGCTGTAACCGGAACATGGAGAGGAACATCTCGTGAGAAGTTGTACACTGAGCTTGCTTGGGAGTCATTGAGTTCCAGAAGGTGGAGTAGACGCCTTACCTTGTTCTACAAGTTTGTAAACAATCTTAGCCCTGAATATAAAGTAGATCCAATCTCCCCTCTTCACCAGTCGCAGTACTGTCTTCGCAAACAGGATGTTATTGGGCGCTTGAATGCAAGGACAGAAAAATTCAAGTCGACCTTTTATCCTAATTGTTTATCCGAATGGAATAAGCTTGAGCCTGAATTGAGACTTGTACCTTCCATTGCTGTCTTTAAGAAAAAACTCTTGTCAATAATCCGTCCCCCTGCAAAATCAGTTTATGGAATTCACGATCCAAAAGGATTATCCCATCTTACTCAACTTAGGGTTGGTCTCAGCAAGTTAAATTTCCACAAATTCAAGCATAATTTTAGAGATACAATAAACCCGATGTGCCCAACAAACGATGGCATTGAGGATACGGAGCACTTTTTGTTGTTCTGCCCTTCTTTCGATGTTCAACGACATGATCTTCTCGCTGAAGTTGTTGAATTATTACGACCATTTGTGCAAATCACCGATCTTTCAAATGATGCTTTGACACAGCTTTTATTATATGGTGATCAAGACCTATCTTATGCATTGAACAGAAATATACTCCAATTGACTTTACGGTTCATTCAAGAAACTGGTCGCTTTGACTAAGATCTTGCAAACTCCAGTTATGTACAAAGCAACCACCACGTCCGTTAGAGTAAATTTTTCGTTTGCCTTGCAAATTCCGTCTCACATTAGATGTCTGACATTTGATCTACATTAGACATTCCATCAAATAAAATTCATTACATGTAATGAGTTGTCCTTGTTAGATTATCACAACCCTGACCTTACATCTAATGTGGGACGGACTATAATATAGTATAGTTTAGTTTAGTATCCATTAGACATTAAATCGTTCATTGTATTGTTGTATTCTAGTGTAACATTGTGTGTGCTTTTATATTGGCCATGGGGTAGTCATTGTATTTCGCTCCCCATGGTATCGTCCCTGTAGTGTTGTATAGTAATTAGAAACGTATAGTTTAACGTAAGATTTATTGTAAAATTTTATATGAATATAAAAAAATAACCTAATAAGTTTTAAAACCATCTGATCCAATTTTTAATATGGGTTCAAATGTCAACCCCCAACATCATACACATGATCAATTGCCAAGGTGTTGCCACTGGGATGATATCTTGGTACCAACTTCACTGCCCGGGGATACATAAACATGTTAAGGGTATGGGTATGTGCTGCACATATGGGTGGGTTTTGTGCCCAAAATTTCCTAAACAAGCATCCCTTTTTCAGCAGGTTTTCTTTAAACATGGGTGAGTTTTCCATAAATTGGCAAAAAAAATACAAAAATGGGTAGTTTTCTGTCAAGATTCATCATGTAAGTGGGTATGACTGCAAGTTTCTGCAATTAGAAGAGGTTTCTGAAGACTGGGTCGCTGACCCCCATCCATCCACAAGTCATGTACCCCCCCCCCGGCTTCACTGTTCTTTGACTTGTAATAAAGGAAATGTTGATTCATAATAAAGGGACACTGGAAAGTCATTTAACTGCATTCAGTTAATAAATTTTGGAATCAATTCATGGAAAGAAACATGTTAGGTAACAAAACTTGGAACAATTTGATTTACTCAGTTTTTATAATAAACAGCATAGGAAGTTTCAATAGGCCCACCTTTTTGATTTTTAAAAGGGAGTTTATACATTTTACACTGGATTAAATTTTTTACATTTTGGCAACTGCTGTAGCAGAAGATGATTCTTGGCTAGCTGCTGTACATTCATGATGCCCACAAAAGTTGCTACTTCACAAATCCTCATCACCCCATCAGTAAAAATGACAATGTATCAAACTGTCTGATTATGTAAGAGTTGAAGAGGACCTAGCTGAGCAAAGAACACAAGCATCACTTTGGTCTCCTGCATTGATTTGTCTCTCTCTCTCATTGCTGACTAGCTTTGGCCATGTGAGCATCTTCAGAGCATGCAAACTGTTTGATTACAAAACTCAGAAGATAACTTGCTTCCCTCCCCTTCTCCATGGTTTAGACATTAAATCATGTCATAAATTCATACTAGACGTTATAATTTAAGCATCATTATGAAGATAAGAAATTTTATGTTTGCTCAGTTATAAGTCTTAAACAATATTACAATAATTGCATACAACTTGAAAGGCTTGTTTGTGACCAGTTTGTTTTCAACATTGTTAATTCTCTACTATTTGCATATGTGCTCTGCCTTAATCAGAAGTTCATTTATGTGCAAGAAAATTTCTCACTTCATACAATGACCCTCATTTAGTTCTCAGTTCTTGCTAGTTGGTCTCTTTGTTGAAATGTGATTGCTGAAACCTAATAGCAATCTTCACATTTTTTCCACCATGCAACAATTTGCTACCTGCAAACAAAGGCTACATTTAAAATCACTCAGCACACAAAAACCCCACCCCTGTAAATGTTTAAAGTTTCCTCTTCTTGCATTCTCATGAACATAGCCGCCAAATCTTTTCTTTTGTCCGAAGTTCCCCTGGGGCGCTGACTCATCCTCTGATCAGATCGCGTTTTCTCCTAAAATTGACCAATCAGATGCCGTCAGTTTATTACCTCCGCGTTTCGCAGCCAGATTTAGGCCATTTGGGGTACCCCCCCCCAATAAAAAAAATTGCACGCTCGAGTAAATCGAATCTTTTCAAAATTTCAACGGGAAAAGGATGCTAATACATAGGACCACAAGTGTTCATGTAGTTTCCTCGCAGTTGCTTGGAATAAATGATTGGTGGCAGTTTTAGAGGCAAGCATCAGTTTCTTTAGGCATTTGAATACAATTTCCAGTATGAAATCAATAGGAAGATTGTCGGTTATGACTGAAAGTTAGAGCAAAGTATCAAAACAACTGGCAAGATTTTTAATTCCTGCGCTTGGGATGGAGTGTGAATGAAACCAAATTGATGGAATTACAAATAATTCACAAGGAAGACGACAGTGAAGCAGGTTTTCTTTCTATCTACTTTGCAGATGTTGTCTTGCTGTGAGCACATTTCAAATTATTAAATTCTTATTAAGGGAGATTTTGACAACGATGTATCGATAGCAATCATTAAGCAATGCTATATCATTGCTTACAAGAAGCCGCTAATAGCCAACTCTGTGCCTGTGTGAAGTTGTAAATTCAATTTTGTAAAAAAATTAGAAAATCTATGAGAAACTTTAACCCCGGGAAGAACTGGGGTCAAACTTAACAACTCTAAGCACAGCCCACAGACAAGTTTGTTGTAAAAGTTAGCACATCTTTTTTATAAGGAACTGAATATTTGTGTCAGTACTGAAAGTATCGAAAATTTCTTATGATTATCAAAGTTTGAGCATTGATTTGAGTACATAGATACTCAAAGTTTCTTCAGAATTTCCCAAAGGTTCCATAACAGTCTTCATGTCTACTACTTTAAACCTGAACATTTCAAAACAAAAAACTTTTATGAAGCCTTTCCAATAAGACTTTTCTCGAGTACCTTCCAAGCAATATGACACACGAAATAGTGAAAATAACGTAAGAATGTCCGAAGGATTTCCTCTGTCATGTTAAAAAGTTTCTTAACATATATTTTCCACATAAAGGTATCTTTTTATGAAATTGCTTATGAGAAACTCAACTCTCAGATCGCCAAGAAATTAAGAAGCCTCGATACTTAAAAAATGTAAGTTCAGAAACTATTTATTTTAGTAAAGGAAATCCTTAAAATATTCTTACTTTATTATCATTTGTTCACGTATCATTGTCCTTGAATGATGTCTAAACAGCATCGCAAAGGTCTCAAGGACCTTGTTTTGAAATTCACGAGGACACAGAAAGGGGAACACGAAGAATCTGATAATCTTGAGAGACTTGTAGTACTGACGCAAATTCTTAGATATTCTTAGCTTCTTGTAAAAGGCACGTGTACTGGAGTTTCTTAATAATTGGCGGTCTGATGGCTGAGTTTCTTAAAAGCACATTCTTGCGACAAGAATTCGTGTAATGTAACTGTTAGTAATTATCGTCTGTGAAATTTTATTTGTTTTGCAACTCCAACAAACCTTTTGACACGCAGGCAAACTTTTGAAGTTAGCTGGCAAATTTCTTGTAATTCTCGCGGCATATCATCAGGCAGTCAATGCAAATTTGTTCGTAGCGTCTTTCTTTCGATGTGAATGCTTTGCAGCCCTTGGAGAAGATGTTGGGAAGTCTAGGACGGTCTTTGAGAGATCTAGTTAAGCTTTTGTCGAGCTACGAGCTCTACCATTCAGCGTGCGTTGCATTTGACTGAGACTTTGTTTTCCTTTCCCCATTTTTGAAGTAACATTTAAGGGCATTTAAGACGGTAAATCATATTACCGACAAAAATATGACGACACCATCGCCTGTAATTATTTCTTTTCCCTCAATTTCCTCTCTCCTGTTGAGTCTAGATCAGAGAGGGGCACAAGTTGCCATATGGGGAAGAAGCACGGACTCTGGAGGGGGTAGGGGTCAGAAATTCGCATGGCAAGGCGAAATAAGGCGCAGATTTCGAAATTTTCAGAAGAACCATTCATAAAAATATTCATATTGTTGATAATTTTGCCAAAAACTACTTTTTGGGGGGACAGGGAGCAAGATGCCGCTACCTGTTTGAAAAAAACATCGAATTCCAACATTCAGATCGCCGTAATTTTTTAATCTTAAGTGATGGCACGGAGACTACATGAACACTTGTGTTCCAATGTAGATGCATCCTTTTCCCGTTGAAATTTTCAAAAAATTCGACTTACTCGAGCGTGCAATGTTTTTTTATTGGGGGTACCCCAAATGGCCTAAATCTAGCTGCGAAACGCGGAAGTAATAAAATGACGGCATCTGATTGGTCAATTTTAGGAGAAAACGCGATCTGATCAGAGGATGAGTCGGCGCCCCAGGGGAACTTCGGACAAAAGAAAAGATTTGGCGGCTATGTTATTCTCATGCTGGAGTAGTTAGGGTCTACAGGGGTAAAATGGGTATGTTGGGGTAAAATGGGTAGTGTTGATTGCTGGAAAACAGTAGAACTGCAACTCATAAATCAACACTCACTGTGCCCAAGAGGGTGATTTGAGCAGTTCTAGCTGGGGGAATTCTGAAGACAGATTTTGGCAAAGTTTATCCACATTTTTCACCCTCCCCATTTCCCCCCAAAGTTACCCATTCAGTTGTGGCACCAGCCAAAAAACCGAAAGACGTCGAAGGGATTTTGGCGTAATTTTTCAATGTAAAGGTATACCTAACTAATTTTATGCCATTTTTCTTTGACAATTTTTTCGAATTTTTGGGATTTGGGGGAACAAGTCCCCCCAGTCCCCCTGTTGCTGCCACTGTACTCATTTCACCCCAGCAGAGACTATGCTTTACTATGAAGCAAGGAGGTCCTAAACTGATGCATGGGATAATGAAAGAAAGGCAAGTTTTATCCAGGTACATCCTCTGAACTGGGCTTTGTCATGTTTTCCTTGAATCACTGACAACTGGACTCAGGTTGGTACAACTGAGTCTTATTTTTGACCAGGTTTTAGACTTTCTTGATTCTGTCTGTCAAAGAAAAATTGGTTGAAATCTTTGATAATAAATCCATCCTTCTCATACAAAATTGCCTTTAACTTTTGAGTTGTAGACTTAGTCGTTCAAAATAAAAACAGCGCTAACTGGAAAACAAGCTAAGAAACTTTCTGAGCCTTGCTATGCATCTTCGATGTCATTTCAACAAAAATGAGTTAAGTCTATATCTTGACTGTATCAAGACAAAACTACAGGCAAAAATTGAGAGAAAAACACATAATTCTCCTTCTGTATATAGTGTGGTTAGATTTTACTTATTAATGATGTATCACAGCAGTGTAAAAAACTTCTTTTTGTCTCGATGGTTCCATTTTTATTTTCAAACAAGCAACATTCATACAATTTCTAGCGTTGATTTGACGAGAAAAATGCCCCAACAAAACCTTACCCATATCCTGAATTAGAGTTGGGACCTTGCGGGACCTTTGAAAAAAAATAAGTTGCTCAGGTTTTGAAGTTGCAGATAAAAGCTACTTGATGCTGTAAATCCTATAGTAATGGCAGAATTACATTTGAAAAAATGTAAACATTGACGCAGCAGATTCATGGGCCTAAAAAGCCGTTGACGCAAACCTGCTGTAACATTGAAGTCTATGGGATGAATTCATCAAAGAAATGATCGCGAGACAGCTTAATAGATAAACTATTGAAAAACAGAATGTTTTTACGCACCTCGCGGTTCATCTCTTCATTATTCCATAATATCTCCCGCTCTGATGCACCTTCCGTTTCGGCGCCATTGCTCCAACCCAAAAATAAATCTCTAAAAATCTTGCCACGTTGCATGATGGGATACCAGCGGAACCTTAACACGGAAAATTTCTGTAGATATGTTCGAGGAACGCATTTCAAAATGACCATAACCACCAGAGGCGCAACCATGGGGCTAAGCAAATACAGTAGAAAATGTCTATTTCAGAGTTAAGTAAACAATGAGTTAAATGGAAGTCAAGATATTGCTTGCTGAAACTGGAATTGATATCTTAGGCATCACAGAGTCAAAGCTTCATCCAAAAGAACACGATGACCGGGAAATAGCGCTCCCGCAATAGCGGGAAATAGCGCAAGCGATATGGATAAAAGCTAAAGTCAACTCGAGAATCTTTCTGTTAAGATCAATAGGTAGATCTTTATTGCCACACAATAAGTATTGTGTCAGGACCTTATTTGAAAGGTTGTCCTGTCCGAATGGTCGCAATATTGCCAAAACTCCAGCGTGAAGATCTTGTCGTTGCAAATCAAACGAAGGGCAGAGCAACAAGAAGTGTTCAGTATCCTCAATGCCATCATTCAAAGGGCACATTGGATCTAAGGTATCCCTGAAATTGTGTTGGAATTTATGCAAGTTCAGTTTACTGAGACCAACCCTAAGTGAAGCAAGATGTGATAGACCGATTGGGTCGTGAATACCAGCGCCGGATACAGCAAGAGCAGAAGAATATTGAACGGATTCTAACTTTTCCATCTGGTTCGGCAAAATGACGCTATCCTAAATTCGCATATTTTTGCAGGATTGCGATAAATAACATCCCCATAATCTGAATGTGGTCGAACATATAGCTTGTATAATTCGTTTAAGGTATGCCTGGGCAGATATTTGGAGAGATACTTCAGCATGCCAATGCCCTTCCTTGTTTTAGAGATAACTTTTTTGATAGGACTGGAGAACGAAAGTTTTGAGTCAAAGAATATTCCCAGGTGTTTACGTCCATCTACTACCTTCATAGGTGCGTTATTACAGACGATTTCTGGATGATCGAATACCTTGTTTTTCCTTGAAAATATTACTTCAACAGCTTGCTTTCGCGCATCAGGATTGAATGACATCCTCCAATCATGAGCCCACTTTTTTATTAACTCCAAGTCGTGATTCATATCACTGGCAGCTGTATTTGGGTCTTGCACGATCGTAAAAAGTGACGTGTCATCAACAAAGAGCTTGACATTACACTGCAAGTCTATAGTCAGATCATTTATGTAAACAAGAAAGAACAAGGGACCTAAAATGGACCCCTGGGGTACTCCAGCTCAAATATCTCCCCAACCAGAACATTGACCATTCAGCACAGTTCGCTTTTTTCGGTTTTTCAGAAAGCATTCAACAAGGGAAAGAAGTTGCCCTGAAACACCACACCGATTAAGTTTGTAAATTAGACCATCATGCCATACCCTGTCAAATGCCTCAGAAAGATCAAGATAAACTGAGCGAACATCAAGGAGGGGGGGGGGGATTGCAATCGAAGGCCTTAAAAATTGTATGCGTTATAGATATAATTGGTTGATAGTGGAATCATCGGGTCGAAAACCTGATTGATTTGGATTCAATAATTCACAAGAAACAAGGTGAGTGCATAATGAATCATGTACTAGTTTTTCAAGAATTTTCCCAAAAATTGGAAGAAGAGAAATTGGACGGTAATTCCCTTTGATATTTTTCTCATTTTTCTTATGAACTGGCACTACATTCGCATGTTTCCATATTTCAGGAAATACTCCCTGCCTCAAGCAGTTTGAAAAGATTATTTCCAACGGTAAAATCAATGCAGCATCACTTAGATTTATCATCCTCACAGATACTTCATCCCAACCATGTGCTTTATTACTGTTAAGTGATCTGATTACATTTAGTATCTTGTCTTCAGAAATGCTAAACTCATCAATCAATGTAGTTGTTACTGGATCGTGTTGTGGGATCTGACTGCCTGCATCAATCGTAGTACACTGGAGTATAAAATATTCATTGAATAACTGTGCCACTCATGGTGTTCCACAAGGATCGCTACTAGGCCCACGATTGTTTTCGATATATGTCGAAGAATTCCCTTCATGCACATCTCAGGGTGAAATAGAGTTGCATGCAGATGATACCACAGCCTACTGCAAGGGAAATTCGATTGATGAGGTGCACATACCCATGCAGAAAACTTTACAAGACATACGAAGTTGGTGTAACAGACATAACTAACAATACACACTGGCAAGACAAAAGTGTTACTAACCAACGGAAAAAGGTTTATTGGTCCTTTGGATGAATTGAAATTTGGAGACTCACCAATTGAGTATGTTGCTGAAGCCAAATGCCTTGGCGTGAAACTAGATCAAAGATCAAAAGCACTCTTGGTGACCTTTTTTATATCCATCTAAAATTTACAATATACTAGCTATCGAACAAAATACATTACAAGACGATAGTGGAAGGAGCATGAAAATACATTGCAACCCTGCAACTATTACACTTAACATCACACTACGTTGTTACACTATTCACTAATAACATACTGACATAAATCCTACTTAACATAGATGCTAATACTATAACACACATAAAAGAAAATAATCTAACAAAAAATACACGAAAAAAAAAGAACCGCAAGAGTGACCACTCCACACAACGAACCGTCAGAGAACTCATGAATGAATCTGGATCGTTGTTAAATGAGGGATCTGAGAACTGAGAATTAGTTTGCAAGGTCTTATGTCCCTAGAAAATGGGCGCTTAAAAAAACGCGAGTCCACTGAAAAGAGGATCCGCTATGCGGAGAGGACACTACGTATGTTAACTAAAGGATGGCATTGGTTCAATCAAAGCGTTCTGTTGCGCATATATACTTAATTGTAGCCTCAAGTACCATGGTATTTGACTTAGGTGGCAACCTTTCATCACCATAAAGAAGGATTTTGAGAAGCGCTTCATTAGAAAGGTTTGATAGGCCTTGAGGCTCTAATATAGAATTAATTGCATCGAGAAGATCCTGTCTTTGCACGTCGTAGCTATGGCAGAGCAGCAAAAAGTGTTCCGTATCCTCAATTCTATCGTTGATCGAGCACATTGGATTTACTGTGTTCTTTAAAGTTGTGCTTAAATTTGTGAAGATTTAGCTTAGTTAGACCTACACGAAGTTGTGTTAGAATTGCCAAGCCTTTCGGGTCGTGAATGCTATAGACTTGTTGGGGTAGGGGGCGAATGAGTGAAAAAAGCTTCTTTTTAAACAGGCCCAGAGTTGGCAATTGTCTTATCTCCGAGTCAAGCTTATTCCATTCTGAAAGACAGTTTGGGTAAAAGCTTGCAACAAAGCTCGTCGTTCTTGCACGTATTTTCCCGATTATAGCTGGTCTACGAAGGCGATAGTTAAATTGTGCAAGTGGTGGAATAGGCTTCCTTGTATACTCCGGTGTTAGGTTGTTAACAATCTTGAAAAATAGAATGAGACGCCTGCTCCAACGTCTGAGATTGAGCGATTCCCATCCAAGCTCGTTATACAGTTTCTCCCTGGAAGTACCTTTCCATGCACCAGTTACTGCTAATGCTGCGGTATTGAACGGATTCAAGTTTTTCCATCATATGATTCAGTTTCAGACTTCCACTGTAGTCGCACTTAGTGGCAGGTATGTGATAGATAACGTCACTGTAGTCTAGATGCGGTCTTACGTATAGTTTATAAAGCCCATTAAGGGTCTGTCGAGGCAAATACTTCGAAAGATATTTAATCATTCCTATTCCTCGTCTAGATTTCGAGATAGCTGGACTTGCTACAAGTCTATCTTTTTGGGGAACGAGAGAAGGAAAAAATAAAAAAAAGAAAAAAAAATAGAGGCGGGAAGAAAATGAGTGTGCAAACTTTGTACAGTACACATTTGTTCCTTTATAAGAAACTTGGAGAAGCGCCTGGTACAAAAATTTTCTTAATTTCACATAAAAATATCAGCTATTTAGTACTTAAAGTTTCTTAATTTGTTTCGTATCTTTAGATGCATGTCACTGCCTCGTATTTGTTTCTTGACAAACAGAGCAAATATTTAGCCAGAGAGTTCTCTTGGGCTTAAACATCAACTTATTATGGATATAACTCAAAAATGAAGGCTCACAACAAATTTCTCGTTACTTTCTTGAACTTGCCTTTTGAATGTTTCTTTGCACTGCTGTAATATAGTACTAGAGTTTCTTAAATATTTGGCTGTCATAGTACTAGTTTCTTATGTGCCAGTTTGTTATAAAAGAAAAAACCCGTAAAAGTCTGTTAGTTGTAGGTCAAATGTTACAAAAATGCGGACTTCTTTGGGATTTGAACACTTGTAGTGTGGTAACTTTGATCCTAATTTTTTGCCATAACTTTCCTTCTTGCATAGTACCACAGTGTAACCAAATCCCACCAAATTTTGAAGGAAAATTTCATTCTAGCCCAGTCCACCCTCTCTTCTTATCCCATGGAGACTGGGTAATGTACTGTTTTCGTTTAATACTTACCATTTTACTATACAATGACTCTCATCGACAACAACACATCGCAAACGTCTCTGCAGCAACTCTGACTTCATTTCTGAACGAAATTTGTCCAAAACATTCTCTGGAGAGGAGAACAAAAACTTGTAATTTCCACTTAAGACGTCTTTCGGTGTTGTTCCTTGGTCGACTAAGGAGAGGCATTTAATGCCCCGTTCTGACAGCTTCTGCATTTGATCCCATATCAAGGAGTTGATCGGCGAAATTACAAGCACAAAGCACTCTTCTTCCAGTTCCTCTGATTTGACGAAGGGTAGAACCTGAAATGCTAACGACTTCCCTGAACCAGTAGGCATCGCAACGAATACATCTTTCCCGTCAAGGACAGCTACAGCAGCCTTTCTTTGAAAATCCTGCAGCTCAGTAAACCCAAGAACTCTCGAAGCTTCGAAAAACATGTCCGCCATTTTCGTCCACGTGATGTTTTGAAATGAAGACGATGAAGTGAATGTATTTGAAAAGCATGACCCCCCGCACGCTCATTTCATCTGCGTCAACCGAAGGCGCTGATTGGACAAACGGTCAATTGGGATGGGCACAGACCAAAGAAATAGGAGGATGGACCATTTGCTGCCGTACAGAATGTTGTACGGTGAGTAGGGAAATTTGAATGCAGCCTCGATTGGGTGGACGAAAGTTACAAGTGTATCTTTTTCCTTCCCTCCTCTTTTTTTCTTTTTTTTATTTTTTTATTTTTTCCTTCTCTCGTTCCCCAAAAAAGATAGACTTGTAGCAAGTCCACGAGATAGCTGACTTGATATGACTATTGAAAGATAACATTGAATTAAGTACTATACCTAGATGTTGGTGCTCATCAACCTTTAGAACTGGTGTATCATTGAACAGGATAAAAGGATTGTCAATCGGTTTCCTTTTTCAAGAAAATGTTATTTCAACCGCTTGTTTTGTTGGGTTTGGATTGAAAGACATTTTCCATTTGTTTGCCCATTGTCTAAGGAGGTTCAAATCCTCGTTCAAATCACTCGCAGCAGATACAGGGTCACGGACAACGGTGAAAAACGATGTATCATCTGCAAAAAGTTTTACGTTACACACCAGATTATCTGTTAGGTCGTTAATATATACTAAAAAGAAAAGAGGCCCTAATATAGAGCCTTGGGGAACACCATCAGAGACTTTACTTGGTGCTCAAATCAAATATGTAACGAAATCATTTAATCCAAAGGTAAAACAATTGAAGAGTATGAAGTATCTCCAAAAGGCTTTTCCGGAGGAGATCTATTTCAAAACTGTCATCCCATCAGCTACCTACTGCTTGGCTGCCTGCGAATCATGCAGTGAGAGTCTTTTCCAAAAAATTGAGAAAATTCATGTGCGGACTGCCAAAATCATTCATGGCATTGCAAGTGACAATGCGGATGAGGATGTACTACCAAAAGCTAAATGGGACACAATATCATATCTTTATAAAAGAAAACTATTGATCATCATGCAAAATGCACATCTACAGAGGTTGCCTGATTGGATTTGTGATCTATTCAATAAATGAAAAACACTTATCGTCACCTTAAGAGTGGCACAAAGTTTAATGTCCCTGAGTACAAACTGATGCAGGGAGAAACTCAATTCGCAAAAGAGGACCATTACTGTAGAACCTATTGAAGGAAAACCAAAAGGAGAAGACAATTGACTCATTCAAGGAATCAATCGAGAAATTTAGAGAGTAGCGGCAGAAAATAACATTTGCTAAGGGCACAGGACAACTTTTGAACAAAAGATTGGACTTTAAGTATATTTAACGTTTTATTTGATTCTTAAACTGTATGAAAATTAATTCTAATTCGTAGATAGCAGGTCCCCATCAGCTGAAAGCTGACGATAATTAAACCTGCTTGACCAAATAAATATGTATGTATGTATGTATGTATGTATGTATGTATGTATGTATGTATGTATGTATGTATGTATGTATGTATGTATGTATGTATGTATGTATGTATGTATGTATGTATGTATGTATGTATGTATGTATGTATGTATGTATGTATGTAGTTCTGACATTTTCTCTGCTCTAAAGGCTAATTTCCAGTCAGTGGAATTTTTCGAGCGGGCGGAAATTCTTTTGTTTACGAGAGAAAATATCGCTCTGAAATTGAATAGATTGTTACGGCTGAGCAACATTTCATTGTCTGAAATTCCGCCCGCTCGGGATATTCCGCTGACTGGAAATTGGCCTTAAGGGCTGATAGCAGTTTTCCAGCGAGAAGCGGCGAAGAGATGTTTTTACATCTGCGTTCGTCATCTTTGACGTTAAGACCTCTATTGTTCCTATTGTTTGATGAAGCAACATGATTGGTTGTTTCCGACATAAACAAAGTCACTGACTGGCTTAGAACCAAATTCCACCCTGTTCCTAAAACCTGTTTCACACTGGCATTCAGGTTAGCATATGTAAGAATGGTGAACAACAGAAAACCCTGCTGAAAAAAACACTGCGCAAATGCCCTATGATCAGGTTAGTGACTTGTCACTCACAATGCATAGCCCCTACATCCACTGAGAAATTGACTTACAAACGGAGGAAAAGAAAAAGAAAACGAACTTTATGTCTACGTGGTAAATAAAAAGTGTGACATTATCTTAAAAGAACCGACCAGTTTTGTGGATGAACTTTACAGTCAATTCGTATATTCTTATCAGCATCATTACAACGTCTCTACCCTAACCCTAACCATAACTCTAACCCTTTATCACCATACGTTAGAAGTTGTACCAAGACGTTTTACCAAGCAATAAATACTACTTTTCTTCTCTTTTGTGAAAACTTTTCCTTCAAAGACATCTCTGGGGGACCATTATGGAAACATTATGTAAAAAAAACATGACCTTTTAATTCTATCCCTGTTATTTTAAACTGGGAGCATTTCTAAATTGTATTTCTAACTTTTACATTTTCATTATAGGGTACATTTGTAATTAGATTTCTCTTTGCTCCAAATTTTATGATATTTTAATCTTTTTTATTTATAGTTGTATGGCAGAGTCTTACAAAAATAAACACATACATGCATCGTTCGTTGGGCACATTGGGTTCACGGCATCCCCCAGTTATGATTGAACTTAATCTACTATGACCGACTCCTATTTGAGAAAGATATGTTAATCCCATTGGACCATAAAAATCAAGATGGATTTACAAAGGGCGAATTACAGGGAACGCCAGAGTTCTAGATCAAGTATATTCCATTCAGGTATGCAGCGCCAAGATCTCCTTGGTCAAGTCTCGGATGTCGGATATGATGTTGCTAGCATGAACGTAAAGGATCTTTGCCATCTGTTATTATATGGGAACCCAAATGAAAGCACCTTTGCAAACAGAATCATCCTAGAAGCAACTATTTCTTTTATCAAAACTTCTGGACGTTTCAAATAAATTTTCCGGAAAAACAGCAGCCTTAGCCTTTTTTGACTGAAGTGCTCCCGGAATTTTGCGTGGGCTATCTGTGCTCATCGGGCTGCTGCCGTGGTGGCGTTGGCTGGGGGAATTCTATAATAAGTCGGAAGATTTTGTTTCTTCTCGGAGTTGGATCCCTGCATCATAGTTCCATTCTCCCTGCCGGTGCTGTCGTGGTTATGGTTTGGTGGGTGGTGGGCTGTTTGCGCGAGTTTTGGGGGTACTTCTTTTTCGACTTAGTTTTGTTTTTGTTGTCTTTTTTTATTACCATTAAGGTATTTGGAGGAGAAGCTCTAACTTTCTTGATAATTTTGTAAAAGAAAATTCTGAAGGTTTTTCCTGCAACCACCTTAATTTACCGTTGAAATTTTGTAGAAAATTGTAAGTGGTATTTGCAGTGAGGACCCGGTGACCTTGTGTCTTTCCTCGCTACAAATGTCACAGTATTTGTATTAAATTGTTGTTTTCAAAAAAAATATTTCTTCTTTCTAAAAAAAAGCTGGGATGAAAGCAAAATGGAATTTTTCCTTCCTCGTCTTTATTTGTCTAATAACATCCTCATTGTGAAGTGAGTAGTTCGACGTATGAAGCGGTGAGATTGGCTCCTTTGTATACAGGGGGTGAGATTATTCATAACCTAAAAGAAAAGAGTAAGGCACCTAATCCACCAGCTAGAACTCAGTGCCTCCCAGCCTAGCTCTTTAAAACAGTTTTTCTCGTGGTGCTCCCCTCCATGTTCCTGCTATAGCCAGGGAAGCAGTGTACTGAAGGTGCTATATTTTTCCTAAGGACAAAAAGGTGTGTTGACGGAATTCACATGCGCTATGTGGAATATGATGGATAAGAACCCCGTGGTCCAGATGGGGACGCACCTGAAGTTAATATAGCTCGTTTACTTCATATTAGTTCGTTTAGTGCTGATTCCTGTCTGAAAATAAAATCTTACGAGATTTACGTAGTTCACTGCACTGTACTACGTTAAAAGCAAACTTATAAAAGGTGAGACAAACGTATTACCAGGCGAGACAAAAACATTTTGGCGTCTGTTAATATGTTCAATCGTACAATATTAAAGGTTGTCAAGAAACTACAGGCCAAAAATTTTACCTCTCGCTAATATCGGTTAATCTTTTGAAAGAATATAGATTATTTTGTATTGAACATTTTTGACAAGATAAAAATGAAACAAAAATTAGGATTGTACAATATCACATGTCAGCTTCAAGATACTAGAAAAAATGACTAGGACCATTCCCAGGCATTAAAAAAATTTCCTTTTTACAGGACAATTTTCTTCAACTTCTTAAAGGCTAAATGATGTAAATTTATCATTCTAAGATTGAAACATAACGAAAGCTGATAGAATTTTCTGGCTCGTGCTACAAGGCTCTTTAGAAACAGTTTCGAAGCAAATTAGCTTCGACAGCATGACTAATAATCTTCAATCATTTAAATTTTTGAAGCTGTTGGCTCTTTATTCTAAATAATGTGCGGAGGTTAGAAGAAGTGTTGATCCTTATGACTGTACAAAGTCATCAAACGTTGCAACTATTCTTGACCTACGAGATTATCTTACCTGTAATAAGTACCAAAGTAATTCAGCGGCATGTAAAGCTGCTTCATGTACGTGATGAATAATACGAAGTCTCCAACCTGTCAATCAAAGTGAGGCTACACTTAAATGTTGAAAGTAGTACGACAAATAAAGGAACTTATTACAAACTTGATTACTTAAGAAGAACAACAAATCTTGTCTAAGTTTTAACGACCCACGAAAGTAAGGAAGATGGCGATTCAAAGTAAAGAAACAATCCAAGAACATCGACAAAGAATAAATCCTACTCATGAATTGCATATTCAAGTTAACTTGACTAATTCTTGCAAACTGTTTGTACATGGTAATCATGTTTCCCCTAAACCTCTTAGTAAATGAGAGCGAAACACAAATCCTCTGTTAGTTCGGTGTGACATTACAACTTCATGTCACTAGCATAAGCAACATTTGCTTACCTTAAGTCGACCCACAATTACCAAATGGGCACAATACACAGTTCCCGCAATGAGGCCAGACGTAATAACTATGTTTTGAGCAGTGTTTAGAACATTCAGTGATGACAGTGCCTTCCATTGGCAATTCTGTAAATGTAAATACAGATGACAAAAGTAAAAGATTGCATTTCACATTGCATACTTTGTAACATTCAAACCACTTTTTAATATGGAAAATTTGGCTCTTTTTCTATCAAGAGCAAAGGACCAAAGGGCGAGTAATCTTTGCCAGTCAAAAGAATTGTTTTCTTGTTGCAAGCATAGGTGCTGAAGTTTGAATGATTCTTCCGGAGAGAAATGTAGCAAGCATAATAGGAAATGCAGATTTAGTCGCTTTTACTTGGCTTTAAAAAGGCTTCTCAAGAGAAAAAGCAGAGGAAGAGACAAAGACAGCTATTGACTTCAATCTACAACTCCATCAATACTGTATCACTTAAGTATTTGTCACTTCTCCAACTTTGGCAGCAATCTTAGCCTAAATGACTAAGTAGATATCAAAGTATCATAAAAAAGTTCAAATCTATTTTATGACGGTTGGTAAACCGGGTAACAATGCAAAATATATTCTTCCTACTTTTCTTGCTACTGTTCTCTCAGCCAGAATTTTCTATTGTACAAGCTTCAGTGCCTCTCCACTTGGTGCATCCTTTCGATTTCCCACGTGCAAATGATTCTTGGCTATATGTTTGGCAAATTTAAAGTGAGTGCACCGTTTCAATACAAATAAGTACAAGATGTGCCATAAGCCTGTCACACACAAAGATCCAGACATACCTACCCAGAAGCCTACGCAAATTATTTAAGCTCTATGTGCGACATTCAATCTTATTTTAAGGGTGTTGTACGAATACCGAGGAATACTGAGACACCATCTATCAAATTCTACAGTAAAAGAGGCAGCTTTTACGGAGGTTAATTTTCAACTTGAAATGCTTAACATGGTTTTCTGTGGTTTAGTCACTGGTCCAGAATAACTTTGATTGGTCAATTAGTACCTACGTTGCGCTCTTGCTTATCTATGGATCGTATCTTGGCCTTTGAAAGCTTACTCGCAGTGAAGCGAAAGCCAAAGAAAACAGGCTCCACCTCATATTTGAGCTGTATTTTAACGCTATCATGTTTTTCTACTGGGAATTTCACAATTTAGCGTACACCAATCAGCCGGCCTGAACAAACACACTAGCAAATGACGTTCGCAAAGTATTTAAACCAATAACTCCCCTTTCGGGCATCCTTTCGGCATTGGCGCAGCACTTGAGCACAAAATGGAATTTCAAAATGTCAAGACAGCTCAGGACAACAAACAAATTATATTTCTTGCCGCCATGTCGGTCCAGTCTTACTGAATTGACCAAAGCTCTCTGGCTTCTTCATGCGACGCCATGCAACCCTGTTTCATCAAGTTGTGTATCGGATGCAGAGAGGGAAGTCCAATTTTGCCAAGAACTTCAAAGATCGTTGGCCGTGTTTTGCTAGGCGGTTGGCGGTAAGGTCGGTGCATCAACAGACATCAAAGGACCTGAATCAACAGCTGAACAAGGCCAAGAAAGGAGTTTGTATCTGTTCCGAAGAGTGAACTGTAGCCCATCTAACGGGCCAGGATGCTGACCAAATACTTCCTGGACTAACGTATTGCCCAATAGAATTGACAGACATGGTATAAGTTCCTGTATTTACACTACAAGCGAGCGAGGACGTGATCCGCCTTTTCTGGGTTGGGCAGCGACAGGACGACCGTCATGAAGTTGGTAGAAAGTGGTCATGAGTTGAGTATTTGTTTCGTTGCAATATTTCACATTGCTGCATTGTTTGCCACCTTCCTTCTGTTTAGATCTCTGAAAACCTTTCTTGAAGGGAATTTTGCGAAGTCCTTCGCTGCCCTGTAACCTTATAGCCAAAGCATTGTATGTGAATGATTAGATAGTCTCTTTGTTGTAGCTAACCACTTTGAAGTCGCGAAAAGATCTTCTAATTTTGCTCTGTTTATATGGCCCAGATGAGTAACCGATGTCCCATTTTTCTTTCAACCAATTAAATGCATTCTTAGGCCCATTTTGAACAAATTTGTTTTGTAGGCAAGATATAAACAGATAAAGGTTTGGTTTGACAGTCTTACTCCCCTTCTAGTTTTTTCTTTGCAGGGTTGCTACCCCTTCACTCAGCCGTACAAATACATAAAGCCAGGAGTGAGGAAGTGTTCCAGGGCTCAAACAACACGATAACATGTCAAGGATGCAATTGTGACCGACATCACGTGATATATGACCAGTAAGACCAGAGTGAAGGTTGCTATGTTAGTCTGCATGAAAAAGGTACTTTGAAAGAGTTCTCCTCCGCCACCGAACTTTGCCGTGTAACAGGTTTTACGAACGATTTTTATCCAAACAATCGTTTAGGTCATGAAGTTCTTCAAATTTTAGTTCTGCAAGATCATTTCTAAGGCATTGGGCACGATATCCTGTGCATAGAATCAGCATTTTGTGTCTTGAAGCCACCCGAGAACAGCTGACGGTCTTTCTGATTGGGCTTGCTTACACGATAGATTCAACAGCAACTATTCACGTTTGAAGATTTTCTTCTTTCAGCAATGACCTACATGCCAATGTTCAGAGTTTAGGCCCAAATTTTTCAGTATATACTGGCCTACCTACATATCAAACCTTAATCCTAGCCTCACAACTCGCCTGCAAACACAATTTGGGCAAAATTCTACCGTGATTTTGCGTTCCGCCAGCATTCGGTAGATGGACCTTTTATTGCGATTTGCTAATCTTATCAGAAACAACTTCTTTCGGAATCAGATACCAGTCAATGTTTTATTGCCTCTGTCGGTGGGCTTCTTAATATAAATAGGTTTCATCCCTCCCTGAATGGTTTTGTATCTTACTGTGCTCAAGTTATGGCGTCTGTTGAGGCAATATTGCGCGGTTGAATGCTACTCGCTTACTCAATTATTGGAGGGCTCCAGACAATATCGAGTATGCCCTCAAAAACCAGAACACTATCTCATACAAACATGCATGCTGGACGTATCAATCAAAGGGCCCCTTCGGGTGATTCTCAAGCGCTTTTGTATGGACATATCTTTACCACTTATGTCTTACTCTTCAAATATACTACTAGTTTGAAACAGCGTCAGGGTGCAAAATTTGGAGGTAGTTGCAACTACGGAAAAAAAGTCTCCCTGTCAGATTTTTTACAACCGATCGATCGATTATCTCCAACCGTAATAACATTTCGCAGTTTCCCATCCCATAACATCCCATCCCACCCTCCCTTCAATAGTATGGGGTGACTTGTTTTGTTTCAGCTTTCATTTTTGTATTACTTATTGTAATGTTCGCTGATATTGGTAGAATTTTCAACTTTTGTTATTGCAATCCGGCACAGGTTTTGTATCGCTTCATTCACGTACGAAAATTTCATTTCATTTTCATTTTATTTTCATTATACAGGGTTTAGTTACAGCTACAATAAAACTGATTTCCAAACTGCCCTGTTAAAATAAATACGGTAAACTTAATATTTCTAAACATAACAATTTTACAAGCAGGAAAAAGGTAGAAAAGGAAAAAACTATGTATTAATGAGTTAAACGAGAAGATTACTTGCTGTTTTTATAAGCAGATTTGAATCGACTCAAGGTGGGTGCTTTCTTGACTTCAGCACTAAGGTTGTTCCATAATTGTGCCCCTCTGTAAGCAAAGCACCGTTGACCACTGCTAGTTTTAAGGCGAGGTAGCTTGAGGTCTGTATTAGTATTACGAAGCTCTCTAACACTAATATCTGACAACCTATCGAACAGAGCTGTAAGGTAATTGGGAGCTTCCTCGTTTATCGACCTAAACACGATCCTAGCAGTTTCCGTTTCAATAAGTTCTTTGACCGTTGGCCATCCTAGTTCCTTCAGGAGTGGTTGCGAAGACGCATCGTAAGGGCTGCTAGTAGCAATCCTTCCTGCACGGTTTTGTAGTTTCTGTAGTCTATTTAACGCGGTGGTACTACAGACTCCCCACACGGAACAGCAGGAACGGAAATATGGCTCAATGAGACTTCTGTACATTGACTGAATCGTAGTTAAGGGAAGATATCTTTTCGCATAGCGTAATATACCAATTCCTTTTGAAATCTTTTTGGTCACAGCGGAAATGTGATCATCCCAACTTAGAAATTGGTCGACTTCAATCCCCAGGTATTTTATGTGTTTAACTATGGAAACTGGTTCTTCACCAATAACTATTTGTAATTTTTGCGTTTCAGAATTTTCAATGTCTTTCAACTTCTTTCTACCTCCTATGAGGAGATTTTGCGTCTTGGCCACGTTGAGAGACAGCTTATTTGATTCCAACCAGGTTTTTACACTTTCGTTTATGGTGGGTATGGAATCAGAGGAAAAAGAGATGCTGGTGTCATCGGCATACATATTCACGTCAGAATAATTGAGTGATAGGGGTAGGTCGTTGATATAAAGTAAAAAGAGGAGAGGCCCTAGGCATGAACCTTGTGGAACGCCACATGTAACGTCCCCAAGTTCAGACATCTGCCCATTCACCTTACAACACTGTTTTCTGTTCCAGAGGTATGAACGAAACCAACGAAATTCCCTTTCTCTTATACCGTACAGGTAAAGCTTCTTGAGTAGAATCTCATGATTTACTGTGTCAAAGGCCTTCTTAAGATCTATGAACGTCACTGACGTGAATTTGCCTTTGTCTATATTTAAATACCAGTCATTCGTGCACTTTAGTAAACAAGTTAAAATTGAGTGTAACATTCTGAATCCTGACTGCTTCGAATAAAGAAGTTTGTTATCGTTAAGAAAGGAATACATCTGGTCAAAAACAAGTTTTTCGAACAGACGTGAAACAACAGGCAAAACTGAGATCGGACGATAATTCGACTGATCGTCAGTTGGACCAGTTTTATGAATAGGTGCAACACGAGCAATTTTCCAACTGTCGGGGAATAGCCCCTGAGACATAGATAGATTGAAAAGTTGGCTTAGAGGGCTGGCAAGGATGGGCATCCCAATTTTGATAAAATAGCTGGAAATGAGATCTAGTCCAAAGCTCTTGGAAGTCTTAAACTTACCCATAGCTTTGACAAGTTTTCGGGGCGATATTGGAGAAAAAGAAAACGACACTTAATCAGGATATACAGTAACATCTCCTTCGAGGAGAGAGTTCTTGGTATGTGGGATTTTCGCACTAAGTTGATCACCAACGGTACAAAAGAAATTATTCATCCTGTTTGCTATATATTGAGGATTTGAGATAACCTCATCACCATCAGACAGCGAGCTAATCATTGTCGTTTTTGATCGCTTATTTACTAGCTTGTTAATAGTTGCCCATGTTTCTTTCAGGTTTCCTTCGGACGCTTTTATCTTGTCAGTAAAGTAGTCCCTTTTTAGTCTTTTACAAGTGCTGTTCGCTTTATTTCTAAGTTGTTTGTAGGCTGCCATGAGAACCTCTGAGTTTTTCTTGACTGCTGCCATCTTAAGCTTATCCCTTGATCTAAACATACGTTTCAGGTCAGAGGTAAGCCAAGGGCTATACCACTCAGAGACGCGTCTCTCAAGAATAGGGGCGTGCTTCTGTATAATCATGGCCAGCATATTGGTCCATTCCTCCACGATAACGTTGATGTCAGAAGAACAATGAAGCAGAGACTGCCAATCAACAGAGGCCAAGTCTGACAAAACAAGTCAACAGAGTTGTTTTCCAGTTAGTTAGTAAACACGAGAGTTATTAAAATGAAGTCTTATCTCCGAATCGGCTAACTCAACATGGTGACAGGAAAACATAAAAGTTACAACTGAGGAGTGTGCATGGCTACGAATGTAGAAGAGCGGTCTTAAGACTACGGGTCGACGACTAAGAGGCGCTACATTGGTGAGCCCCGCAGCTTGCAACATAGTTCACGTGCAAGATGGCGACATTTCAAGTCACGCCCCCAGAAAATTTTTCTTTTAAGCAAGAAGAATGATGTAAATGGATTCGACGTTTCGAACGTTTCAGAGTGGCCTCTTAACTCAACAAGCGAGATGAAGAGAGTCAAGTCAACACACTGATATACTCAATGGGCGACGAAGCAGATGACATATTGCAGTCATTTGACCTCAGTGATGCCGATAGAAAGAAATACAAAAGTGTGAAAGACAAATTCGAGGGGCATTTCATCATAAAAAGAAATGTGATATTCGAAAGAGCCCGATTCAACATGCGTGTTCAGGAAGAGGGTGAGTCTGTAGACAGTTTTATTACTGATCTCTATACTCTAGCCAAATTTTGTGTGTTTGGAGATCTACATGACGAATTGATTCGTGACCGTATAGTTGTTGGGATTCGTGATAAAAATTTATCTGAAAGGTTGCAACTGGAAAGTGAATTAACACTTTCAAAAGCTATTAATGCTGTTCGACAAAAAGAAGTAGTTAAGAAACAGCAGAATCTAATGAGTTTTAAAGCTTTTTCAGCACAACCAACCGTCGACGCAGTGAAAAGTTCAAAGCAAAGAAACCCAAGCAGAGGTAAAAGCGTAGCCTCACTACCATAAGAACCCTCAAGTTACGCTCATCTCATTGAGTTGAATTGTTGTTGTTGTTATCGCTCCACTGAGGGCCTCATGGACATAGAGCTGTAAAAACGGCAAAAAATTTCAAGCGGCGACAGGATTCTGTCGCCCCGTCGTCTACCGATCAGCATGTGGCTTAGAACAAGGCGGTTTTTGCTTTTGTGGCAAGAATGATCCTTTACCGAAGTACTGATACCTAATTTGATGGTACTGCAGCTCTAGAAAACTGATTTTTAAGGCATTTTAGACCCAGTGGTTGTGAGGAAAAAGTAGCAGGTGATTTAGGCCCACAGCTACATTCTAAAAAAGAATGCGAATCGAACGACAGAATGATACATTTTGTAGAATGTTTGAATGTACGCAATAGTGATAGAGACTCCAACACTGCTCAATCGAACTCTTTTGTGGAGCAGCGGAAAGGTTTCAAATAGAATCAGTGCGAAACTTTACCATTTCCGCACGCGTTTGGGAATAAGTCGTAGTTGTAGCGATATCAGGTCAGCCAAAAGCGAAACTACGACATGTAATCAAGTCTAGTAAAAGCGCTGATGTGGACTCAAGATACAACAAAAGTGAGAAGAACCAAAACAAGTAATCTGCCACAAAGTGCGAGAGATGTTCAGGACCTCCTCATCAGAAACAGGCATCCCCCCACGCAACTCAAAATGTCATAACTGCGGAAAAGTTGGACATTGGACACGAGCATGCAGAGGTAAGAAACTTCACGAAATTTCAGGTGAAACCTTTCCTTTATCTTCTGAAGATGAATATTTTCTTGGTGAAGTTGAACTTGATGCAGTTAAAAGCCATCATTCTTGTAAAGTATGGAAGGCTGAGGTTTGTGTAAATGGCAAACAGGTTCAATTCAAACTAGACTCAGGGGCTGATGTTTCAGTAATACCACTTTCTCTCTTTGAGAAATTTGACAAGAGTACATGCCAAAATCTTGAAAAAAGTAGCAAACCACTACTTGGTCCTTGCAATTACAAAATAATTTGCAAAGGAAAATTTAAAGCAAAATTATCAACTGATGACAAATTCCACTTTCAGGATATTTATGTTGTGGAAGGTTTGGAGAAACCTCTTCTCAGTAGCAATGCAAGTTCTTCCTTGAATTTGATTAAAAAAGTCAACGAAATTCACTCGAAGGAAAAACCGTTTGACTCTGTAGCTGAAAATACTAAGCTGCACATTTTAGAAAAATATCCAAAACTTTTTGAAGGACTTAGTGAAATACATGGAGAATATAAAATTTTGATTAAACCCAATGCAAAACCTTATGCTCTAAATGTACCTAGAAAAGTTCCTTTGCCTCTTTTGGATAAAACGAAAAAGGAGCTAGACAAAATGCTTGAAATGGGAGTGATTTCTCGAGCTGAGGGTCATACTTCATGGTGTGCCCCCATGGTGGTTATTCCGAAGCCTAATGGCGACGTCAGAATTTGC
This sequence comes from Aurelia sp. 4 Dawson et al 2005, assembly GCA_964019985.1. Taxonomy (NCBI): domain Eukaryota; kingdom Metazoa; phylum Cnidaria; class Scyphozoa; order Semaeostomeae; family Ulmaridae; genus Aurelia; species Aurelia sp. 4 Dawson et al 2005. The sequence continues at coordinate 8,195,216 of OZ026509.1, forward strand.
GTTGATCTTACAAAATTGAACGAATCTGTTCTAAGAGAAATACATCCCCTTCCTTCAGTTGACCATACACTTGCTAAATTTGGAGGAGCAAAAATCTTTTCAAAAATGGATGCAAATAGTGCATTCTGGCAGAGAAAGTTATCGAATGAGTCTCGATTATTGACTACATTTATCACACCTTGGGGAAGATTTTGTTTCAATCGCCTCCCTTATGGTATCTCAACGGGTAGTGAGCGATTTCAAAGGTGCATGAATGAACTCCTAGAGGGACTAGAAGGAGTCGAAGTTCAAATCGATGACATCATAGTTTATGGCTCTGATGTAGCACAACATGATAAAAGACTAACTAATGTCCTAAACAGATTATCACAGGCAAATATTACTCTCAACAAAGCAAAGTGCGAATTTGGAGTTAAATCTGCTAAGATTTTGGGTCACATTGTTTCTTCCGCGGGTATTACCCCAGACCCCTCCAAAATCAAGGCAATAGTCTCGTTACCAAAACCTAAAAGTGTAAAGGAGTTGAGATCATTTTTGGGCATGGTAAACCATTTGAGCAAATTTGCAAATCACTTAGCTACACTAACGAAACCCCTAAGAGACTTACTGTGCAAAGAGAATGAATGGAAATGGGGACCCAAACAAGATAATCTTTTTTAGATGTAAAAAATCGTCTTGTTTCTTCACCAGTTTTAGCTCTCTACGATCCAAACAAAGAAACGAAAATCAATGCTGATGCATCATCACATGGTATCGGAGGAGTCTTGCTGCAAAAACAGGATGAAGGAGTCTGGAAACCAGTTTCCTACATGTCACGTGCGCTGTCAGAAACAGAGAGAAGATGCGGCCAAATTGAAAAGGAATGCCTCGCCTTCACATGGATGTGTGAGAGATCCAGTGATTACATTCTTGGCAAGCCAATTGTTGGTGAGACAGATCATAAACCTTTCGTGCCTCTTCTGATGAAATACACACTTGAGCAAGTTCCACCTTGAATACAAAGATTCAGGATGCGATTGATGCGATTTGACATACGAGAAATGAAGCATGTTCCAGGCAAAGAGATGTACATGTCAGACACGTTGTCAAGGCAGTTCCCAGTCGAAAGCGATGAAAAATCCATGATTGATGACGAAGAGATGTCACCTTTTCTTGAAAGCATTATCAGCTCCCTCCCAGTTTCTGATGTGAAATTGCAACAGATAATTGCTGCACAGGCTGAAGATCCTGTATGCACAAAAGTCAAGGAATACATCTTGGAGGGATGGCCAGATAAGTGCAAAATTCCTGATTCTTTTAAAGTCTTACTGGAATTTTAGGGGAGAGCTCTCTGTGGTAGGAAACCTCATTCTCAAATCAACGAGAATTCGAATACCATCATCATTGAGATTGGAAGTATTGGATAAAATACATCAAGGGCACCAGGGCATTGTAAAATGTAGAGCTCGTGCGAAGGAGTCTGTATGGTGGCCTGGCTTAAGTAGGGAAATCCAAGATATGATACAGGGTTGTCGAGCTTGTCTGCAACATAAGGTAAATACCCCTGAACCTTTAATCCCCTCCAAATTTCCCGAGAGACCCTGGCAAGAAATTGGAATAGATTTCTTTTATTCCAAGGGAAGGGATTATCTTTTAGTTGTTGATTATTTTTCAAGATTTATTGAAGTTTCAGCTATGCAGAAGTCGAAGAGAGCTGATGACGTCATTTCTGCTCTAAAAGAAACATTCGCTCGATATGGGATTCCAGAAAAATTGAGATCTGATAATGGTCCTCCATTTGACTGTGCAGAATTTACTCCTTTTGCGAAGCAGTGGGACATCGAACTTGTACCAAGCAGTCCGAGGTACCCTCAGTCCAACGGAGAAGTCGAAAGAGCTGTGCAGACTGTCAAGAACATTCTGAAGAAAGAGAAGGAAATAGAAAAAGCGTTGTTAGCATACAGAACAACCCCTCTACGAAGCGCCTTTTCACCAGCTTAACTATTGATGGGCAGAAAGCTACGCAGTACTGTTCCAACATTTCATGAAAATCTCATTCCAAGATAGCCCGACATGGATAAATTGCGGAAAAGCGAGAACATTCAACGCCAGCAACAACATCAACACTTTAATGCCAAACATAGAGCAAAGTTGTTGCCTCCATTGTCCGCGGGAGTTGAAGTAAAAATAGCGAACTATGATGAGACAGGTGTCGTACATGGGAAAACGAACAGTCCACGACAATATGTTGTCCAGACACCAACATCCACATTGCGGAGAAACAGGGTGCATTTAGTTCCATTGCCGGACAGTAATCTGTCAGAATCATCACAAGTGTCCGAAGATCGCAAAGAAGGCAATCCTGAGCCACGAACAGTTGAGCAACAGCGGTCTCCTTTGAACATTTTGTCAAGACCGAGGAGAACAATCAAACCATCATTGAAAGCGAGGGAGAACATGGCAAACAATTGTAGATAACATTGTTTTCCTTTAAAAAGGGAAGTTGTTGTGTTATGTTCATTGTCAAATGATACATAATTATAAAATAATTCCCATAGGTGCGTGCAGCACATAGCGCATGAACCTGTTGTTTTCCTATATAAGTTTTCAAGAGTTGTTTTTCCAGTTAGTTAGTAAACACGAGAGTTATTAAAATGAAGTCTTATCTCTGGCTCGGCTAACTCAACATACGTGTATTGAAATAATTTTATATAAGGAGAGTTTAGTGCTCCCCTACAGTAAAACTGAAATTATTTTCCTGGATGTAAGTATTTTATGTCTTGAAGCAGTTTTCGAAGTAATGTGATCCACAGATGACCTCGTTTCCGCTTGTTCTTTTATCAGTTTCATCTCTATCAGCAAATGCACATTCTTTCAGTTGAGACCATAGTGACGGGAAGAATCCGTTGAGAACCCAAAACGGAGAGGACTATTTCCTCATATAAATGATTAATTGAAAACAACATTCTGTATAAAGAAATATAGAACAAAATTTTGGAATTCAAAAAGAATTAGAGGACAGGAGTTCCAAACTTGATGAAAATTCGCTTCAAGTGCTGAAAACGGAGACAAACTCAAGTTTTATTCGATAAAACCAGCAGCATAAAATTCCAGAAGATTTGAAACCAAGAAAGTGAACTAAACTCGTAATTTCTTTTTAGAAAATCTTCCCTTTTAAATGCTAAAAGTTAATTGAATTCATTGATGCGCAACGTGAAATGAAGTTGAGTGACATAGATGGGCAGTTAATCTTATGACACTCTTAGCCTTTCATTTAAATTAGGGATCAGTTATGTGACATTATGTTTGGGCGAAAATTCATTTGTACATACAATCAATAATGAGCGTCATGACAAGTGGTTGCGGACTCAATTAGCGCTTAACTATTTCTCCGATCCCAGCAAACCACTATGACCGCAATGGAAATGGTGGGGGTCTTCTGATATACGTCAGGGAAGGAATTCCCGTGAAAGAGCTCACAGATTATAAAACTGATGACATTGAATGCGGGATCTTAGAAATAAATGTGCACAAAAGGAAATGGATTTTGTTCGGCATCTATCGTCCACCATCTCAAGAAGTGAACTATTTCTTTGATGAGATGGGGAAAGCAATTGACCACTATAGCAATTGTTATAAAAACTTTGTCACTAAAGGTGATTTTGATATTGAAGAAAAACAAGCAGAAATAAAAAACATTTATGGAAATTTATCAACTAAAAAATCTCATTAAAGAACCTACTTGTTTCAAGTCTGATAATCCTAAATCTATTGACCGTATTCTAACCTAGAAATAGCTATCGCTAACTAATGCCCACGCTTCATTGCTTCAGTGGAAGCCTGAATCACATCAGGAAAACGTCGCAACGGCTGCTAAAAACTTTGTTTTGAAATGTGCACGAGACCACAGACAGCGAAAAATATTCTCGCACGGTGGAAGACCAACCTCCTCATTTGATTCAACAGGGAATTACTAATACCTAGAATTTTGGTTTAGCCTAACTTAACATACCTGTTCAATTTGCAGCGAGAACACAGGCGAACTTCCTGCTAGGGCTTCCTCATGGAAGCCTGCATGGTAAACAAATCCCCACTCAAAATGTCAAAGCCATTTACACATCAACAATTTCGAAAAAACGAAATCCTTAAGCCTGTGTGGCAATTCAAGAAAACGGAAGTTTTGTGAAGACCCAAACAAAAGCTTGTTCGTCAACCAGTACAATATGGATTGTCATGAAATCCATTGCCATTGAGCTCCGGATATCATGAAAATATTAGAACAAAGATCTGAATTGTTTTACGTCATAATACAAGTTGGTGGAATTTTTTGCTGACGCATTTTCGCACTGAACTTTCAAACAGGCTTACTTTCCCGCGGCAGACTACAAACCCACGCGGAATCGCTATCGCGATTCCACGTGGGCAATAACAGATCTTCTTCATTTCAAAATTCGAGTACGATTGAAACAGGATTATCAGACTTTCATACTATGATTGTAACTGTGTTAAAGGGTGGCTTTATCAAAAGGGGTCCAAAAATAATTTTGTATAGGAATTATAGTGAATTTGAAATAAAAAACTTTAGACAGGCACTTAAGGATAGTCTTAATGAGATGGATAGCAATGATGCAGGGTTCTCTGAATTTAATAGAAGAGTAGAGACAGTGCTGAATGAGCATGCGCCTTTCAAGAAGAAATATGTCCGTGCTAATAATAGTCCCTTTATGACAAAAGCCCTTCGAAAAAGCAATATATACTCGTACTAACCTTCGCAATAGATACACTAAGTTCAGGAATCAAGAAAACTGGAATGTTTTTAAGAAACAACGCAAAAAGTGTGTTAAAATGCTGCACTAGGCTAAATTTGACTATTACAAGACTTTAGATATCAAATGTTCGACAGATAATCGAAAATTCTGGAAAACAGTCAAACAGCTTTTCTCCGATAAAATACAGGCTTCTTCTAATTACTCTTCTGGAAAATGAGGTACTTGTTACCGATGACAAAGAAGTAGCTGAGATCTTTAATGGATATTTTGTAAATATAACTGATTCCCTTGGAATCATTCAGCCAAAAGACGCTTTGACACCTACAGATGGACTTCATGATCCTGTAGAGATTGCAATTAAAAGGTACAGCTCACATCCAAGTATAAAGCTGATATCTGAGAATAGAAACCCATCCCATAATTTTGTCTTTAGCTTCGTCACAAACAGCAGAGTATCTGCCAAATTGCGAGAACTAAAAGTAAACAAGGCTCCTCCTATCGGCAGCATCCCATGTAAAACTTTAAAAGAAAATTCAGACATTTTTATCGGCATACTTCAACAGCTTTTAAATGTTAGTATTGCCGATGGAGCTTTTCCTTTCGAACTTAAAAGAGGTGAAAAAACATCTGTGTTCAAAGCAAATGACCAAGTGACTAAGGGCAATTACAGACCAATAACCGTTCTGTCTGCAATTTCTAAAGTTTACGAGCGTTTGCTGTCGGAACAAATTGTAGCCTACTCCGAATCTTTCCTGTTTCAATATCTTTGTGGATTTCGGGAAGGCTGCAGTACTCAACAAGCTCTTGTTAGATTTCTCGAGAAATGCAAGTCAGTTTTGGATAGAAAAGAAGTTTCAGGGGCAATCTTGATGGACCTCTCCAAGGCGTTTGATTGCCTAAATCATGAACTGCTAATTGCCAAGCTATCTGCTTGCGGCTTTAGCCGATCAGCTCTAAAATTGATTCATAGTGACTCAAATGAAAGGCAGCAACAAGTGAAGGTTAATGGCGCATTCAGCATTTCGAAACAGACCTCCTTAGGAGTTCCCTAAGGGTCAGTTTTCGGACCTCTACTTTTTAACATATGTGTAAATGCCTTTTTCTACCTGGTCAAAGATACTGAGATTTGCAATTAGGCAGATGATACTACTATCTTTGCGTATGGTTCAGATCTGGGCTCAGTCTTAGAATCACTTGAAGGGGATGCTGCTTTATTATCTCTTTGGTTTGAAAATGACTAGAGTACTATCGCCCTTATCAGACCACTTTTCTGAAAACTAACATTTGCGGAGAGGTCAAAGAAGTTCTGGAAGGGAACTCACCTTGAATAGGCTTCCCAAGTCTTGCTACAAACCTCAAAGTGAGATCTGAACCATCCGTTTCCTTGTTGCCATGCTGGAACCACATAAATACGGACAAGTCTGAAACGCATAAATTAGGCCGTATCGCCCTTGTCAGACCAACGCAGAAGAACGATGAATTTAGCACATCAAGAACTTTTCAAGGCAGTTGACAGTCTAATAAAGTATTTTTACTTTCCCAGAAAGCCAGAAAGTGACCAATTCTAATTTGATTGATAATGATTTCAAAATATTGTTAATTTCACTCCCCCTTTTAACTCTCTAATCCTTGACCTCAGTCAACTCTAACCATACGATGTGTCAATAGTCTACAAAACTAAAGGGTTTCACGGGGTGGACGCACCTGGGCGGCATAATGTCAGCTACAGTGCTCTTCCGAGAGGAGTTCCAGTTTCAGTTTCAAATTATTCAAATTCTCTAAATACAATATATAGTTCTAACAATACAAACAAATAACTAAACTACAAAGATGATGATGTTACAAAAAAATTAACACATTGATACAGAAAATTGACACAATTTACAAATGCAAATAAAAGAGGAACTAAACTAGATATAGCTATCGCTAACTAATGCCCACGCTTCATCGCTTCAGTGGAAGCCTGAATCACATTAGGAAAACGTTGCAACGGCTGCTAAAAACTTTGTTTTGAAATGTGCACGAGACCACAGACAGCGAAAAATATTCTCGCACGGTGGAAGACCAACCTCCTCATTTGATTCAACAGGGAAATACTAATACCTAGAATTTTGGTTTAACCTCACTTAACTTACCTGTTCAATTTGCAGCGAGAACACAGGCGAACTTCCTGCTAGGGCTTTCTCATTGAAGCCTGCATGGTAAACAAATCCCCAATCAAAATGTTAAAGCCATTTACACATCAATAATTTCGAAAAAACGAAATCCTTAAGCCTGTGTGGCAATTCAAGAAAACGGAAGTTTTGTGAAGACCCAAACAAAAGCTTGTTCGTCAACCAGTACAATATCGATTGTCATGAAATCGATTGTCATTGAGCTCCGGATATCATGAAAACACTAGAACAAAGATCTTAGATGTTTTACGTCATAATACAATGCAGGGAATTACTTAAAGGAGGAGCTCTCTCAATGGGTAAACTAATCGAGGAGAGAAACCCCCTATCCTAAATTATCATCAGGTGAATTAAGATTAATTCTTATCACAGACTGATAGCAATTGAGGCAGCACGGTAATCAGTAGTATTCACTGCTTGGCTTTTTCCAATAAATAGATTTTCAGCTTTGCTTTGAACGATATTTTTGATGGAGCATTTCGGAGTGCAACTGGTAAAGCATTCCAAAGTTTAGCACCAGCATAGCTCTCATTCGATTCAACCGTGGGATATTTCAAATACCTTGGCCAGATATGAAAATAAAACTGAAAGTTATAAAAAATAGGCAAGTTAAATCGAATCATGAACACAACACTCACAGTTTGAGTCACAGTTCTATGAGGCAGTGTTACTGAATGCGATTTCTTCTTCATCAATTTCTTCTCTTTCAAATCGATCAGGAGGCTTATCTTTGATTACCAAGTTTCCTCTAACAAAAATGCAATCTTCCCATCATCTCTTGCCTTTTTCAAATCAGGTATCTGTTGATTCCATCTGAGTAACATTTTTTGACTGAAATCCTCCACAAACTTTACATCTTGAGGCTTTAGCTTCCTAGCTTTCTTGATGGCAGCTTCCTTCTGTTTCCAACTCTGAAATATAGTGAAAATTGGCCTAGGTTTGGCAGGAACTACGCTTCCATCTCTCCTGGTGTGGAAGTGCTTTCTTTGGCCTACACGATGGGCAAGTTCAATCACCAGGTTGTCTTCGACTTTTAGAGCTTCTTTGACTTTACTCTTTACAATTTCTTCCGATTCCTCCCACGATTCAACTCCAGTGTTGCTTTCGGGAACGCCGTTTGATGTTGTTCCTCCGGTTTTGGTTTTCGATATATTCTTGCTTGTCAGCCATTTGAGTGATTTCATTTGAATGGTCGTTGACCAAAGCTTCAAGGCTACATCCACGTGTTTCAACAGTCTTTAAACTGATCTTGATATCATCGACATCACGCGAGCTATACTGAGCTGATGCCTTCAGATCATTCACGTCTGATTTTACAGACTTTATTTCCTCATTTATTTGGCTTACAAGCATCTGCATTGATGAACGAAAGCTTTCCAGTTGAACTGCCAATAGTTCTTTGACAACGGACAGTGTTACGTATTCCATAGTTGAGTGAAATTGAAAACCAACAAAATGACCACTAATATGCCATATGAAACTGAAAATTCATTATGTAAAAACTTCGATATTAAATTGTGAATGATTTGAGAGTTTCGTATAGAACTAGACCCTCTTTAACGGGCAACGTCACGCCTCCATGCTGTTCTCGTGCAACACACAGCCATCTTGGACGCCGCCATCTGGATGAAAAGGAGCCCTAGGTCTCGCAATTTGTGTGTGATTCTCGACATTTCTTTGGATATGAAGCGAGAAGAGTTGGAGGAACATTCCTGAAGACCATTCTATGTTAACTGAAAGACATATCGAGAAACGACACAAAATAGAAATGGTGTGTGGAAACGTCAAAGGAAATGTGAACTGTACTTACACCTTCGTTGTAGGTAGGTCAACTTCATTGCAAGTCTTCTGAACAAAACAAAGCAGCGAAAGCGAAGAAATATCAAAGAGATGACATCAACAAACGACTTTCGCGCGCTTTTTGGAAAAGCTAGGCTCAAGCTCCCTTTGATTTCAACATTTTATTCAAGGCCTTTGCACGACACGGAATCGATGGTGGTCGGACAGGGGCGATATTACTATGTATGAAGATGAATGAGGATATTATAAAAGCCATTTACTTGTCTTTGGGAATGAAGATAATGAGATAAATGTAAATATTTCTGGATCTCTTATAAAGGAAAGTGACGAGGAGAAACTTCTTGGAGTGACACTCGACAAGACATTGAATTTCAAAAATGACGTTACTAACCTCTGCAAGAAAGCAAGCCAAAAGCTGCATGCAGTGGCACGAGTGTCAAAATATATGGATAAGCCACAGCTAGAACTAACAATGACCTCTTTCGTAATGTCACATTTCAGTTATTGTCCACTCGTGTGGATGTTTCAAGATAGGAAATCGAATAACAAGATCAACAAGATCCATGGACTTGCTACAAGTCTCTCTCGCGGAAAAAACAGCAGAAGGAAAAAAAGCGAGAGAGACTTGTAGTACTTGGCATGCTCATTAATATTCATAAGCAATTGAGCCTTGCTTCCATTTTCAAAAATGACGGGGTTTTTGTCAATTGTTTCATCGAAGCTTGAGTCTGTCATTGTCAAAAAACATCGGAGAGCCTCGCTCTGTTGTATCATTGTCCTTTCTATGCATATGATTGGATATTGGCTTTTTGTAAAAGGATCCCGACTGGACAGAATCCTGTTCAGCCAACGACCCAGGCTGCCAAGTATTACAAGTCTCTCTCGCTTTTATTCCTTCTTCCGTTTTTGCCGCGAGAGAGACTTCTGGCAAGTCCACAAGATCCATGAAAGAGCCCTGAGAATCATGCACAAAGACAGTACTTCCAATTTTGAGGAATTGTTGATTAAGAGTAACTCAGTACCTGTACATCAGAGGAATTTACAGCTGCTCCTACCTGAGATTTATAAAACCGTAAACAACTTGAATCTGTCTTTTATGGCAGAGGTATTTGTTACCAAATATGTGCCATATAATCTTCGTGGCAGTAATAATCTTGCTTTGCCTAGGGCAAGGACGAATTTGTGTGGCATTGATACTATCAGGTTTGTTGGTCAAAAATTATGGAAGACTCCATCAAGGGAAATCAAAGAGTCCCAATCATTGGAGATTTTTAAAAGAAATATCAAAACTATGAGAACTTTTGACTGCAGCTGTAAATTGTGTGAATATTTTATTACGAATTTAGGTTTTCTGTAATTAGATTTTTTGTAATTAGACTTCCGATTATGTATAGTTGGCCTTAATTAGCCAACACTATTTTTTCTGCCAACTTTGAATAAATTATTTATCATTTATTTATTATCACTATTTATTTATCATTAATATATCCCAGCACTGGGAGCTGAAAACCGCAACTTCACCTTCACCTTCATTCGCAACTACAAGTTAAAAAAGTTATACCACGAATGGGACAGTTTTGCCAAAAACCTTTGACCAAAGTAAAAAGTAGAACTTACCCCGCCTTTCTTTTGGGCATCAGACTGCATGATCTTTTTTTGTTTGTTTTCAATTTGTTTTGAGTGGGCTTGTCAGGATTTCTAGCTACTGAAAGCTAATTTAGGCCCACTGTGCATGCCGCATCCAGGCATGGGACCCCTAGTTTAACGTCCCTTCCGAAGGACGACGAGGTGAGTTGCGATGTCAGGCCTCAGAGGTCACCCATACGAAATCTGACCTCACTCGACCAAGCTTAACTTCAGTCACCTGACGAAGACTGTATAAGCCACTTGGCCACTCACCCCGCTATCTGTTGTACTTAAGGGATTATGGGAATTGTAGACACAAAACTGCTTTCACTCTCAGGTTTTCTAAATTTCAAGAATATTGTCCTACATCTCACAAAGAGTGTGACAAAGATGGATATGCCTTGATGAGTCCTGCCCGCTGAATTTTTCATGGTTGTAACGACTCATTTGACAAAGAATGCATTTTGCCAGCAATGAGCAAGTGGCGTATTTGTTTTGAGTTCCTGATGCCCGAGATGGAAACGACAATGATGGAAGCAAACTCGTCAGTTTATAATGTGGCTACAAAACGCCAAAAGAGACTAAGGACGATGGTATCTTGACAGGAGAACACGATGAGGATAGCAATGAAACAGTGGCAGATGAAGAGTCAACAGACGATCAAAGGATACTGGCGGTGGTGAACAGAATGTTGAGATGGTGCCAGGTGCCATCCTGATATGCCAGAGGGATAGTTGTAACAATTGCATGTCACAGTCTAGATTCGATAGTTTGTCTTAATGAACATTGTTTTACAAAGCGCTCCACCTTTCAGTTCGTCGCAAATTTCCAACTAATCCGATTGTTTGACCCTTAATATAACATCGAAACAGGCCCGCTTACCTTCTACACTTTAGGCAGACCAATCAGTCACCCCCGTTGACATCACTTTCACTAATTTGGACTAAAGACCTACTTTTATTTGTCGATTTCAAAGTGGAACGACTTGTAAACTAATCTTTTCAGGCATGTTACGATTTTCAAGTAATTTCCTTGCAATTTCTTCGGAATGTGACAGCAAGGGCAAAAGTCTGAAACAGTGCGATTTTTTCGTTACTTTCAACACCCCGATTATCTTGATTTAGCCCGAATATCGAGAAAATGCATATTGGAAGTGTGCATCAGAGTTCATTTTCAAAAAATTTTTTGGTCATTGTTTGAAAACATTCGAAAGCGGCAAATCCGTCGCACAGAAAGAAAGAGGGGTTTTTAGCCATTCTTCACAGCTTGGATTGTTTACACCGAGCCGCCATCTTTAAAACTAGCGTGATCTGACTGGTCAGTCCCCAGATCAAAACAAGCTGCGTGTTCTATTGAAAAAGAAATTCTGCCCTGTTATTCACACATGATTTTAGGGATACCATAAATCCAATTTGTCCTTCAAACGATGATATTGTGAGCATGGAGCAGTTTTTCTTGCTTTGCCCCTCATTTGAGGTTCAACGTCGAAACCTTCTCGCTGGAGTTTTAGCCTTACTACGACCATTTTGATATATCAATCTTTCAAATAAAGTTTTGACGCACCTTTCATTAGCGATAAGGCCTCCCAAATGACGTCAACAGAAATATACCCGAGTTGACTCTACAACACATTCACACAATCAGTCAATTCAATGAAGCCAAATGCAAATCAGCCACCATACCAAGTTCATTTTCGTACCCTCCTCTGTTGTTGAGTCTCGTTCCTCTGTTCCTTTGTTCATATGTAGCCTTTCGTAATTGTATATTTGGTTACAGTTTAGGTTATTGTTCTTCATGTGAATGGCCCTGGGGTAGCCATGATCTTTCACTCCCAATGGTATCGTTTCGTAGTACTGCATGATACCTCGTTCGTAGCCTTACGTAATTTCGTAAATCGTAAATTTTTAGATTGAATTTATATAAAAGATAGCTTTGGTTTTCTAAGAATGTTATGAGAGGGGACTTTCAAGTACATGAGACACGAAGTCCACAAATATAACCCTGAGGTACCATCAGTTTCTTGCTCTTTCCTCTAAACTGGGTGACTAGGAGATGGCAACAGGTTATAGATTTCAAAAAGGTACCTTAGACATGTCAGTTTCACAAATAGAACTTTAATTTCAATACCAAGTAAATCATGGACCAGAATGGAATGTGGAATCCTCGTTCTCAAACTTGCCATTTACCAGAAGTTTCTTAATTCTGGGTCTAAATGATGAGAGATTTTACCAAACAAACTTTTCTCATCTAAGTTAGCCTTTGAATGATAGATTAACATTTCAGTTCTGAGTATCAGCCTCATACTTTCTATTCCACAGCCCGCCTAACGCGTAAACGTTTATTTTGAACCACCAGGTATATCAAATTTATGTATAATAATCTTAATGTATTGACCTGATAATCTTGAATTGCATCTTTGTATCGGTCTCCCTCAAAAACTTCATTGTTGTAATATTTAACCTGCAAAGAAAGTAAAGCAACGTAGACAAGGAAAAGAACAACATAGCAAGATAAAAATCCTTAAGCATAGTTTCACTTGCCTCCTCCAAATTGTTTCAAAGATAAATCGATGTAAAGGCAGTACTCCACTAAAGAAATTTCGGCAGGCAACCCGCCCGCTGGCCTTGCTCACATGCTCCCTAGCAACGAAGCATGTGCACTAGGCGAGCGATCTGGTTGCAGACCGATACTACTGCAAGTGGAGATCCACCTGAAGAGCCAATAACCGTACCATTCCCGCGATTTGAAAGATCGCAAACTCACAACTCGATGTTTTCTTCTCTTAAATATCTAGAAAGAAAGAAACATTCTCTTTGAACAGCTGAGTTTCACACTCCGTTTGTCCCCTATGCAAAATCAGAGATGAAAATAATTTATAATGTGTTTTGCTTTAAGTTAAAAATAAAACTTAAGACGAAGAGCAAGAATTGCGACGATAATCATGTTCATTTTTATCATGTCATTCCAAATCCAAGTAAATTACGACAAATCCATGTGACAAATCCGTGCGACAAATCCGATAAATTGATTAAAGACTAGGCGACATTTATAATTATTTACGTTTCGAAGCAAACTTGCTTCATCATCAGAATATCAAGTTTCCAAGAGCAGGAGGCTATATTTATATCGATAAAGACAATGAACTACCAAATGTGCGTTTTTTACAAATCCTTCGTGAAAAATAAATAATGAGGTACACCCAGAGGACAATACCACAAACAGAGCTAAGGGAATAGAAGACTGCTGAGAGTTAAGCGACGGACGATCGCGCAAAATTAATAAACTTTCATGAATGAGCAAATCAAAATCATTGTTAGCTCTGTCCAAAACTGAAAAATCTTCCACCGACGCGGCGTGACCTGATTTGTTTATTGGATTTGTCACACGGATTTGTCACATGGATTTGTCGTAATTTACTTGGATTTGGAATGAAATAATAAAAATGAACATGATTATCGTCGCAATTCTTGCTCTTCTTTTTCTAATCAAGCTCCGCTTTCCTGCCAATACTCCGATTTCTACAAAACTTAAGACATAATATATCAAAGGTCCATCCACAGCGAGAAGAGACACGGAGTCACCTTGTTCCCACTGCTGATGGGGCTTACAAAATCAAAGCATACAATAAAATGATACATAAAACGAGGAAGGTCGCTGCTATGAGATTACTCGAAAAAGATTTGCTGGCAAAATATCTTGGATCGTTCAATGAAGGATATTGTTGCCACGATAATCATTTTATCTTCGACCATATTCAGATCTGAAGTTCCGTACACGAGTAATTCAAACAAAGATTTTGAATCCATACTTTCCATGTCTAGGCCAGGTACATCCAATAGCTGGCTGAAGAGGTTCGTGTGCATCAAGTCGAACTGAGGGCAATGCTGGAGAAAATATTCCCCATATTGCCATGCAACATACACAACGAGGGCTTAAGCAGAAAAGCAGTGTCGAAATCTAAGCTCATAAAGAGGGCTGAAATTTACCCGTAACTTAGGTTCCTCACACTGGTGATGTTACGAGCATTGCATACAGATCCTTTAAACGGTCTGATAACTGCAAGTAATTTACCTTTACATTCCGCAAGCGTATTGAAGTCTTTGATATTTTTGTCTAGCAAATTCCATTTGAAAAGGACGTTTTGGAAATAGGCGCTTCACTGTGTGCCCGGACCTGGAAACAATTAATAAATCGATTTTCCCAAAAAATGATTCGTTTAATTTTTGTCTTACTGACAACACTCTTGAACTCAGTGAAAATGAAAACCGTTTTGTTCAATGTCTAATGGTCATTCTTCTGCGAATTTTCGAAGCTGTGAAAATTTTCAATTTTGAATCCAGTGCAGGATAAAGCTACTTGTGAAAAGGCACTCATTCTATTAAAGCGACTGAAACTGTTATACTCCTCGAAAGCAATTAAACTATGGCTCATCTGAAAGGAAATAACTTCTTTTACTTTAAATGAATATAGAACAAGTTTCAAGAATTAAATGTGATTTCTTACAATATTAAGAATATTTCTTAAAAAGACAACTTTTGATCTTCAAGTTTTAATCGATGCATCGAAAATACTGTTCTTAAAAAGTGCTCAGTGTTTCTCGCCAAAGCCAACAGATTTTCTCCTAAGTATAGGGTAAGGTGGGGGTAACTTAGGTCTAATATCGGCTTTTTTCGAAATAAATAGAGCACTCTCACAAACTTATTGGAAATATTTAAGATCTTTATTCGTTTACCTACATTGAATCTTTTGCCGTTCCTGGAAACTTGATTCCGCTCTATAATTTGAAGTTTGAATATTTCTCTTGAATCTTTTACCATCCTTACTTTCCCGTTTAATTTCAACCTATCGGCGGGAAATTTGGGTCTACTCGAGAACAGCGGCATCTAATTCATCAAGAGTATGGTAAATTCAATGAAATAAAATTTTAGAATGCTTTATGGATGACTGTTGTGGAGTATTCAGAGTTTCCCTGGCAAAGAATTGAAAACTTGCACAGAGAAAAAATAAAATTAAATCGAACCGCCATCAGCGCACGTTGCAAAGACTAGGCCCATTCTTGAAAACGGAAATGTAAAGAAAGTTTCCGTCGAAATACATTGAAAAGAGGTGAATCCTTGCATCTTTCGCTGAAACCACTAAAACATGAGCGGAAAATGTACCTTATGCTGTTTTCGATGTATACCGCCAATTTCTTGCAATAGTATTCCAATTTTTGTTTTGATTTGGGAGCCATTGCCAATTCTCACACAACACAATTCATAACAAAATCCTAGCAGACCCAAATTACCCTACCTAGAAAAATGATCGAAATAAATCTACCGAATCGCCAAAAAAATTCCAAAAAGATTTTAAGCATCATTCCAAATGATTGATCATGTGATTGATAATTAATTGTTGACGAAAAGGATTGGCATACATCGAAAATTTTCTACGGTGTCAGATCATGGTAAAAGCTTTGGCCGACAAAAATGCGGAAATTGAAGCTCTAGAAATTATCACATATTTCTTTGACAACACTTCAACTATTCCAAAAAGCATAGGTTTTAACAACCTCGGAGCTCTGAATCGAAATTTTCAACTGACGATCGCTTTAAAGGCGAAAAAGCAAATAGACACAAATTACCCCGTAGACCCAAATTACTCCCATCTTACCCTGGCTATTCAAGAAAAGAAAACTCGACGAGTTTCACGTGGATTGACGTGGATTATGTGATTTGCTGCTAGTCTAAATAATCAAGTCTGACCTAGGCGACTGACGTTTAACCTGGATTTTTCGCAACAGATGCAGTTCTCTGTCAACGAACATACCTCAAATAGCATGCATCTGATGAAAGAGCTTCCTAAGCATGCTTTCAAATTGACCAGGGCACTAAATTTACAATCAAAACTGAACACTTGAAATTCAACTAATTGCAAGGCAATAAAACTTGATGTTTTACCCAGCAGAAAGCTTATGATATCATACTTGTGACTTTTTTGACGATGAATTACAGTTCATATCTAAAATTTCTGATCAGAAAATGGTAATACTGGTTGTATAGAATCCAAAGTCATAAACTTGGTTCTAAACGATGCTAGACATTTTAAAGGTTACCTGCAACCCTAGGAACATGGTTGAAGCAAATTTTGTCTCGATGACTTACCAAAAATAAATCATTAATTTATTTGAATTAAGGTATTGTCATGTTAGGGAGAATTTTTCAGACATTTCTTCCCAAGTTTACTTGAAACTAGATTATTCAGTCTTTGCATCCAATAAAGATGAGACTATTCTCGAAACTTGATAGTATGGTTTGACTGTGGAAAAAGTCGTGCGTTTGGGGCAAATTCATGCAGTATATCTGGCGGAGAAACGACGAGAGTAGGCTTCATCATTATCTTTAGAATACTTCTTTATACTTGTAAAAGATTGAATTTAGAGTCGAATAATATTCGATAATGTTCAATGTCAGCTGCAGAGAAGAAATATCTCTTATGTCGAACCGCTTGGAATTCAGCAATATTGAGATTCGTTCCAGTTCTCCAAGAATCTCAAAACTCAAGGTCTTTTACGCAGTTGAATCAGGCATGCAACTGCGCATCTAATGTGCCCTCTGCCAAAATTGTATGATGACTTATAAATGAGTTATCAATTATTTCCCAAAATTGAGTTCCCAGGCACACAGTGTGCTTGCAAAAAAGGAGTTCTTCCAGTCGGCTGGTATTCACGCTGATGTTTTAAGCTGTCCGAAAAATCGCGTTCAACAAGAAATTTATCGAAAAGATATGCTGGCGCTAGTGTTTTTTACGACTGAAAAAATTGCACATGGCCCCTAAGACTCTCCTATCCAAGGACCCCAAATAGCCTCCGCCTGCTTGTCTCCGTCCATGCTCCTGTCAAAGCTAGTACTGCAAATATTGCGCTTGCTCCAAGCTTTTAGTGCTATCTAGCTTCATTTCTGGATCATACTAATGATACACACACAATATCACCAGAGTCTAGGTGGGGTCTCACACACAGCTTGTAGCTTTGGTCTAACACATGCCTTGAAACATATCTAGAAAGACACCGAACTAAACCGATACCTCTCGTTGCTTTCAAAATTGCCTTCTCGACCTGGCCTTGGAAGCTCAATTTGTCATTGAAGATCGTTCCGAGATGTTTGTGTTTGGTTCTTTCAATCACTTCATCACCTCCCAGTATTAGAGGTGGGTGGTTAGGCTTCTGGTCACTGAATTCTGGAATTATGATGGAATCTCTTGAGAAAGATCCTTCAAGAAACTTCCAAACGAACAGATGGCTAAAGAAAAAGCAAACAAATCTTCTGCCTTGCAGCAATGGCTTTGTATGCTTACATGCATGTTATTCCTTTGGGGAGGAGGGGAGTGTAATCGTTAGGAGCATACCAGCATTATTCCTGGAGAAGTCATCCTCACAAGAGGATAATTAGTGCCATATCGTGCAAAATTCATCGTTGAAAGTCTCGTGCAAGACAGAAATGTAAAAAAAGGGTTTGCTAGTTATTTTGGTCATATTTTGCGGGTCTCTTGGAGACACTTTCGTTAGAAAATCTCTATAAATTTCAAAACGGAGGGTTCGATTTCAGGCATGTAAATTTTAAAATGGATTGGATGATGTCTGCCGTAAAATTATATATTTACTGACATTATCGCCTTGATATCCAGGGGACCGTACTGTTGCCACTGACTCATCAGGTTTCGTATATGATCTGGAGGAAAACGACGAGGAGGAAGAAAGAACGGTCTGCGCAACGCACAGTATAATCTTGCTCTGTGACGAAAGAAAATTCAGAATAATTATGCGCTTTTCCTTAAAATATGCAGCTAAGATTTTAAGGATGAAGGACGGCTTGCTGTACAAATCGCGATAATGTTTAAACAACTTTTGAAGTGTATTTTTTGTCAAACTTGCCTAGAAAAGCTAAGTGACAGAAACAGAGTTGAAAGCAGAGGTGGGTTTAATGTTTTACAAGAAATAAACGATTTAACCATTGTAGTTTTGAGGCGCTCAGAATATATTTGCAAGCGATGTTTGGGATTATTGAAGAGAAGACAGGGCCTAAAGGACAATTTGAGAAAGCTTGACAAAGAAATCGAAAATCTTTACGAGAGAGCGTTTTCTGCGTTGGAAAGAGGTTCCTGTCAAGTACCGAGAAAAAGATTGAGCTACCAGACGGAGAGTCGGCTTGCCAGCCCATCTTCAAGTACAAATAATGCGTTCGCATCTGCAAATGACCAACAACAACGTGTACACAGTCGTGATGAAAGATGGTCGCCATCAAAGCTTCTCATCAAAAGCCCATTTCTGTCTCCGACATCCTCAGCAATACATCTTGTGACCACATCAACACCACGATCCTGTGATTTAAAGAATATGAAAGCCAAAATGTCACAGGATACCATCAACAGAATCACACAAGTTAGTCCAATGCAACCTAAGGAATCATCAGTTTATGTTGAAGTAGTGTGGCCAAGCAAGACAAAAAGGCGTGAGCTTCCTCCAGAATTGTCGTCCATTGGCAAAATGCTTTGTCGCGGTACTTATGAGCAAGTAGCTAATGCAGCTTGGAGATGTAAACAGTTGCGACCACATTTGATCCAACAGCTGCTAAAACAAGTAATAAAAGAATGTGATGGCTTGTGTTCTTCCAGTCATCCTTCATACTTGAGAAAAACTAAGAAAGATGACATGAAAAGTTTTTCCTTCAACGCATTTGATGAAGAACTTGCAGCTCGAGCCCCTGTATTCAGAGCTGTACTGAAGGCTGGTTCAATGAGGGCAAGCAAAGGTGAGAATGATGTGTACTGGACATCAACAGTTTGTGCAGCAGCAGCTATTTGTTTGAAAAATCGCTCACCATACATGACCGCAATACAGTTGATGATTGGAACAATTCTGCAAAATTCTGGTTTCATGGTAAGATGATTATTAAAGACGATTGACAATAGCATATGCAGTGAGAAGTTGAAGTAATGACTTTCCTACAGTGCATAGCCTACAGTATATCAGCAATAATTAAGTGAGTTTGACAAAAAACCCAATTTTGTCACAATTTTGATGTATGTAATATTATGAATTTTATTGTACGACAATTACTTATTTTATACTGTATGTTACAGTACACTTGCATGCCAAAAAACCATGGTGCTCCTCAAAATAGAGTCTTGAAATTTAATAGATATCAAATCAGCAAACATAAAAGAATTTTCTCAGTAAAACAAGTAAGCAATTCATTGGTCGCACAAGACCTTTTAAAGTCCCATTAAGTTGGGGGTTATTATAATTTGGAGGAAAGCAGCGTTTAGCACGTTTCATTCATTTAGCTTTTTGATGCCCATCCTGAAAATCATATTTGCTCTTTTACTTGATTTATAACCAATTTCTTGTGAAGAATACTGTACTTGTGGTATATTCAAATTGTTTTGTGCAATATTTACAGTAGATCTAATTTCAATAATTTTTTCAGGCTGCACTGGGTAGGCTTAGAGTCTTGCGCCTGACACCTTCTCATACGTATTTCAACAAAAAAGTCACTGAGTTTGGGAAGGACTATGATAAGAAGTTAATAGCATCATTTCAAAGTGAATGTGCCCGTCTCAAAGAAAAGAGTGAAAGCGGAGTGTCAGAAATAGAAATTGACCCAGGATTTAAACACGTCATCGATAATTTCAACATGCGAAAAAGTGTTTGTGATATGACTGAAAGTCACCAGAATATAAATGAGAACTGGGTAACACATCTTGTCGTACGAAACAGAATTAGCGACCATGCACTTTCAACTACAGTGGAAAGGGATATATTTGAAATGAGTAATGGTGATGTCCTGCCCAACCATTATGATCACAGAAGTCAAGTGAAAAATTACATCACGCTGATTCAAAGGATACTTGTTTAGAGAATTCCATGTTTTGCTGCAATGAAGCCACATGTCCTGTATCACAGTCCCCATAAACATTCAAAGGAGGCCAAAGAGAAAACAGAGAATGTATGTATTGTTCATTTTATATTTTTTCAATTTGCTGTCAGTACATGCATTGAACACATTGACATGACCAGAATCCTCAATAGGTTACAAGCATTTTCAAGAATTATTTTCATTCAGATAAGAATTCTTTAATGGAAGGAGACTGTAACTGTTTTTAAGTTAAAAGGATACAAACTTTAAGCATTCGTAGGCTGATAACGGTGATACTTTGCACAAAGCCTGTACTGCAATGTTTAACTGTTCTTTTAACAATTACAGTATACTGTATAACCTTTGATAATCACATGCAATATTTTTCACAAACAACACACAAACTCATGTCCAACAAAATTGATCCAAACTGACTTCTACCCAAGGAAAACTTTTCACTTCATTCGGAGATCTCAGTGGATACTATTTCTACAATTCATAGATTCCCAGTGCTGCCTGAGGAATGTACAGCATATGATACGCAATATTTGAGTCCTACAAAAATATCATTTTGTGAGAAACATCCTATCAAGAAATTGTTTATCTATCTATCTGCCTGCCCATCTTCTGCCTGCCTATCTATCTATACTGTTCATGTACAGAAGCCAAATACATGGCTATTACGCACAGGATTGTTAGTGGGTTAGATAATGTTCATTTGACGGATAGCGAAAACATAAATTGAAAATTTGAAATTCAGCACTTTGTAAGGTTACTGTTTAAGATATATTTCGGCCCTAAACTTTCATTGCAGACAAACAGCAAACAGAAGGCATGAGCAATACCGTAGGAGTTCTTTCCAGGTTGCATTCATTGTAATCCATTGACTCAAAGTTAATGTTCTTCCATTCAAGATATTTTGTGGCCTAATCTATGAAGATGAGAATACTGCTGATGGCATGAGAAATGTTATTGAGAGTCTGCACCAGCATGTTCCTTTTTGTGAAGTTGATGGAGACAAGCAATATTCATCTCAAGGAATAGCAGGTGATCAGTTAACTGTTGAAAGAGGAGTTAACAGTTTGATGGAAGTAGCTAATGGCTTTGATGCTGAAGAACGGAAAGAGGGACTTCATTTTGAGGTCGGAGATTTTCATGCAATGATAAAGTTCTTACAGGTAAGTTTACAGTATATGTTATTCAAAGCAATGTGTCCGTGCAAGTACAGCCATGTATATACTCTGTCAAAATATGCTGACGCAACACTGACAAAGAGCCTCGAACAGTGGCCTGTGATTGGAAGAGTTCACCTGTTCACATGCAAACTATACATATGTTAAATTTAATAATGAGGCTGTCTGCTGTAGCTAAGCTCTGGAAGTGCAACTGCAAGTAAGGGAAGGGGCTGCTTATATCAAACCTGGCTATCATATCATTTGTCAAAGTGATCACATGAAATTTCATGGACAAATTACCTTTAAATTGCAAGTGGATAAACTGGCCTACTGGAAAGATCTTTTAATTCCATTAAAAAATTAAATACATGCTCTATAAACAAATTACAATAACACAACAGTTCAAAGACAATGCCAGAGCAAAATACCCTGTCTACCCTGCAGCCATTCAACACAAAAAACTCAAAAGCTGCATACAGTAAAAGTCCCATAATTTATTGCCAAAAAGAAGGAATTTTGAAATATACACAAACAGGGAATGAAGTACTTGTGAACGTAGCTGATGCAATCAAATACATTAACTGCAAGGTTTAAAGTATACATTCAAAAAAGATTGTATACATATGATTTGCAACTTGTGATGATGCAAATTATATATATACAGTGATGTTTGGCACAGTGATGATTTCAATCTCTTTACAGATTGCATTCAATGCCTTCTACCATACTCAGTCTACAGCAGACAAGTGTACACTATACAGTGATCGAAACCTTATAAATCGGCGCAATGTCGTTGCAGATGTTAAGAACAGGGTTAGTGCATGCATGCAGTTCTTCAATGTCAGCCTTGATGCCAGAGTTACTGCAGCAGCTTTGGAAGAATTAGGTATGGAAGATATTGATGCCATTCCTGCTGAAGACAAATTTCCATACAAGCACATGCTGTCCACTCAATGTAATGATGAAAGAAAAAAGATCTTCAATGCTTTCACACAATCAGTTATAAAGAAGTATGTTTTACACAATGAAGCGATGGAAGACATACTGATGTCAGCTCCAGAGGAAAATGGCATGCAAAGCAACAGGTTTAAGTGTAACTTTTCTAGATGTCAAAAAACGTTTGTTCATGATGGAAAACTTACAAAACAACATGAAGCCACACACCGAGATCAGACAAAGAAAGATGATATGCTTGATTATCAATCTGCATTTCTTGAATAAGGGATGTTGTTGCGAAATTTCACTGACGCTATATCTGAAGGAGATGGTGATAGAATAATCAGGTGCTGGAAATTCTTCTTGCTGTATCCCAAGAATGATGGCTCAACAAGCAGAAAATATGCTCTGGAGGCTTTGCACCTTATCTGTCAAGCGAAAGCTATTTTGTCTCCATCTGCTGCCTATCGCCTGATATGGAATCGCTTCTATAAGTCAAAATATGGGGTTGGTGGAAACATCCCACTTGACCTGTCAAACGATCACTTCAATAGAATTCTGAAAACAATTGCAAAAAATGTAGGCCACAATGCAGCAAATCCAAATGTCTTAGCGAGATATTGCAAGGCTCTACCAGTTACAAAAGAAACTTTGGACAACTGGGACAGAGAAGCTTTGTTCATCAAAAGATCTGGAAAGCATTTTAAGCAGGCTGATGAAAAAGACTTAAGAAAAATCGTAGCAGAACTTATGAAGCAAAAGGCATTCAAGAAAAACAATGGAAGATCCTACAAGCACTTCAGTCAAGTTGCTCCAAGTCTCCTTGAAGGATTTGATTTGCACAAAATGTTCACTTGGATAAATGACCACAAAAAGAAAATCCACTTTGAAAAAACTGCACGTTGACTTTTTTCAAAGTTGGTTTTAAAGAGCTATTGTTACCCTGGTCTTTAGCTGTCATGCTGCAATTTTAGGCATTCTGATAATCAAATTTTGTCCTCTGCTTAAAATATGGATTAGTACTGCTATAGTTGAACTGATATGAAAGTAAACAAAAGTCAAACTTGTTATCCACACAACAGCTGCTGCGTGGATCCATATTTCCCTTATGCCAAATTCAAGTTTATGGCAGTCTGAAATAGCAGCATGCATACGAAGGACACTAGCTGACAATGGTTCATTAAATGTAGAGCCAGCAACATGTATAGGAATTAGAAGGTTGTTTATAAATGTTCTTGTGCCAAAATATACATTACAGGCCTCGTGAATGTTAACATTGTAAGAATTCTTGGAAACGATGTTTATGTTTGCAAGGCCACTACTCTGTGTGCAAAAATAATTATGAATTACACCAGAACATAAGTTGTACATTCTACAAGAAATGTTATGAATTATTGATTAAAATGTTGTGCAACCAGTATGTCAGTTTTCACATGGATTTGTCACATGATGAAATCAATGGACCCAACAAAGCATCTAAACTTCTATCTTGTTTACCAGATTCATCCATGGCATCTAGTGCCATTCCAATTGCCTCTTGACCAGCAGTTGAATTAATATCAATGGAATTCAAACTTGAATCATTGAGAAGGTCCTCCCATACATCACTCATCTCAACATCTTCCAGTTAGTCTTCTCCGTTTAGTTCTTCAGCCAGTACATCATGAAATATTTTGTCAATTATTTTCAGCACAGAAACTGCATAGCAGTCTCTCCAAATCTCAACATATTTCTTTACATCGCGAATAGTGAAAAGGATGCAAATGTTATTCACAACTTGTGAAATTTGAAATCCCCAAAATTCATACATAGCATTTGGATAGGAAACCATTCCTTGTGCATTTTTCAATAACATTTGGGTATATTCTTGTAATTTATTTTCTAATTCTGCAATTTGTTCTTGTGTAACAACTCTAGTTCTTTGCTCACAAACATTTTCAACTTCAATACATTCTGTAAATTTGAATTGCATTTCACCTTTCCGACATTGTAAGCCACATGCACATTCCAAAGCACAGTTATCACAACATTCACATGGATTTGAAGATCGAGCTTTATCGTAGAAGTTTGCTTGTGTGAAATGCTTTTGAATTTCTTTTCTACGGCACTTGGTTGATTCTAAGTAGTCCCTTATTTCATTATTTGAATGACTACAAAGCATTCCATTATAAAGCAAAATACACTTGCTGTCTTCACCTTTCCGGCAAGCTCTTCCACACATTTGGACATATGATTCAATGTTTTTTGGTGGACCAAAATTGATGACTCTCTTAATGCCAACACAATCAATGCCCATACCAAAAGCAATGGTGCACACAATTATTCGCAAGTGAGACTGTTCTTTTTTAAGTTCAGTCAAAATATGCTTCTTAACTGAGTCGGGTGACCCTGCATGAAACATCTCAACACGTCGTTTAGTTGGCTTTCGTGCTTTTTCCGAATACATGTCATCCCCTAGTATGACGTTGAAAAATCGAAATAACAAACCACATTGCTTACGTGTTTGGCTATATATTAATGTTCGTTCACAGTTGTCTTGCTTCAGTTCACCAACCACCTAGCCAAATGCAGATTCAAAAGGTGTATCTCTATCAATGTACCGGACAATGAATTTTAAGTTCTCCTTGCACGGACTCTTTTCCATTGTGACTGTGCTATTCTTGTCCAAGCCCAGCAAGTCAAAAATCTTCTGCTTGGTTGCTCTAGTGGCTGTGGCTGTGAAAACCATGAACCCAGTTTTCTTTGTGAGGAGTGATTTGATTTCTTTCAGGTTAGCATACCATATTCTGAAGGGTTTCTCATCTTTCTCTGATGTTCCCCTGCAAAAAAACAACAAAATTGCATTGACAAGTTAATTGAATTAAGAAAATGCTTTGGAGTTAAAATTTGAAAACGATGAAGCAATGAAGCAATGTGGGTGCATGGTGCATAATCGTGATAAAGCTTAGAACCTTTTACTTGCATTGGTCATGGGACAGTCAAAATATTTTCTTCAATTTTAAATCATCATTGTAGTGCTTGATAGATTTCAGGTGATGTTGTGTGTTTAGAAATTTTTGACAGAATATACTGTATTTAAATACAAACAATTCTCTAAAGAAAACAGCGAGAAAGGACAGATATTTACCAGTGGACAATACAATGTGCTTCATCTACTGCAACTGCTATGCAATCCTCTCTAAGTCTTTTGGATGTAAGCATGCTTCGCCATCTATTGCCAGTAAGCACACTCCCTGGGGAAGCGTAAATCAAGGAATATGTTCCACCATCTTCAATGCTTTCAATTACGGCCTGATCCAGTCCATCATGCAGATAAACAGCGTTCAATCCAGTGTTCTTATTAATGTACTGAACCTGTTCTTCAATCAGTGCTATAAGTGGCGATAAAACAAGCACGAAACTGCTTCCAACCAAATTGTCCTTCATTACATCATATATCAATGGAAGTGCTTGAAAAACTAGGCTCTTCCCGAAACCAGTTGGTGCACTGAAATATACGTCCCTGCCAGATAAAAAAGCCTTCAGTGCCTTAAGCTGATCTTGAAGAAGACTTGGAACATTGAAAAAAGTGCACACATGCCGTACACCCTCGTCAAACCTTGACATTTCGCTCAGGCAATTGGCTCTCGCATCGCAGCTTTGAAACGCCATTTTGAAATTTTTCCTCCTTAAATTTTTCCTGCATACATTAACGACATTCCTCAAATCTAGGTTAATTTATGCAGAACAAGATTATACTGTGCGTTGCGCAGACCGTTCTTTCTTCCTCCTCGTCGTTTTCCTCCTCCGCACGGTCTGCAACGCAGACTAGCAAAACTGAGGACGATCAAATCTGTTTATTCTTTCGGAGACACTTGGCACATGGATACACTGATTTAACAAAGTCGACAGCTACAGTTACCGTTTCGAAATTCAGCAAAGAGTCAACGGCTTTAGCTTTTGTTACGTTATCTTTTTCGTTCATCTCTCGTCTGTATTTTGTTCGCCATTCTGTGATGACAATCGTTGCAACTGAAAATGAAATAATCCAGTTTCAAATACAACGAAATCTAATTCTTATGAGACATTCTAAAATTCCATAGCCGGCGTGCAGGCTTAATAGGAGTTGAGGCTGCGCGCAAGCCAAAATTCCACATTCGTTTTGAAATGACGTGGAATGGAGAAGATGTTTCAGAGAGAGGCAAAACGGTTCATTTGATTCATTGCTTACAAGACTGAGGTAATTGACCTGTTTTACAGGATCCCTTGAAAAACAGCTTCTGCATACACTCTGAGTCCTTTGTTTCCCTGCATTCTTTGACTTATTGATATCAATTCCGTCAATTCTAACATTACTAAGGAACAATGGTCGGAATTTGGCCTTGGCAGAATTGATCTCGGTGCATCAACCAAATGCTGAAATCGTCCAAAATTCAGTTTTCGACCAACAAGGAGGGCTATTAAAAGATATATGCTAGAAATAGTATAAACTAAGTGCCCCACTACCGGTAACCATTTGACAGTTTTCCTTGACTTGAAACAAACAGTTTTCTGCTGGGCCTATCGTGCAGATGCATTTGCCATTTTCAGTGCGTTAAAAGACAGTAAGACAACCCTCACATGAGAAAACTCTGAAATTTGGCTTATCTGCTAGTTTGCTCCCCTTTCACATGAACATTTGCAGACCGGTTTGAGAATATTAAACAATGTGCCCCTTCCTTCCACAATAGAACAATTGTGATTGTTTTATGGACGATATTGGCTTTGTTCCATAACATTTAGATCTACCTGTCTGACTTTGAATGAAATCTTAATTGTTTTGTTTGCCAAAGGAACTCCTGGAATGTCAATCACACTTGCTTTGAAAAGTGATTTCGCCCCGAAATGAAACATTTTTCTGCACACATGAAAATTTCAGGTCGACCTGAAAACTCAGACAGACTTGAGAAAGCGAACTGAGTTTCAGGTCGAGCTAGTTTCATTTCGCCTGCTTCATGTGAAAGCTCTAAGGGCTTCGACCGTAGACCGAAATGAGTTTCAAACCGATCTGAAACTCAGACCGGTCTGAGTTTGCTCATGTGAGGGCACTCTAAAAATAAAAAATACGGCAGTGAAAGTCAGGCCTAAGTTACCTTGGACGGTTGTGCTTAGAAACGGGTTTTGTTTTGATTGATTCCTTGTCTGCAGAAAAAAGATTTCCGGTTATCGATACCATTCCTGCAAGGAATTCCTATTTGTTTAAACTCATACGTCACGACATATTTGCCAATTAAGGATGCTATCGACAGAGATGTATTTCCCATTAATGCTTCGTGATTAGCTGTTCGCAGTTTCAGATGTCTTGTTGAAAACATAGTTGATGGTCTTCCATGTGTCCAGGCCCCTTAGCAGGAAGCAATCTTGTGAGTGAAGTACTCGCGCTTTAGTTCGCCATTTATATCTATCTATATCTATCTCTATCTATCTGCCATGTCTATAGGTCTGCATCAATGGTTTGCAATGAGCGAATAGCTTGTTTTTTAGCTTATAAATTGCCTTGAGCAAGAGTTTGAAATCATTGGTTGACCCAGGGCAGGATTTGTCAGAAACCGGCATGTTCTGTGCTGGGGCATGTTTTTTCACGAATAATTGAGAAAATTTTTGTCCATTTGCTAACTACAATATTTACATCATGTGTATTCCATACAATGATTCTCCCGTCTCCCCATAAAGCTCGTTGACAAATTCGGTTTGATAAAAGTTATTCATTTGTCTTGCAGAGATAATTTTTGTGTTTTCTTTGCAAGCACGACAAAATTTCCTAACACAAAAGACCATGTAATAATCACTGAGGCAAGATTTATGTATCTATATGATTCATTAGAGCTGTAGTGACCAATGTCTCACGAGAAGGGCTTTGAACTAATCAATGAAAGCCAAATAGCTGATGCATTTCTAGCAGACGTAGAGAATGAGCTGGAAGGTCACTTGAAACCCTGTCTTTGGAATATTTTGGCAGCAAGTCACAGTTTTCATCGCCTAAGAGAATAGTTTCCTTGTCTTCCTTATCAAGAAATTACATAAAATCTTCTAACTGCTCAAAAGAATAAACATTTACATTTGGAGACCAGTACCAAGCCATAAAGAAAGAAGGAGAAGCATGAAAAGATTTAATATCAACGCATAAGAACTCAAGAAATGATTCATAAACATCTTCCCGTATAATATATTTGTCTAACATAAAACTTTAAGGTAAGCTGCAACGCCACATCCATTACGGTCATGATCACACCTTTTGATAGTGTAACCATCAATATCACCTAAGCTATCATCGATAATGAAATCAAGCTTTGCCTCATTTATTACAAGAATGTGAATCACGAGCTCGTTTACAAGCATTCGTGTTTCATCGATATGCAGAATGCAGAAGAAGGTTATTCACATTTAAAAAGATACACTCGTGATACCCTTTCCGTATCCGAGTGTAATTACCCTTTTAATAGCCGGTTCAGTTTGGGGAGCTGTAGAGGGAGTACCCTACAGTGAAGATGGGCCCCTCCCTTGCCAAAAATTTCTTTGATACCAACTGGAATCTTTGTGGGAGTCTTGTTTCACTCATTTGAAGGATTCTGAGCAGGCGATATATTGATGGTAAGAACATCTGGTGAAACCCTAAGCCCATCAAACCCTTACAAGAGAAATTTCCTTTAGATCAATAGGTACAATGTCATAAGTTCATAATACAAAGTTTAACTCACTCAAATAGCAGATCATAGTGCCAAAGACAATAAGTGCAAACCAGCCATTGAATGCCGTGGCGAAGAAGACAATAGCAATGATGATATCAACGATCGTTGGCAGGATTTGGAACAAGATATAGCTGAGATGACGAAAATACAAAATTAAAACCAGCCAGTAGTTGACTGTAAACATCTTAAATCAACTTTTGTTAAAGAATCAGACAGCGATAAAACATGTTGAAAATAGCCTTGAATAGCGGACTCATCATACTAAACCCATAAACGCAATAAAAACACTTAAAATATTGTTTTGATTTGGCACCGAAAGCTTTGATCGTTGGAAGCTGGCATTTGAGTTCAGCCATTCTTTGACTTGGGCGTTGCTGTTGAGTGTTTTTGCATTTTCTTTGGTTCAAAGCAGCCTGTTTGTATCTTTGATTTGTTCTTGGCACGAACCTAACTGACGAGGAAGGGAAGAAATGCGTGTTTGGATGTTCAACGCTGTTCTTAATTGCAGTTACTAACCATTACTGTTACACGAAAATAAACCGCTTGCGCCATTAAGCTGCTCGACAAGGAAATAGCATGACGGATATATGTACCTCAAAATATGTACATTAAAACATACACACATACATTGTTCAATAATTTTTGGAAAA
This sequence comes from Aurelia sp. 4 Dawson et al 2005, assembly GCA_964019985.1. NCBI lineage: Eukaryota > Metazoa > Cnidaria > Scyphozoa > Semaeostomeae > Ulmaridae > Aurelia > Aurelia sp. 4 Dawson et al 2005. The sequence goes on from OZ026509.1 coordinate 8,224,928, forward strand.
GAACATCCAATCTAGAATTGATTGTTATTTTGTATACACAATGCCCATATCTTGTGGAAAGGACTCACAATTTCATTGTTTCGATTTTCTGTTGAAACCAGGGCGTAGCATTGCTGGTTCCCAATGGACGTTAAAACCACAAATTTTCACTGAATACCTTCTAAAAAACTGCAAATATGAATGTAAGTTAGTAAGTTCAGCAAGTTCTGACTTTTTTATATCTGGTCCTAGTTACTTTAAACAGAAAATCCTCGTAAAATCTAACATTTCAAAGTAATTCAGATGCAAACAAGATGGAGAATATTGTATAACGCTGACCAAAAGCGCTCAGCGGTGAAAATATTGTGATGGGCTTTGTGTTAAATGACCGAAGCTCGTTCACTGCTTTAGTCGATCAAATTGTGAAGGTGTTGTGTTGCTGTGGTGTAATCCTCTGATATTGCAGCCAGAACAGTCAGGCAGAGTGGGTTCGAGTCCCGGTAGGGCCCCGCCACTTGAGCGTCATAACAAGGCGTCACGGACTCGATTAGGTCTGCTCTATTTCTGCGATCCCAACGCTTGGCGCTGAAAAACGCAACTTTACCTTCACTTCACTTCAAATTTTGTTATGGATATAATACCCCTCGAAAGAATTCATATTCAAGAAAGTAACTGAGATGGAAAGAAGAAGTCGATTTCAACAAAAAGCTCTATTCTAATCATATTTCCAACTGCAATGACTTTACGAGGATTTCAAATCTTTAATAAAGTTGAATTTACCAATACTACTAGTAAAGGTAGGACCGCGAGAAAAATCACAAACATACCTTGATCTTTTGACTCTTAACTAAACTTTGAATGATTCAAATCCGTGTAGTAATCTTGGTGTTATGAATGTTAAAAAGTGGGAACTTTTTTCTGGCTCACCCTTATCACAATGATCGGAAGAATATGCCATCTCCTGGTATAGTTCATTAGCTCCTGACAGTATTTTGAATAACAGAGCACCTATCTTTCATCCTTCAAAGCAATCTCCCTTCCGCAAGGGGATCACCCTACAACGAGCAACTCTCGACCAAAAAGAAATTGATTAAAATAATTCTACAGAAAAAACTACACAATGTAATAGTACGATTTTTTTCAGAACGATTCAAAGGATGTATAAGCTGTCTCCTGGTATCATCCATTAGTTCCTGATAATATTTCGAATAACAAAGCAATTTAAGCTTTATTACTGAACGCAATCTGCATTCTGCAACGGAGCACCCAACAAAGACCTAAAATCGGACAGTTACGTCAGTAACTGGTTAACGCAGAAGGCGCATTGTTTTTGTATAAAATCGGTCATGCATTACTTCCTCCCAGGTTGATCGTTGAGCTCAGTTTATATCCTAGCCTAAAAGAACCAACTTCAAACCTTTTTCAAGATCAAGTTTATGTCTGCAGTTATCGTATTTTATCAGTAGGATGTCTCGAAAAGCCAAAAATCCAATCGAAGATAACCTCACTTTGTTCGTGCAGCAATGCTGGTATGCAAGAGCGAAGTTTGGAGTTTCCAGGCATGCCCTCTCGGCCTAAAGTGTTTCATGGTCAACGACGTACACCATGTTATCCTTCAGTATCGCTCGCTTGAACTCATCAACGACTTGAAGATCAATTTGTTCTGGGGTCTCAAATCCTTTGAGTACAAAAAAGGTCTGTCACGGTCTGGCCAACTCAAGATGTCAAGCAATTGAGCCAAAACTATTATTACTGGCACTGCCTCTGGTTCATTGGCAAAGGACGAAGCAACTTTCAATCTGCAATAAATGCACCCCTAAAGAATTTGCAACCAAACTAGAGCTAGATATGTCTGGTGCTTCTATAACGATAAAATTGGAAGTTTCAAACATGAAGCTGAATGAATTCTACACAGGCAAAAACAGTGCCGACAAGACTGAAATTCGCTGAGTTTCTGAATAAATAAGACTGCTATTTAGCTGGAATTCATTTGCGACTCACAACCATCACCACGTTATCGAACTGTTTGTACTTAAATGGATGAATAAAAGTGTCCACTTTTGTTTCATGGCTGGTTTCCTCCGAATGTCTCAGGGAAACTTCGTCTCACACATTGCAAACAAAGTCAGAGGGATGCAGGTTGGAAATACTTTTGAGCAATTCTGTGCAAGATGATCTCAAAGCACATGAAGATTGAAAGCATAAAGGTGAGGCATTGTATGTTGAATAATAAGTCCCTATCCTTCCAATTACCTTCAGCTAACTGGGTCAAATAAAAAAGTAAAGTAATAAATTCTTCCTTTTCAGCATATCTATCCGTGGATGATGGCACAACCTTCAACCATAAGTTGCATACATGCAATAAATTTCACCAAGGCCAAGATGTAGGATTCTTCCATCATGACCCATTTAATTTGAGTGTTTTGTGATTGCTAAGTAAGGAGCCAGACACCTTGCCGCTAGACAATCTATCAGAACCAACTATACAACTTGGCATGCTTGCATAGAGTGACTTCTGTATACTGTCCCAAAACTTATTCTTTAATCATTGTATACATTGTTTTATTTCCAAGGGTTAAAAGGAGAAGAAAGACCATTTGCCTTATGTGCCTTCAATATTAACTTCTTTCCAGGCTTTTGGCCATGTCTTGAGTCACTTAATTCGCTGGTATTAGCTAAGCATACCTTTTCTTTCTCGTATTGGTTCCGTCTGCCTCTTAGTTATCAATTTTGTTTGTTATCAACTCAGCCATCAGCACTTGATGCTTGACCATCATAGTGGCAGAATTATATATGGTTGGGCAAACATATGTCCTATGGTCAATATGAGGTAGCTCAGGAATTCCAAATGCCTCCTGTTCTAGCTGTTACAAGGCAATAATCTCGAGGAGTTCAGTGGCATTCTGAACAATCTGCACAACAATTTCATTTCATCAACTGCACGCGAGCCCAGCACAGAATGTCTCAGGTCTTTGCTCTGCTGAAACCATATAACTGTTCAGCAAAATCACGGTGTGTAAAAAAAATACTTTTGCCAATCTTTATTTTCACAATACTGAATGAGTTTTGCTTTAGGTTAAGCACAAGAACTGTCATATGTAATTCTACAATCACAATTTGGTTTTCTTCCAGCAACACTGTAATCACACAAATTGGGGAAAATCGAGAACAACACATTAAAATTGAATACATTACCAGATAGGGAACTCAAAAGTTATGCCTCAGAAACATATAAGCACGAAAGATGCTCCGAGATACAGCAACGTGCGTTGCTCCCTACCCCCTATTTAGCTTTCCCCCACCTCCTCTCTTATTCTCTGCAGGTCAATTGGTTCTCACATAAGGAACTCATCATGTACTTTGCAAGAGCATAGCGGACAAATCTTTTCTTTTGTCCACAGCTCCCGTGGGGTTCTTCGCCACGCTCTGATCAGATCACATTTTCTCCTAAAACTGACCAATCAGAGGCCGTCGTTGTGTTTACTTCCGCGTTTTGCGGCAAAGTTTAGGCCATTTTTGACTGTTTTGACCACCATCCCCAAAAAAGCATTGCACACTCGGCTATGTCGATTTTCGTCAAAATTTCAACGGGAGAAGATTCTCCATACCTCGGACCATAAATGTTTTTGGTATCACAATGCGATCGCTACAATTAGCCCATTCGTGGCATTTTGAAACACATGGCAGTCATTTTCGCGTAACAAATCCAACAAAACTTTGCAAAAGGCGAGCAAAAACTGATGATTTAAAGTCTATAAACCTACCTCAACTGCTTTGAAGAGAAATATCCACTTCTCTACTGCAATGCACTCCCAGTCTCACGACCAAATCGCTCCCATTTGCTATACGTTTTTCTCGATAAACAGTGCCCCCAAACCTTCTACCAACTCCTGCCATATTTGCAAGTCTGAAGGAGTGGAAGCCAAAAATATCAACCAAAATATCGCATATATTTTTCACAGCCCATACTTCTTGCATAAAAGCACAAGAGAAGACAGTGACGTTTTTCCATAGTGGTCTTTCAACGTAGCAGGTACGTGAAATAGAAATGAAATGAAGCTGTGTTTAATCTTCTTACAAATAGCAGCAAAGGGAAGAAATTTACATTTTGTTTCACCACGAAAAATCATTTAACTTTTTATAGACTTTTTTCAAAGCCCCTCAAAATCAATTTCACATTTGTGCAGATATCATAAAAGATATCTTTTGTCCTCTAGCACATATTAGGAAATCACCCCTTGACAGTCAAACAGCAAAGCAGCATCATAGCAAACATAGATATCAGTGTTACACATGCATCTTTTTGAGATACCAAACCTTTGATCTTGTATCGCAAGTTTCTCAAAATCCTTGCTATTATCTGAGGAAAGAAAGATTCTTAAGGGTTCACCTCTTGTGCCCTGCTGTGAACTGTTCTCGAGGTACCTCCAGTGTCTGGACATTACTCAACCTTCTGAGTCTTATGACAGAGTTTCTTAGAGGCAGTTTCTTATGGAACTTTGTTTACAGAACAAAATCATTTCATCTTTTGAATATTTCTTTCACTCAAAGTTTCTTATGTGATCCCGATCCACGACATTCCCCACCAATACCAATGGAAATCTGAGGAGCCTCCTGTCAATGGAAATCTGAAGGAACTTATGAGAAACCTTTAAGAAACTCTCTCTCTCTCTCTCTACTCAGATAATAATATCAAGAATTCTGAGAAGCTTTCAATACTGGATCAATGTTTTAGGATGTCAAAAAATACATGCGTACCTCTATGAGCTTACAGAGCGTAACAATGATATTTATATTTTCTCTGATGCTGCTTTGTTGTTCTAGCCACGGGATGATTTCCTATTACGTACTGGAGGACTAAAGATATCTTCTATAATACCAGTACAAAATGTGAAATTGATTTTGAGGAGCTTTGAAAAATAGTGTTTAGAATGCTAAATAGTTTTTGGGATGAAAAAATGTACATTTCCTCCTTTCAAACAGAGTTCCACTTCATTTCTACTTCATATGGGACCCGCTCTACTGTAAAACGACATTATCATCTCTTGTGCTCTTATGAAAAAAGTAATTCACAAATTTCCGAAATTTTAGTTGACATAGCCGGTTTCCACTCCTACAGACGAGACACTGTTTAGAGAAGGATCGGGACACTGTTTATCGAATGAGACGCATGGCAAATGGGAGCGATTTGGTCGTGAAACTGGGAGTGGATTGCAGTAGAGAAGTTGATATTTCTCTTCAAAACAGTTGAAGTAGGTTTATAGACTTTAAACTGTCAGTTTGTGCTCGGCTTTTGCTATGTTTCGTAGGATTTGTTACGCAAAAATGACTGCAATGAGATTCAAAATCCCACGAATCGGCTAATTTCAGCGATCGCATTGTGATACCGAAAACACTTATGGTCCGAGGTATGGAGAATCTTCTCCCGTTAAAATTTTGACGAAAATCGACATAGCCGAGTGTGCAAGACTTTTTTGGGGATGGTGGTCAAAACAGTCAAAAATGGCCTAAACTTTGCCGCAAAACGCGGAAGTAAACACAATGACGGCACCTGATTGGTCAGTTTTAGGAGAAAATGTGATCTGATCAGAGCGTGGCGAAGAACTCGACGGGAGCTTCGGACAGAAGAAAAGATTTGTCCGCTATGCTCTTTGCAAGTAGAAGATTCCTCAACAGTGCATCGTGCAACCCATATTTTCACCATTCCGTGCCTCCTCCCCTCCATCCTTTACTTTTCTTGCAGGTTGCAGGGTTAGCTTAGCAACTTCATTCTTGAAAATTGTTTTCCATCAACAATGACTGAATTCCTTCTAAGGAAAGAACTATCAAAGTGATGTTTAAGTGGTAAAGAATATAACATTGTTTAGTTAAAGTCACCCCTAGTCACTCCTACTATTGTTGTTTCTGTGCTTCCCCCATTTCCTTTGCAGGTTAACAGTCAACCAACTTTGTTAAACTAAAAATTTCAAACAAATTGTGAATCGTATAATAATAAGTGAACGGCGCCCCAGCTTCAAAATCAAAGGAACATTCTAGTGTCTTAGTCTAGGAACCTTCAATGTGTTGTACGTAGCTTTAGTTGGACCCTCATTAGAATCCCACCGCAGCCATGGTGCCCAAGCCTTGTTAAAAACGTTCATTCACTTGAAAGCGTCCCAAGAGAGCTACAGATTTAGTCATCGTTGAAAATTTGACATACAAGAAACGCCTCATTCCCCTTGATCTCCCAACTCTTATATATTCAGGCAGCTAACATTTTACGTACTCCTTCAAATGGAAAACTGTGTAAAAAACGTGTCAGAAATTCAAGTCTACTGTAGTTAATCATTATCAATTAGAGCACATTGATGCATTAGCCTGAAGGGGCATACCTTTATTGCACTCCCCTCTAATTTCCTTCTTTTTTTTGCAGCTAATCTCCCCCCTTGATTAAAGCCCTAGTTACCCTTAGAACAACATATGCTTGCCTTTGTTCTCCTTTCAACAGGTTGCCAGAGTTACAAGATGCACACATAGCCCAGAAGATGATCCACAGCTCCTTCCAGTGTCAGACGGCCTATATAAGATGCAGCATAAAACAGGGACTTTGCAGGGACATACCATTTACTCATTAGTGTTAAGGTTAAAAAAAGTCCACAGGTTACTTGTATTTGGAATGGGAATGTGACAGGAAGTCATATGTGAAAAAATGATACTGATATGCAATTGTTTTGAAGCAAAGTCCAAACAAGTAAAAAGAGAGCTGAGCTGTTCCCAACCAAAGAATTTTATGAAGGCAAAGCATCCCCAAACCGCTAAGAGAGATTGGCAACATATCATGTTAATAGCCTTGATACTCAGGTTTCCTCAGCCAGGTAAAGAGATTACTGTTGATTGAGCAATAAAAAGTGTAATACAACACTATCAACCAATTTAGAAATGGGAGGCCATGAACGGTAACTGTTCCGCAAAAGGGGAATTTCTACTGGCTGCATTAAAGCTTCTCCATCAAGGAATACCACTTGAAATCTGCTAGCAGGCTTTGTTAAGTACACTGCTGCAAAGCTTACCAAAAAGATCATTGCAGGTTTTTGTTGCGTTTGATGCCATAGTACAGCAGCAGTGGCAGTTCTGCCAAACTATATGGTCTTGGAATGCTGCCTTGGGTTTGCATTCCATTTCCGTCTCATTGGTGGACAGTCCTAGGTAATAGTTATTGCATGTGGTAGACTTGGGTGAAACTGTGGCGGTCATGGCCTCCTTTCAGGTGGCATCTACATTATTTACTCAGTCCAAAATCCTATTCAGTAGTCCCTGGTCAGGATTATCGGGATGTTATCAACCTCCTTACTTTGGCCATTGATATTTTCAGGCACAATTAGGTCTTACTTGCGTTCTGTGTAAGATAAATGTGCTTCAGGCATGCCAACAGACCCCTTTCACTCTGCACGGGAAAAGATTGCAACGTCAGGGCCACCAGTTGGCAGTGCAAAAATGCTACACTGATATTAAAGTCACTGAAGTATTGAAATGAAATGAATTGTTGTTATTGGAGAAAAATGAAGTGTTATTATTATTGATATGGTATGATTGAAATGAAATTGAATGCAATGATACCAAAAGAAATAAAAAAGAAAGAAACGGATGAAGAGTCCGCCCATTACCGACCCCCTTCACCCTGCAACCAAGAATTGTTGCAACGTCGGGGCCACCGGATAAGGTTGCATATGTATTCACCTTCCTACTCACATTTGGATATTTGAATAGTTTCACTTGTTTTCCTGTCAGTTTGCAAGAACGTTTTCATGAAAGATACGACCCCAAGTACTGCCACATGCCTCGTTTTATCTCACTTGTGTTCTCTATTGTGCCGCACTGGGTTAATCGGACAGTTACGTCAGTAACTGTGGTTAACGCAGAAGGCGCATTGTTTTTGAATAAAATCGGTCATGCATTACTTCCTCCCAGGTTGATCGTTGAGCTCAGTTTATATCCTAGCCTAAAAGAACCAACTTGAAACCTTTTTACCCTCCCTCCCTACACTTGTCATTTGCTTTTCTTACCCTCTAGGGTCGTATCTACATTCCCTATAAATGATGCATCCCCAGATGGGGTAATGGCCACCTTTCAGGTGGCACTTACATTATTTACTCAGTCCCAAATTCTATTCAGTAGTCCCTGGTCAGGATTATCGGGATGTTCTCAACCTCCTTACTTTGGCCATTGATATGTTCAGCCACAATTAGGTCTTACTTGCGTTCTGTGTGAGAAAAATGTGCTTCAGGCATGCCAACAGACCCCTTTCACTCTGCACGGAAAAAGATTGCAACGTCAGGGCCACCAGTTGGCAGTGCAAAAATACTACACTGATATTAAAGTGATTGAAGTATTGAAATTAAATGAATCGTTGTTATTGGAGAAAAATGAAGTGTTATTATTATTGATATGGTATGATTGAAATGAAATTGAATGCAATTTCATAACAAAGGAAAAAAAAGAAAGAAACGAATGAAGAGTCTGCCCATTACCGACCCCCTTCACCCTGCAACCAAGAATTGTTGCAACGTTGGGGCCACCGGATAAGGTTGCATATGTATTCACCTTCTTACTCACATTTGGATATTTGAATAGTTTCACTTGTTTTCCTGTCAGTTTGCAAGAACGTTTTCATGAAAGATACGACCCCAAGTACTGCCACATGCCTCGTTTTATCTCACTTGTGTTCTCTATTGTGCCGCACTGGGTTAAACCAGGGTTAAAAATAATTCTGCAAAAGAAAACTACACTATGTAATAGTATGAAATTTTCAGGCAGCTTCGAGGCATAACTAATGTAGCTATTTGTGAAATCTGTTTGTTTCTAATAACATTACTTTCGGTAAAAAGTTTATCAATATTAACTAAACGCAATCCGCCTTACGCAGAGTAGGCGCTAAGATCAAAGCCAACCCAAAATAAATATCTTGATTGGAAAAATTCTAAAAATAACACAATACCATCTTACAGTGCGAAATTTTCAGGGAGCATGGAGACATAACCAAGGTAGATATTGGTCAAATCCATTAGTTCCTAATACCATTTTTTTGGTAGAAAACTGATTTGTATTCAATGAACGCACCTGCTTTAAGGCGGATCTCCACAGGACAATTTTCGCGACGATTTTTCTCACGAAATTCACGATGATTTTGTAAGCGATCTCCAATAGACGATTATTTTTTGGCGGTATATTTCCAACACAACAAATAAATTCTTTAATGGCGTCGATAAATAAAAGATGAACTATCCTGTACTGCTGCTTCGTAGAAGATGTAGTTTTCTTTATTATCAGCGTCAAAGAATGCGTAAGGAAAACAAGAAACTAGAAAAAGAAACTTCCTTCGTTGTTGGCAACCATGTTGCAATTATAACTGCGGTATGTTTGTGTCATTTCTGAACTATGATTGGCTAACATTTTGACGATTTTTGGTTAGAATGACCAAAACTGGAATATGCGTCCCAGTCCCCCAAATATGAGGAAACATTCAAGTATATCCAATTGCTTCAACAGAATACGTTCTAATGATCCATCAGTCACTATTGCTGATTTTCTTGAGACGGAGGAATTTACGGGGGTTCTGGGCTCAGAGTCTAAATATAGGGTATTAGGCCCTAACCCCCCGTATTCAAAGTTTTAAAGTTCTTTATGAACTCTTTGAGGCATCACTCTCATACGTCAAAACCGAGCTGCAAACCGCTCCTGTAACATTTAGTTCCCTGGAGATATCCGAATGTCTACAAAATCACCGTTTTCGCCCACTGTGCGCACGACGAAAAGTTAAAACTGTTTTAACTCTTCGTCAGAGGCAAAATCGTCAAGAATTTCGTCAGAAAAAAACCCTTTTAGTAACTGCGTTTATGTCATCGCGAATTTTTGTGACGATCGTCACAAAAATCGTCCCGTGGAGATCCACCTTTACGCAGAGGAGGCCCTATGATCAAAGCCACTCCATAATATCTTGATTGCGAAGATTCTCGAAAAAGTATACCACGCAACAGTATGAGATTTTCAAGGAGCATCGAGACATCATCAAGGTAGTTACTAGTGAGATCCAGTAGCTGCTAAAAATTTACGCTTTGCAGAAATTCATTGGTAATCATTGAATTCAATCTACCATCCCCAGGAGAGATACCATTTCATTACAACTCCCAAACATCTTTTCCAAAGTACAGTGCTAATTTCTCCCTTGTGTTTCATGTCCAGCGAGTTCAAGTGGACATTGTTCTCGAACTTCCTCCTTTGTTCACCTATCTTTTACATCACAAAGGAGCTTCGTGTATCATAAAACCTTCCTAAGACCCTTTTCATCTATGTTTGAATGAAAGTGGCAGAAAATAGGGATAAAGTAACAATTTTTGAATGCCAAATGTCTCTTCCGTCAAACCCACCCGTTTCGTTTCTAATCAACGGTGTACATTCATATCAATCATATGATTAATCAAGGGTTCCCTCGATATGGGATGTATACCTTTTGAACTTCGTATTCCTGGCTCCAAAATACCCAGAATAGAGCGGCAAGAATAACTACAAATAGTCCTTACGATACTTCTGCTGTCCCTCTGCTCCAAAATCTTGGCTGGCCATCAATTAAAGATCTTATCAGAAAAGAAACAGCGACGCTGACCTATAAGGCATTGAACTCACTTGCTCCTCAATATTTAGGGGAACTTTTCAGTAAATGCTCAGAGGGCAGTGATCGCATCCTTCGCTCTACCGAAAAAAACTTGCAGATACCACTGCTAAGAACGAGCACAGGCCAAAAAGCATTTTCTTATCGTGAAGCAAAATTATGGAATGAGCTGAATAAGGAAACTAAATTGGCACCGTCCCTGGCTACCTTCAAAAAAATCCACATGAGAGGTACATTTTACTTTCATCTTTAGTTTTATTATGCTCTTTTGTATATCATATTATAATTATCTTTAATGTAGGCTTTTCTGTTTATGCACAGGTCGATTTGTAAAACAGTTATGTAATACTGAAATTTGTAACCTGTTTAAATATTTAAAAATAAAAAAGAAATGAAAAAAAATTCCCAAGTTCAGATTAATCGTGGGGAACACCTGATTAGTTGCATAGCTTATTGTTTGTGAAGTCCCGCTGTTCGTTGTTTTTGCTGTTGCTATTGAAACAAGCGAGGCCTAGCAGAATCGATGGCTGGCCGTTCTGTGTACCCAGCATGGCTCCTCGGTCACGCAAGAAACCGAAAATTCTTGACGATTGCACCACTATTTACATGGTGAAATCGAGCAGAACGGTGAAGAACAGACCAAACTACAGCAGAAGTGGTCATAACTGCGTTGATGGTAGTGGCCTCGACCAGGCACAGAATGTTCAACAAGGCTTACAAGGCAATAATCATGGTAGGCCTACTATCCGTGCCGAAATTTCCCAGACCCAGAGGCTGGCAGATGTTCTAAGCAGCCAGGATACAGAAGATACACGTAATAACATATCTATCAACGTAAGATTTTATCCAGTGTGCAAATATGACATTTGAAGATAAGAGAAGAGCCCCGTTGGGTCACTACACGCTGCTCTGCATGCATGGGACCTACATCTTACTTGAATGAATGAAGCAACTACAGCAGCAAATTGAAATGAAATGTTGAGCATGTATGTTAACCATGTTTTTGGGGGATGGATGCCCAGGCACCATTCATTGGTTGGGCTTTGAATGTGCAAATGGATAGACCTGTCAAGCGCATTTCCTTTGTACTTTGGTCTTCATATTTAAGATTGGTTTTACTTGAATTTTTGTCCAAGGACAAGCTCAAGTATTTGCTTTGTCATCTTGTACACCTCTTTGGCAAAATCCTTTTTGCTTTCAATAAAACTTCTATCAAAAACCAGTAAAAATCCTCTTATTGTGAACATATCTCATATAGGTTTTTTTGGGATGAGTGAAATTCTTCTTTAAATGCCCTATGTGTGGCAATGAAAATAGAAAAAAGAATCAGTTGCTAACAAGAAGTGATTCCAGACTTGGACTCACTTGATAAAACTTTAGGGCCCACCTACACGAGAGCTTAAAACACGACCAAGTCGGTCCAACTCTGCATGCGTCGTAATTCAGTTATCCAATTAATGCGTTTCCGGCTTGAAATATTCCAAATTTGCGGTACCAAGGTCCCTCAACTGCTGTCAGCGCGTCAAATCACGATGTGTCAGCACTAGCAAATCAAAATGAATTCGAGGTGCGGTCACGTTATCTCGTTCAATTCTCAACTGCGCACTCTTGCTCACTGAGTAGTAAGAAGGTCAAAAACAGAAACAAATTTCAAATACGGCGTTACAATGACCGGTCCTAGACGCATGGCGAACGACCGCTTTAATTTTGAGGAAAAATGCAATGAATTCGTGAACACTCCGAGGACCAGCATTTTGAAGACAAATTTGTATAAACATGTTAGCAGCGAATGACGCAAACCTGCGTTTTCTAACTTACCTACTTCACTCAAGAAAAAAAACATGAAGGAGAAACATGATGAATTCCTCCTTCAACATCTTGCCTTCGCGCGTGACTAAAAACGCTAAACTCACTGCTATTTAATTAATCATGACAGGCAAAGATTAGTGAAACAATAGAAATAAGAACGTTGAGCACCTCCATGAGGTGCTTAACTTGGTCAAGCGGCTTCTTTCATGTGTTCTTAAGATCATGCTCAAGAAAAGGAAAAGGGTATACCGGAAAACCGGGACCCGGGACGCAAAGGTGGGACGCAAAAGTGGGACACAAAGGTGGGACGCAGAGGTGGGACGCAAAGGTGGGACGCAAAGGTGAGACGCAAAGGTGGGACGCAAAGGTGGGACGCAAAGGTGGGACACAATGGTGGGACGCAAAGTGAATAATGTATGTCTGAACATCGGAAAGGCTTAAAAACATTGCTTTCAGAGGTTCATGAAAAACGATTGTGAAGATAGAGATTTTTAAGAAACCTTTAAGGAAATCGTAAGAAAGTCCGAGTATTCGAAATCTGAACACTTTAAGAAACTTTCACTCATGAAACTGACTCATCCCGCGAAGCATTCATATTTACGAGGAAGGCAACGATCACTATTTGTCAGCATCAAAAATTAGAAATGTTGGTTTGGCAAAACAGGAACTCTGTGTAAACTTAAGTTAACTGAGACATATTTGTGATGGTGCAAGTCACACTTTATATGTTTAATGTGGATTAAGGTGAATGACCTATATCATGCGATGCTGTACACAAGACAAATTAAACTCAGGCACGTTACAGTGTCTATTGTGGCTTTGCTTTTTTGAAACACGTATCAAATACAATAGATTGTTGTATAAAATCGTTGTTGTTGTCTTTTAATCAATGTTTCAACTCATTAGTAAATCATTGCGCGTGATGACGTCACTACGCACAATTCGCTTATTTGAATATGTAATTTTGCGAGGAAAAGATCAAGTTTAGTGAAAAGGTGTATCTATGACCCTGCTACGATACACCATTAATCTTTTATTCCTCTGTACTATATTTGTAAAGTCTGAGTTACTTTTACAAGTTAGAATGCAGACTTTTGCTAACAGTTGGCATGAAGTTACTTCCAAGCATTCCTAGACTTGCTTCAAGTTTATTCCATGGTATATTTGTGCTAAGGAATATAATTACTACCCCGCATGAAAGATAACTTTGCCACTGCAAAAGTGCATTACCTGTCCAAAGGGACAAAAAAGAAACAATACACTGACTCCAAGATCAAACGATTACTTCGTCTCCCTTGCCTGATGAACTAGTATGTTGCACAGGGGAAGTCTGGGGTTGGTATGATTCGTGAGGAATAAAAGATTAATGATGTATCGTAGCTGGGTGGTAGGTACATACACCTTTTCACTAAAATTGGTCTTTTCCTCGCAAAATTACATATTCAAATAAGCGAATTGTGCGTAGTGACGTCATCACGCGCAATGATTTACTAATGAGTTGAAACATTGATTAAAAGACAACAATAACGATTTTATACAACAACCTATTGTATTTGATACGTGTTTCAAAAAAGGCAAAGCCACAACAGACACTGTAACGTGCCTGGGTTTAATTTGCCTTGTGTGCAGCATCGCCACGATATAGGCCAGGTCATTCACTTTAATCCACATTAAACATCTAAAGTGTGACTTTCACCATCACAAATACGTCAAGTCAACATTTCTAATTTTTGATGCTAACAAATAGTGATCGTTGCCGTCCTCGTAAATATGAATGCTTCGCGGGATGAGTCAGTTTCTTGAGTGAAAATTTCTTAAAGTGTTCAGGTTTCGAGTACTCTGACTTTCTTACGATTTTCTTAAAGGTTCCCTAAAAATCTTTATCTTCACAATCGTTTTCATGAACGTCTGAAAGCAATGTTTTTAAGCCTTTCCAATGTTCAGACATACATTATTCACTTTTGCGTCCCACCTTTGCGTCCCACCTTTGCGTCCCACCTTTGCGTCCCACTTTTGCGTCCCACCTTTCCGTCCCACCTTTGCCTCCCACCTTTGCGTCCCACCTTTGCGTCCCACTTTTGCGTCCTACCTTTGCGTCCCACTTGTGCGCCCCACCTATGCGTCCCACTTTTGCGCCCCACCTTTGCGTTCCGGGTCCTGGTTTTCCGGTATGCCCAAGAAAAGTAGCCAAAAGTGACCATCTACACAGGCAGCGATGCTCGTTGAAGGTAATAAACCGCTGAATGCCCCGAAGAATGTGAGAATGCTTGTTTTTTGCTCTCGTGTAGATGGGCCCTTAGATCTAACAGTGTAGGTGCTAAAATGTGCATTCTCTCTGCAGATCACCAGGAACGTACAAGAAAAACATATTAGGAAAGAAAAGAAAAGGAGCATCAGAGACGGAGAATTGTCCAAGAATCGATGATAGATGCTGCAATTGAAGTTTCTGCCATAAGGGCTGATCAACAATGTGTACTATGTGATGTAAATGCTAAGTTAAGGTGCAATGACTGTGGAGTGGACCAGTTTTTCTGTTATGAATGTGTCGTACAGCTGCACAGGCAAAGGAACGGGCTGCATTTTATTGAAGAATAAAAGGTAAGGAATTTGCCTGTAGATTCAAGTAAATAATGCTTTATTGATGATATGAATGACAGATCTTGTGCGTCCACAACAGTATCCTGTGGCATGATGCTTCTACTGAAGGTGAAGTTGCAGTTTTAGCACCAAACTGTAGAGAAGACCGAATTGAGTCTGCTTCCCCTTGTTATGGCACATAAGTGGTGGAGCCCTTCCAGGTATCGAACCCTGTCTGCCTGACTGTTCTGGCTTTAAAGTCTAAAGATTACACTACAACGCCTTCCTGCAACCTATGAAATTTTCTATTTCAGTGTGTTTTCTCCGTCAAATTTCGTAATTGTTGGGAGTGGAACAAAAGCGCATCAGAGGGCACACCAGCAGTCTCTCAATAATTCGTCACAACTTACCTAACATAAGACTGAATTCTTTTGGAATATTCATAACATGACATGTTGACTATTCAAACAAACCTTATCCGTACAAGAACTTGAAAATGCTGATTTTCAATGCTGACAGTTGTAGTACAGCCTTTATTTAGTATGCAATCTTCAGATGTGAGAGCATGATGACAAATTTGAATGCTACAGGAGTGGGCAATACTTCCTGCATTACCCTTGATCAAGGGATCACAATTCTTGCGTTGCTTCTAGCATATCACTGTGTTTGTAGTAGTTTTCTTTTGTTTGCCCCAGATTGGTTTTGATAATCAAATCATGACTATCACAAAATTCTAACTTTTTGCTTTGGTTAAGATGGATAATATTTATCCTTCCATCACTGTAATGAACTTGTATGCTCAGTCAATAAATCCATCAATCAAGTTCAAAATCCAGACCAAATTTTTTTGTGCTGACTCCTACAGCAAACGAAAAGCTAACCTCATACCCAGCGACAAGGAAGGTTTTCCAGAAAATGCAACGCCTCCATTGACCCTGCATCTTGTTCGGATATTCTGTAATTCTATTGGCTCTTTTTGAAACAAAAGATACTCGCCGACAAAATTGGCATTCAGTTCAAAGGCAGAACATTCAGATGGCCATGGAACCATGGAATATAGACATATATACGTATATTTCAAAATATCGAATTAGGGTTTGAAAGGACCTGCTGTCTGCCAAATTATGCTAATAATTCCATTCAAAATCTGCCAAAACTTGGCAACCAGTCATTAAATGTTCAAATTCTTATTTTCATTTTCAGGAATGAGTGTGGCCCATGTTTTCTTGTCAGTTTGGCCAATCACCATTTTAAGCCAATGGTCACTTCAGCCAACCTGTGTGGTCATTTCTGCCCACCTTGCTGGGTCATTTTGGCGAACCTGTCTGCTTGTTTTGACCAATCTGTCTGATCAAAATGGCTAAGGTATGTTATTATTTATTTTTAAAGAAATGTAAATAAAATGAATTCATCTCAATGGTATTTGTATAATAAGTTCAGAATATGTTATCTCCCTCAAACACCATTTGCAAATGACCTAAAATGCGGATGAAGCAGAATTATAAAATTAATCCAAAATATGAAAGAATCATTGTATTCATCCAGTCTCTTCCCTTTCTGGGTGCGGCTCAATAATACACTCATTGGTCTTGGAGGATATCATAATGGAAATGTGGTTTCAAACAATCATTTTTTGCAAAATGTCCTCATGTGTGCCCACTGTGCGCACCCTGAAATATCATAAGTAGCTCATATATAAGAACCTACTCAGTCTGTTTTTCTTAGAAAAAGCAATTTTTTGTGTAGGGCTTTTTACTGTAGCTGGTTGGCTTCCTGGTTGATCTTTTCCGTTACGACCGTAATGCCAAGACTCATGGTATGATAATTATGTTTTGATTTTAATTTTACTTTAGCTTTGTAATCTAAATATCTATTTTCGTTTGTAGATCCTTTTACTTGTAAATTGTTGATTTTAGATTTTTTCACGACCCCCTGAAAGCGGCCTTTGCCGACAGGGTTACCGTGAATAAAGAATGAAATGAAAAATGAAATGAAATTAAATGAAACAACCCACAAGATTGTGAAC
This sequence comes from Aurelia sp. 4 Dawson et al 2005, assembly GCA_964019985.1. NCBI lineage: Eukaryota > Metazoa > Cnidaria > Scyphozoa > Semaeostomeae > Ulmaridae > Aurelia > Aurelia sp. 4 Dawson et al 2005. Next base: position 8,241,964 of record OZ026509.1, read on the forward strand.
TGACAATACCCTGAAAACCTATGGGATAAATACCTACCGACGTGTTTTCACTCGACCTACAATACGAGGCACTGTAAAGATATCAAGATCTCTAGATATAGGACTCAAGTTGCCAAAAGAGGCTTTCACTACGCAGCTCTCACATCATGGAATGATTCAACTGCCGAAAATTCTTGAGCTACCAGCACTAGATCGGTTTAAATACCACTTGTCCTAAAAAACTTTCCCCGTTTGAATAGTTCCAGAACAACAACCACTGCCTCGTTTTGAGTGACGTAAATGGCAAGCTCTTGCTTAAAGTCCCCACTTGGATCCATACTATTTTACGCGATGTTTTGCTCATCAAAAGACTTTCATAATATGAATTTTGCGAAAATCGTATGCTGGAATAGTACTTGAAAGGATGGGAAATCTAGCGATTGAGATATGTTCCATTCCTTCCATGTTTTATATCATAGGTGTTAAGACATACAACCGCTTGTCAATTTCTTAGATTGGTATTCAAAGTCGGCAATACGCTATAGTGCGGACCACAGGACCTTGTCTTGTGTACTATGCTTTTTCTTCGAACATCAAGCATAATCGTGCTTTTTACGGACAAAACAGAAAAACATGACTTTTCCTGGGCCCCTTTAAGGAGTTCAAGTTCCGTACTGTTGGAATTTAGTTAAAAAACAGAATTCCCGTTGATTTTTAGGTAGAGGTTCAACAAATCTACCGATGAATCGTTTTTAGCTCTTTCTTGAGCATTTCAGGTATTCTGCTTTTCAGGAAAATAATCATAGACAATCAATGCACGCACATACAGAGACGAAACAAATACTCAAATCTAAGTTGAGCATTGTATGACAGATTTCTTTTAAAATCTTAATAAAATGAAACACACTTTAATGAAAATAACAGTTCAAATAGGGAAAATTTTTTGTGGGACACCCGGTATCAAAATAGAACACATCTAAGGGGCTACGCTCTCAAACACATAGCTCCCCGGAAGAACAGCAATGCTTAGGATTTATAGGACTGTAGGTTTTCATTGTTAGAGTTTTCATCATCATACGTAAGATGTTATGTATTTTAAATTTGCGGAAGGGCTTCTTTCGAGCATAAAAAATAATAAATGAAAATGAAAAGAAAAAACACGTCCTGGAAGCACCCCTGACCCTGTCATGGCGACCTGTCGCCAATTGTTACAATCATCTGAAAAAAATTAAAATGCTACCCTAGCAGTTCATTACAAATTACAAATCACAGGTGACAAAAGTCAATCGAAATACTGCATAAAACGCTTTTGCAGCCTGGCAGGAACCTGAAAACTCTTTCAAACTTTTGACGAAAATTCCTTTGGCCAAAATTCTTACTCAAAATGTCCTAGGAACAGCATTCCACATTTCCCAATCATTATCGAGATCTGAGAAATCTCATTATAAATCCTTATCAGATTGGAAGAAAAACTGATCTCGTCCATAAAAAAATTTGGATTAATCGTCTTCAATTCAATTTTCAGTTTGTAACAGTTATGTACAAGAACCCTATCAGTTACCAAGAAACAATAAAAAAACCATAATTCCACAATGAAAAGAATCAAAAATGTTAAGTCTGGTCTACTTAATGCTGTTATTCCTAGAGATCGTGCATCTGGAATCATTGCCAAGGAAGAGATCCTTGAACTTCTTTCGAAAGTATACATTGAGGGATTAATTCTGAGGTTCAATGAAATTTCATTCCAAGCTTTGAAGCCAAAATAATGGAATTCTTTTTACAATTCCAAATTTTGCCTTGGTACGTCGATATCTACTGGGTTCCTTCATTTAGCTGCAACCTTGCTAAGAATTCTGCAGTCAACTTTGGTAACGAAATTAAGATGGTTTGAATTGGCTGTATTGTTCCTCAGCTATGAAAGATTTTACAAATCTGTTCAATCTAAACCCTTCTGCAGGTAGAATCAAGGATCTTCTGGTAAAATCAACAGATTCCGTCCTCAAAGAAACATCTATACACGACTTTATGGAAATCATTTGAAATTGCAGTACCTCAATAAACTATCGATGCTTGTGGCTCCCCTGTCTACCATACGAATCACTTCCCCTGTTTTTCTTCCCAAATGCCATCGCAAGGACAAACTGTGAAGATGATTAAATAGTTGCACTTGTACAGCTCTGCTCGTGTATTGCTGCACGTTGATCCACACAAATGATCGAATATTATTCAGCAAGCCCATCGAACCTGAAAAAAGTTTCATGGGGTACAAAAAAATTTACAGTCAGGCGCCGATAAACCATTATTTAAATTCAACTGGCATACACCGAATGGGGGATGCTTCTAGCCTCTTACCGTGCCAAACGTAGTTGAACACAAAAACAAGATAGAGATCCATTTATAGTCATTTGATTTCTATTCAAGTCAGTGGTGTACAAGCAAAATCAAACTTGGACCGACACTGCTTCCTTCTCACGGAAATCCATCTTTTTAGGAACTTCAGATCTTTGTAGATTATCATTTTGTTGAATGATCACAATGCTTTAATTTCGGAATCTCGGACAAGAGTAAAGAGCAACTTTGCTTTCTTTGATAAAATTGACTATTATGCTGTTAAGGCTAAAAATGAAGGCAAAGCATTGATAATACTAGGCAGTTAAACGTAAAAATAGGAGATAATATAAAAGGGAACCATCCTAAAATATCTACCGGGGGGAAATATAATGAAAATGGTGAATAAAAGAAAATTAATCGTACTGAATACCAGTGATAAACGCCAAGGACTTTGGACAAGGGTTTCAACTATGACAAGTATAATGTAAATAAGAAGGCAATACTTGATTATGCATTGGTTAACCAAAGAGGCCTTGAAAAATTTGGTAGAATGATCATTGATATAGAAAGGAGACACTTCCTACAATGAGTGGGCAAATATGGTGTCAAGCAATCGGATCAAAATACATTGGTGCTTGCCTTTGATTTCAAGCAAATGATGTTTCTAGCCAAAATTCTAAAAAGGAAAAAGGGCACTGGGTCTTATCAAGTGACTCTCTTCAAGGAATTTGATAGACAAGTGAAAATTAACGAAATAGGAAAAGTTTGGGATCAAAACAAACCAGTAAATGTATTATATAAAGAGTGGAAAAGGAAGGTACACGAAATTATAGCAAAATACTTCAAGAAAAGCCAGGTACAACAGAACAAAGAAGCATCATGTACCAGTGAGGGCATGTAGGGAACTGAGAAAAAGAAAATAGAGTTGAAACAGAAACAAAGTGAAGCTATCAAAAAAGAAGACAATTTAAGGGAAACTGCCTTAAAATAAGAATCAAAAACATGAACAAAAAATTAGTGAGGACAGAGAATGAGAGTAACGACACTAGGATGAAGGCAAACATCGAAAAGTTTAATAGAACTGCAGTGCAAAGTTCAGGCCTATGGAATTTAGAATTAAAGAGGAAAGATTAATATACTTCCATAAGATACTAAACACGAATGAAAGTAGATTGACTAAGATACTTTATGAAGAGCAAAAAGGTCAAATTTCCCAAACTGTTGGCATAAAAAAGTAATTAATAATGCCTAATAATAATGACCTAAAAATGCTTAACATTAACCTCAAAGAATGTCAGATCAGAAACCTAACCAAAGAACAATGGAAAAAGTTGTAAAGTGAAAAATTATCATAATTATAGAGAATGATATTAAAACTATTAAGAAGACTAAATTTAGGTTTATAAAGGGTAGTCAGTTTTGAATGAAAGAGTATATGGGGTGTGAAAAAGCCTCATCCCTGCTGAAACTAAAACTAAACATGGTCGACCTAAGAGCAAACTACAAAGGAAAGTACACTGATTCTCTTTGCAGGAGATGTGGGTCTCATGAGGAATATATCGAACACCTATGGGATTGTCCAAATTTTTATCAAAAACCCAAGATGAAAAGATTTGTTTACATACAAATAATTCTGAAGATCTAAACAGCATCAACAAAGGCCTTCAAAGATTTTTTGCCCAGTGAAACAGATATATACATGAAAAAAAAAGATGACTGGCTAAAAAATTAGCACTAGCTTGTGATACCCAGTCGTCGGGTAACTGCTCCGAAATGGAGACTTAGCTTCAACTTTAGACTTATAATTATGATTTATCTAAAAATTTAAACAATCTCAGTGGCGTAACGGACTAAAGTTACCCTTGGTTCAAAAACTAGGGGCTTCCGACCTCTAAGAGCCCCAAAGGGGCCCCCGCGACCAAAATTCCTTTGTTTTTTAACTGTGAAGCTGGTGCCGTAGCTATGATAAAATGACAAAGGGGCCCCTGCAGCATGATTTCTCACTCTAATTAACGAAAAGCATGCTGATTAACTCTGAATTGTAATCGAAAATGGTTATGTCACTTTTATTGCACATTTAGGCACTTTTCCGTCCACAGAAGCTTTGCTTTAACAGCCGAGTTACCAAGTTAGGGGATGGAACACTCCTCCCTTATGTCAAATGTATTCCTCTGGGCTCTTTTAAAACAAGGGGGAAGTTGTCAGATATAGATAGGTACGGTAGGGTGTGAATTTTTGCGAAAAAAAAGATGGAATGTGGCCGGAAGATTCTCTACGCTGAAGTGAAGGTTGACGTCTTTAAAATGTTCCCAGACGAACTACCATAGAATTTTCAAGGCCTCCAATTTGGGACATGCTTACACTGGATTGTGAATCTTCGCAACTTCTTTTATTGTGAAAGTCCACAGCTTCTTTAGTCTAAGTATGATTTGTGTGTAATCTGTGAATCTCATTTAAGATCAGATGATGAAGTGGTTTTATCAAATATTACACCAGGAAATTACTCCATCAGTAGCTGTCCAAGGGAAAACAGGTCTTGTGGTGGGTTGGCTCTTGTTTACAAGAAGTTTTTGGATCTTATTCAGACACAGAAGGGTGAAAAATCATCATTTGAATTTGCCAAATGGCACTTGAAATATAAAGGACAGAGTACAATGGTGGTTGGTGTGTACAGGACACCCTATTCTCGTAACCATCCTGTCACTGAAGCGGTATTTTTGAATGAGTTCGCTGATTTTTTGGAAAATATTGTGACGTTTAATGGAAAGCTAATAATTTTGGGAGACTTCAATCTACATGTAAATGACAGGGAAAATTCAAGTGGCTCAAGATTTCTAGATCTACTGGAATCTGTCAGTCTTGTCAACCATATAAATGTACCTACCCATAACAAAGGAAACACACTTGACCTGATAATCACCAGGAAGGACTGTGATTTTGAAGTACATGATGTGAGAGCTAGTTTCTTCATCTCAGACCACTCATTTGTTAGTGTGAAAACAAAATTATATTGTTCAAAATGCATCAAGAAAATCATTGTTTTTCGGAAAATAAAGGACATAGATATTGCTAAATTCAAAAAGGATCTGTCAGAAACACATCTGTGTGTATCTCCATCAGACAACCTTGATGTTTTAGTGTCTCAATATCATGATTGTATTTCTGAACTATTGAACAAACATGCCCCAAAAATCACCAAGTGCATTAAAGAAATCCCAGACTGCCCTTGGTATACATCAGAATTGAACAAACTAAAACGTGAAAGGAGGAAAGCAGAATATAAATGGAGAAAATCTAAGTCTGAGCAAGATCACGAGGCATTCAAAAGATGCAGAAACAAATTCAGGAACAAGTGTGAAACAAAGAAACTAGAATACTACAAAAATAAAGTAGAAAACTGTGCGGGTGACCAAAAGAAACTGTTCAAGGTTTTAGAATCATTAACAAGTAGGAAAAATGACACTCCCTATCCTGAACATTCATCTGTGGATGAATTAGCTAACAAGTTTGGTCAATTCTTTATGGAAAAAATAGACAAAGTTAGGAATGATATAACAGAAATATTGCAAAATGAAAACCTGGGTGATCATCATAATTATGAAAACTGTGAGACATTTAGCCACAATGAATTCAAAGAGTTTGCAGAGCTCAACAGTGATCAGGTAATGAAGGTAATTTCAAAGTGCTCTTCAAAATACTGTCAATTAGATCCAGCACCAACAGCAATTATTAAGGATTGTTTGGATATTCTGCTTCCATGCATCACAAAAATTATAAACTTATCACTACAGACTGGACATTTTCCATCAAACTGGAAATGTTCTCTTGTAACTCCACTCTTGAAAAAACTTGGTCTTGATCTTATTTTTAAAAGTTACAGACCAGTCAGTAATTTACCATTCATTTCTAAGGTAGTGGAGTCTGCTGCAGTGAAACAGTATAGAGAATATTTAGAAATAAATGACCAAATGCCTAAAAGAAATGCTGCATACACAGAATACCATAGTACTGAGACCATTTTAACTAGAGTGCACTCAGATATCTTAAAAAATATGGATAACCAGAGGGTGTCTTTGTTGGTTCTGCTTGATTTAAGTGCTGCTTTTGACACCTTGGACGTGAATTTATTGCAGCAAATCTTTCAACATAAATTCAAGATCAGTGGTCAGGTCAGTCAATGGTTTCAGTCGTATTTTACAAACCGTAAGCAAAGGATTTTGATTAAAGATGTGCTGTCAAATGAATTCGATGTCAAGTATGGTGTGCCACAGGGAAGCTGTGCAGGGCCAGTGATTTTTCTATCTTATCTGTCATCGTTATATGATCTTATTGCCCAGTATGATGTCAATGTAGGGGGATTTGCAGATGATAATCAACTCTATATATCTTTCAAGCCCAACAGTGAAAGTGAAGCTGAGGCATTAAATGAAATCACTAATTGTATTGCTGCTGTAAGAAAATGGATGCTACAACATAAACTAAAAATCAATGATGACAAAACTGAGCTCATCATTATTGGTGGCAGTAAACAGTTGCCAAAAGTTTCATTAGACAGCATACAAGTAGGTGAATGTACTGTTTCTCCAGTACAGAAAGTAAGGAACCTTGGTGTCATCTTTGATGAAAACTTATCAATGAAAGATCATGTCAGCAATGTCTGTAAAAAAGGATTCTACCAACTGTATAGACTACGGCAAGTCAGGAAATACTTCAACCGTAACACCTTTGAAGGTTTAGTTCACGCTTTTGTGACATCACATATTGACTATGGAAATGCCATGTTATTTGGACTGCCTAATGTCACAATGAAAAAACTAGAGAGACTCCAAAACGCAGCAGCTAGATTGATTTTAAACAAGAGTCGGAGAGATAGTGCCACAGAAATGTTGAAAGAATTACACTGGTTACCTGTCAGGTATAGGATCTTGTACAAACTTTCATTACTGGTGTTTAAATGCATGAACAATATTGGACCAGCTTATTTAAAGGAATTATTGATTAGTAAAAAAGCTCCAAGAACTCTTCGATCAACAGAGTTATCCCTACTTGGTATTCCAAGAGTTAAAACTGAGACTTTCGGGAAGAGATCATTTGAATACGCTGCACCTCACACATGGAACTCTCTGCCTCTCCATATCAGACAATCTAAGGACATAACTACTTTTAAGAAGGCATTAAAAACTCATTTTTTTGAACAAGCATTCAAGTTTTAAGTATCTTTTTTTTTTCATTGTAAGGACTTTAATTTTTAGAAACATTTTGTAATTCTAAGTTGTTTTGATTATTTTTGATTTGATGTAATGCTTTACTTGTATCTATAAATTGTATGCGCCGCAGAGTATTTTAAAAATATAGGGGCGCATTATAAAATCAATTATGTATTATTATATTATTATCTAAGTAAAGGGTGCTTACGTAAAAATTTATTAATAGAAAGATATTGTCTTAGAAAGTTTAGATGTAATAGGGAGATGTCTTCCAAGCAAAGTAGCAAACGTGTTGTGAAAATTTTCCTGGGGTCTTGGTCCCCAGATTCCCACACTGATTCATCCGGATTCTTCCTTGCCATGCTGCAGGCTTACACGACCCACTAGGTTGCAAATCATTAGCTTCAAATTTCTTGTGGACATGATGGTTATTTCTATCATATCATTTTACATATGCTGTTAGCTGGAGGGCCCCCAAGCTGATAAATCCCTAAGTGGCCCGACTGCCGCCGTTAAACCACTGATTACTATCTGTGCAATCAGGGACGTCGCCTAAGGAATCAAGCTAGGGGGTGCAAGCTCTCGATTTGCCGACTGATGGGCATGGCTTTTGAGCGTGGCTTTTTTGTCACACACACATACTCTTCGTTGTAGGGCTCAATTTCCTCTCCACTAGTGGTATTGCTGGGGGGCAGTGACGTAACGGTCTAAAGCTACCTTTAGTTCAAAACCTAAGGGCCCCGAAGGGGCCCCCAGCAACAAAAATTCCTTTGTTATTTTATTGTAAAGGTAGTGCTGTAGCTATGATAAAATGGCCAAGGGGCCCCATGCATGCGCGATTTTACACTCTATATGAATGGAAAGCGTGTTCATTAAGTCTCGATTGTAATCGAAAATGGATTTGTCAATTTTATTGCAGATTTATGCACTTTTCCGTCAACAGAAGCTTTGAACAACGGAGTTGCTAAGTGAGGGGATGAGACATTTGTCAAATATATTCCTCAGGGCTCTTTCAAAACAAGGGGAAAGTTGTCGGGCTAAGAAAGGTACGATAAGGTATGAGTTTTTGCGAAAAAAAGCTGGAACGTGAAAGGAGGAATCTCTACGCCAAAGTTAAGGTTGGCGCTTTTAAAATGTTCCCAGACGAACTACCACAGAATTTTCAAGGCTTCCAATTTGGAGCATGCTAACACTGGATTGTGAAAAGCATTCTTAGCTCAAGTAAAGGGTGCATACGAAACTTTCTGAACGGGGTGATTTAAAGAAAACTCTTACAAACTTGTCAGATGGTCCAACTACGGTAAGCATTGGAACCTGATAGGCCTTCTGAGCAAACCTAAGTAATGTTGTCTCAAAAAGTTTAGATGTGCGTTCGGGAGATGATTTCTGAGTCAAAGTAGCATACGTGTTGTCAAAATTTTCCTGGGGGCTTGGCCCCCAGACCCCCTACTCCAATGCCTACATTGATTCGTCCATGACATGCTGTTAGCTTAGACAACCCACGAGGTTGCAAATCATTGGCCTCAAATTTTTGACTGGACATAATTTTTTATATTCATCATATCATTTTACATATGCTTTTAGCTGGGGGCCCCAAACTGAAAAATCCCTAAGGGCCCCGATTGCCTCCGTTACACCACTGGGGGGGGGGGGTAAGTTGTCAGTGAAGTGAGCGAAAGTCAGGGTCCAGGGGCTTGCCCCGGAAGATTTTTGGAGGCCACGTCAATTAGAATGCTGTAGCCGCCCTTTTTAGCACAAGCCGCCCAGAACCATTCCAGAGCCTAAGGATAGAAAGGCCAAGTTCAATGAACTTGTCGATAATATCTAGCAATTCGCGCGTGCCTACACTCTTAGGAAAAACAAGAATGTGCCCTAACGAAACAAGCAGACGAATTTGAAAATTGGCTTGTCTTAAAACTCTGATCAAAGTCCAGAGAGATCAACGATGGTTATGCAAGGGAAGGTTGGATTCTAACTCCACTCTTCCCTTGCATATGTTGAATACGAACGAGCAAAGTGAGCTGAAAATTTGTGAGAAGCACACAAGCACATGAAGAGTTTTACCATAGTCAATGGTTTCACTACCTTGTTGACATATCATGCTATTGTAAAAGAAATACAATGTTGATGACAGTTAAGGAGGTTTTAGCTAGGATAGGATGTATAAATTTTTGTAACGCTGGATACTTTAGAGAAATTGAGAAATCATTAAAGAAGACCAGAAACATCATGTTGCTACTGCCAAGCACACGTAGGAGTCTTGAGAGAAGTGGGAGCGAAGCGAGCAAAAAAGTTTTTGAAAGTGATTAAGTTAACCTATATTTTGTTCTAGATCTAAAGGCATACACATATAATGTTAAAGAGATGCCAAAGTTGGATTCATTGGAGCTAATAAAATTGCATGTCTGCGACTGCATCATAGCAAGCTACGAGGTACTACGATAATACACTGACGCATGTATGGAAATGCGAGCGAAGCGTGCAAAAAAAATGTTGTGCCTTTGTTGGCTTAAATCGCACAAAGATGTCTTTGAGTAGGATTTGTAAATTGCAGTTCAAATGACTTGCCAACTGGTTTCTGCTAAATCAACGTACAGATTTCAGGAATTTTCTCAATTTGCCGACTGAGTGTAACTTTTACTTGATTTGCCGACTGAGCTTTGGCCAGGGGGGTGCTGCATCCCCAGCACCCCCAATGTAGCTACGGCCCTGTTTGCAATAACCTAAAGATCATCCATAAAACATTATCTCTAGGAGCCCTATTTTAAAGGGTCTCTTTCATCCAGCATTCCTTGCACTTGTCATCTCTTGGCTTGCCTTTGTTCGTCGCCATTTTCGTGGACCATGATAATGGCGGCAACAGAGGCAAACAAAGAGACGACACGTGCAAGGCATGCTGGATGAAAGAGACCCTTTAAAACATACGTTTTATGGAGCTGAATGACTCAAAACTGTTATTAACTCACGAAGATAAGGTATGTAAAGGTGGACGTATAATACTGAACTAGTATGGAAACTGCACGTCAAATATCGCTTTTCAAGAAACCAATAAATTCATCTGTCACCTGATTATGACCATGTGCAAGTAAATTCATAAGAAAAAAATCCAATTTGTTTCAGTTTTAGGTGATATTCTGATGACGACGTAAGTCAAAAAGTATTTTAGTATTTCAGTAATGCCCCGTAAGAATGGAATTTACTTGATAGAGATATAAGGAGTCCTGAGACCATCGCTGAATTTAAGCGCAAACTCCTTTCAATGATACGTCCTACTGAAAACTCTGCTTATAACATATATGATATTGAGGGTGTTAGAATCTTACCAACATTGCGTTTGAAGTTCAGTGGGTTAAATGAACACAGGTTTTGGCATAGATTCAACATCGTGAATGAGCATAGGTTTTGGTATAGATTCAACAGTGATGCGTGACCGTGGAGAGTCAAGACGTGCATAAACCTTGCCTCGTAATTTATTGAATCTTATGCTATAAATCTTGTTTAAATCATGGAAAATAACATCGATATAGTCGTAGACATTACTGAAGCACTCAAGGCAAACTGCAACGGTCGATATTTAGAAAATACCGCAAAGGTATGCCAAACAAAGCATGGTTGGAGCGAAGAAACGAAAATGGTTAGAGAGTCAAGAGAATGGGCTTAAACAAGCAAAAACGAAGAGCCGGAAAAGAATAACGATCGTTGGTGATTCTATGCTAAATGGAATTTTGGACGAAGTTTGCAAAAAGACCACAACGGCCAAGTGAAACGTCACCCTGGAGCAACAACGAGAGATATCGTGGATTACGCGAGACCAGTTATCAGAAAAAAGCCGGACTGCATAATAATACACGCAGGCACAAATGACCTACGAGTCAAGAAAAACCTGATACAATAAACAATTTCAGAGAGATCATAGAGGAAACCAACGTGAATCACCGGACACTTCCATTGTTCTTTCAACAGCCGTGACGAGAAAAGATAAACAGGCAGTTGATAAAAAGGTGAGCGTCCCAGCATTAAATCGTGAGATTAGAGAATTTGCCAACACTATGAAGATTTCAGTTATCGACAATTCAAATCTAGACGTTTCTTGTCTTAGCCGCAAGAAATTACATCTTACTGAAATGGGTAACGCCTATCTAGCAAGAAACATTTTAAAATTTATCAAAACCTTTTGAACTGCGGTGCCTCCAACGGTGCCAACCAACCAAAGACAAGAAAACTGTTCAGAATGCACTGAGAAAAATGAAGGCATTGACGTTGATAGTACAGCAGAACCCCGCAAACAAGAACATACTTTCTAAAAGACAGACTGGCTAGGTTCTTATAAATGGGGTACTTATGACATTTACAGGGTTTGGTTCTTATCACAAGGACAATATGACTATGATGAATATATAGCTACAGTATACAGTATGTGTTAAATATACTTAAGGGTATAATGACTGCATTTCAATATCAGAAGGTATGGTATTTTTGTTATTGACAAAGCAATTTAAATCATGCAGCTAGATAAAAGAATTTGCATATTCCTGAAACTGTTGGAGGAGTTCAGTTGTCAATAAATTGTTTACACTGATTTGATGAAATTTCTTAATCAAGTGTACCATCTCATAAGAACATTGAAGTAAATCAGTCTGTGTTTGGGTCCTATATTTGGGTGTCTTTTCCCCCAAAATCAGTCTGCAGGTTCTTATTTTGCTATGTTCTTGTTTGCGTAGTTTTACTGTATTAGCTAAGTCATAGATAATGACACCCAACTGGGTCAATCTGAAACACCATCTTCATCAACCCCAACTGAAACTGAGGCAAGCTGTTTGATGTACTCAAATTCCTCCACCTAAAATACCCACGAAACGTCATGATTAGTTACATCAACATAAACTCCATTGGAACAAACTATGTGGTTTTTCTGAGATGATTGATGAAAAAGTCGATGTCTTGGTGATAGCCGAGACAAAAATCTATTCATCCTTCCCCACGCGCCAGTTCTTAACACACGGCCTTAAAAGTCCGTATAGACTTGATGTTTCTGGGAATAGCGGTGAAATTTTGGTTTATGTAGGAGATTGCCTCCTTTCAAAATATGTTAATCTCCTTGACATCCCATCTGATATCCAGGTCGTGCCAATTGAGATTAATGCTAGAAAACAAAAATGGTTGATATTACCAATCTATAGGTCTCCACAGCAAAATTCAGAATATTTTGTAGCAGAAATATCAAAATTGATTGATAAATGTTCGAGATATGATAATGTAATGGTCCTTGGAGACGGAGACTTCAATCTAGAACCAGATGACTTAGCCCTGTCATCGTTAATACAAGATCATGATTTATATAACATGATCAAACATCCAACATGTTTCAAGTCTGCCAAAGGCCGTTGCATTGACTTAATATTTACAAATCGAAAGCACTCCTTCATGCATTCCAAGTAATTTGAGACTGGATTCAGCGATCACCATCATATGATCTACACCATCTTGAAAACAACATTTATTAAACTTCCTCCGCAAAAAGTTACCTATCGAGACTATAAGAACTGGTCTCAGCTGCGTTTTGAAGATGAGTTGAGGAAAAATCTGATCTCAGCTCACCCATCTACCTATGGAAACTTTGAATCAATCTTTTTGAAAACATTTGAAGCAAACGCCCCAACAAAAACAAAGATAGTCAGGGCCAATTACAAGCCGCATATGAATAAAGATCTACGAAAGGCCAAGAGGAAAAGGTCGAGTTTGAAAAAAGTTGCAGACAATAGCAAGCGAGAGGAAGATCTAAGAAAATATAAAGATCAAGAAACCTTTTCGTGAAATTGAATATTCAGGCTAAAAGACAGCATTTATGGCGCTACAGTCGAAAACCATTGACAACGATAAGAAGTTTTGGAAAACTGTGAAACCTCTGTTTGCTAATAAGAATCCCATGAGTGAGAAGATCACATTGATTGAAGATGGTAGAATCCTCTCAAAATAATGTGGAAGTTGCTGAATGCTCTAATGAATATTTTTGTAATACAACAGATAGTCTTGATATTGACCCCTGTTTAAGGAGGTGCAAGAACAAATGTCTGTGCAACAAATGGTTTTGAGAGCAATTAATAAGTATAAAGATCACACCTTTCATTCATTCATTTCATTCATTTTTATTTATTTAGGCACGGTAGCCCCGTCAGTCCATGAGAACTGCTTTTCAGGGGGCCGTGGCACAAATGCTACCAGTTTACGATTTGATTCTTCTCTTAAAGGTGGCAAGAGATGGTGCTGTTTAACATCAAGTTCAAGGCTATTCCAAAGCTTAGGTCCACGAAAAGATATAGCTCTCTGCCCATTGTTAGTTTCTCGTAAAGGTATCGAAAGATCAGTTTCGGTGTTTCTGAGTTCCCTGAAATTTCGAGTCGACCTTTTTTCAAACAAGCTGGAAAGGTACTCCGAAACGAGACCGTTTAGGGATTTGTACACTGTAGTTGCGGTTTCGCCTCTAATGATGTCGCTTACAGTAGGCCAATTTAAACTTTGTATCAAACCTATAGAAGGGGCATCAAAATTGCTTTTCGTAACGATTCTAGCCGCTCGATTTTGCAACTTTTGTAAGGTTTGCAGCAACGGGACAAAAAGCGTCCGATTTAAAGGTCCGTAACTGTGGCAAACGTTGCCACCAACCATTCGGAATTCGGAAACCCTTTGTCGATTTAAAAAAGAGATTAAAAATTGGTACGGAGAAAATTGTCCCTGCAAATTATGCCGCATTTTCATTCCAAACTTGGGCTATTTATGATGATTGCTTTTAGATATCCGTTTTAATTGTATATTCTGATGACTTGTAAATACTTTTATCAATTACTTTTTTATCTTATACTGTATGTACATCTTTTTATGTTGGAATTAATTAGCTATTTTATATTTTAGCTATTGTACTTTATTATCCAACGATAAATAAATTGATAATAATAATAATAATAACCCCGCAGCACCCCCATAACGAACAACAGAACCGAAAATGGGGCTTGACGATACCCGAAGACATTTTACTCAATGTGTTTTGAGGTAAAAATTTCCTGGAGTATTTCAGAAACCCAATTGCACAAGAAACTTTGGTACGGACATTGCTAATGTGCTCTTCCCAATTTAAGTTCTTATCAATTATCACACCCAGATATTTTGCTCGGTCAACATTTTCAAATCGAGAGCCACCAATAAGAAACTGTGGATGATCAACAATTTTATCAGTAATTTTCTTAATTTTGGGCTGGGAGCCTACAACCATAGCCTGAGTTTTTAGGACATTCAAAGGGAGTTTATTACCTTGCATCAATAGCTTCAAATCATTCAGTTCCCTATTTAGAGTTTGTTCTATGTCTACTAAACTCGAGGGGGAATAAGAAATACTCGTATCGTCTGCGTACATCGTCACTTTGCCTTTCTTTGGGGAAAACGGAAGATCATTGATATAAATCAAAAACAAAAGAGGGCCAAGACAAGAACCCTGGGGCACACCGCAATGAATATCTTTAGTTTTGGAACATATCCCGTTAACTTTGCAAAATTGCTTTCTGTTATTTAGATAAGACGTAAACCAAGCAAGTTCGAGATTTTCAAAGCCATATTTCCTCAACTTAGCAAGTAAAATGTCATGATCCACAGTATCAAATGCTTTTTTGAGATCAATGAAGATAATTGCAGTGTATCTGCCATCGTCAATGTTCACATACCAGTCATCTGTGCTGTTAAGAAGACACGTGACAACAGAATGAAGAGCTCTGAAGCCGGATTGGTTTGAAAACAGATGTTTGTTTCTGTCCAAATAATCGTATAGTTGGTTATGAATAAGTTTTTCAAAGACCCTAGCTAAAACAGGCAGAACCGATATAGGTCGGTAATTAGATCGGTCATCAGGTTGGCCACTTTCAAAAATGGGTACTCTGGCGATTTTTCAGCTATCTGGAAAGCAACCAGCAGCAATTGAAAGGTTGAAACTATCACAAAGAGATAGCAACTATCACCAGAAAACAGCTAGCAATACCATCATTCCACATCCCTTTCAATTTGCCAAAAACTTTTCCTAATTGAAAGGTATCAATAACGTGGAAATTGAAGATAGTTTTTTGTGGATTAAACTCGTACTCATTCTCAAGAAGAGGTTTTTTTGCTCTGGGAATTTTTCCACTAAGTGTCTCTCCTATGGTACAGAAGAAAGCATTCATAGATTCTGCTATGCCAGCACTGGAAGAGATGTGTTTCCCTTCGATACTTATGGACGAAAATGTTGGTGGTTTTGGATTTCTTGTTCAAAACGTTATTGATGGTCTTCCATGTGTTTTTGAGGTCTCCTTCGCAGGAAGCAATTTTGTGAGTGAAATACTCTTGCTTAAGCTGCTCATTTAGTTTGTTAACTTGATTACGTACATGTTTATAGGACTTAATCAATAGCTCGGACTTTGTACGAATGGCTCCCTTACCTTGCACATAAGTTTGAAGTCGTTAGTCAACCAAGGACAGAATTTGTCAGAGACACGCCTGTTACGTGTCGGGGCGTGTTTTTCGATAATAAGTGAGAAAGCTTTTGTCCAATTGTTAACTACAACATTTATATCGTCTGTATTCCGTACGATGCCTCTCCAGTCAACCCCTAAAAGGTCGTTTATAAACTCATTTTGATCAAAATTTTTCATCTGCCTGGTAGAACTGTTCTTGTGTTTTTTTGCAAGAACCACGAAATTTTCTAACACAAAAGATTAAATAATGATCACTGAGGCAAGATTTATGTATCCCCGAAGATACTATAATACTTTTGTTTGTCGTAGCTATGTGATCTATAAGAGTAGCAGTGGTCAGTGTCTCGCGAGTAGGACTTTCAATTAATTGATGGAAGCTAAACAAATTATATAATTCTAGCAGACGTAGAGAATGAGCTGGCAGGTCATTTGGGTTAGACTGATTACATGTCGTAGTTTTGCTCCTTGATAGCCTGATAATCGCTACAACTACGACTCATTATCAAGCTATTCGAAAAATCGGCCAGTTGAGGCTAGATGAGGCCAGCCTCGTAATGATTATTCCGGTTCTGCGGAATGCACATAAAGCGGGCGTTCATGGTCGGCAAATTATCAAGCATGTTTTTTGATCTGCGTTGTTGTTTTTTCATTGCCAGACAGCTCCCAAGTGCTCCCGTCTCTTCATGGCATTCTTTCATGCATTCATTATGGGCTCGGAAAACAGAATCACGTTTGTGGAATCGACTTTTCGTACAGCATAGGTCGCAACACTGATCCTCTCTCGACGAATCAGATCACAAGTAGAAGGTCCTGCGATCTGATTGGTCGCGCCATTTTTGCGGCGATTTTGGCTGGATTTTCAGTTAGTTTGATTATCAGGTAAAGAAGAAGCGCAGTGGCGTCATTCAATTCAATGAACGAAGCGGAAGCTGGGACTGAGGTAGTTAGTCTACATTTGGGTTGGTATCCCCCATTCTGGAATATTTAGGGAGAAAATCACAGTTTGTGTCGCCTAGAAGAATAGTTTCGTTGTCTTCCCTATCAAGAAATTGTAGATATTCTTCCATATGATCAAAACCATCACTTACGTTAGGTGGCCTGTACCAAGCCATAACAAAGAAAGGAGCAGCACAAGGTGATACACCCTCTGTTAAGGTGATTAATCAACATTCAACATCAAACGGTAACAGCTTTAGATTCTCTCAAGTAAGCTCAAATGAGGTCATGAAGCAGATAGTCTTCCTTGACAAGAATAAATCCAACAGTAGAAATATTCCGACTGGTATGTTAAATGATAAAATGGTGATCCAAATTATAAGGAAATTTTAGGCCAATAAATGTCTTACCTGTAGCCTCAAAAAGTATATGAAAGAATTCTAAAAGACCACATGTGCCCATACCTTCAAGAGAAACTCTCCGAATCTTGTGTGGTTTCAGAGAGGGGTATAGTACGCACCATGCTTTGATAAGGTTGATAGCAAAATGGAGGAAATGTCTTGACACATCAGGTATAGTAGGAACAATTCTAATGGATTTATCTAAGGCCTACGACTGTCTACCTCACGACCTCCTTATTGCAAAACTGCAGGCATATGGATTAGACTTAAATGGCTTTTGCCTTATGTATAGCTATCTGGATGGCCGCCACCAAAGGGTAAAGATTGGTTCACATAGAATTACCGCAAAAAGAATAAAAATTGGAGTACTACAAGGATCTGTCCTAGGCCCTTTGCTCTTTAACATATTCATCAATGATCTATTTCTTATAAGATTAGGCTCTGAGACCTGTAATTTCGCAGATGATAACACAATATACTCATGGGGGTTAGACCTATATGAGATTGTTACCAATTTGGAAAGTGATCTCAGGAGATTGCTAAAATGGTTTACAAACAATGGAATGGTTGCAAACCCAAACAAATTCCAACTAATGTTCCTTGGCTTGAAAGGGCAGAGACGACTTCAACTTAACATCAGTGAGAACAAATAATCGGCAGCAGATCATGTTAAATTGCTAGGGATCGAAATTGACAACAAATTAAAGTTTAGCAATCACGTCAAAACCTTAAGGCCATATTCCAGTCAGCGGAATTTTCCGAGCGGGCGGAATTTTAGACAATAAAAAGTTGCTCAGCCGTAACTATCTATTGAATTTCAGAGCGACATTTTCTCTAGCAAACAAAAGAATTTCTGCCCGCTCGGAAAATTCCACTGACTGGAAATCAGCCTTTATGCTCAAAGTCAATAAAAAAAATCAGTGCCTTTTCTAGGCTTGATATGTATATTTCTAGAGAACAGGCATTAATAATTTGCAACGGAGTTATCTTATCGAACTTCAATTAATGCCCTTTGATCTGGCTATTCTGTAACAAAGGTGCATACAAAGAGATTGATCTCACACACTAACGTGCTCTTCGAATCCTCTGTAAAGACTACGAATGTCCCTTTTAAACATAGCTCACTCGAAGTGGCAGTTTTTGTATACATGTTAGAAACTTGCAGAATTAATGACAGAAATCTACAAGTCCATGAATCATCTTAACTCGTTGCTTATATGGGAATTTCATGAAAAGAAGGATGTAAGCTAAAATCTAAGGATACAAAATCTGTGCAAACTGCCACAAATAAATACACAGGGCTATCACTATCACTTAGAGGGAGTCTACTTTGGAAGACCCTAGAGGATAGCGTCAAAAATGAGCCAACACTTTTGCCTTTCAAAAAGAGAACCAAGACTGGGCTGGTGATAAATGCACCTGTAAAATATGCCGCTAAATTTTGTATAATGTATATTTCTACCTTTGCTGTAAATAGTTGGTTTGAATTAGTATTTTTCTATGATTACTATTGTAAATACCAACTTTAAACCAACTTTAAATATGGATTAAATAAAAAAAATCAAAATCAAATCATAAGTCCACTACATAATTGTAGTACCGCGAACGAGGATTTTAAGCATTTCTCTTGCACTGACCCATATTTTATCATTTTCGCAGAAACCTCCTCAGTCAGCTCTCAGAAATTCTGAGATGAATGTTTCCAATTTCGATGACGACTTCGTTTGCTCAATGATATGTATGGAAGTTCTGAACTTCCATACATTGTCAACGGAAAGATTATTTGATGCTAAGTTAGAATACATCAAATCATCCACATGCTTTGTCTCATTAGGCTTCGAACATTGATAGGCCTTGAAACAGGAACTTCGTGCTCTTCATCTGTCCGTGTATGTAGTTTTTCTTGTGGTGCGTCCGTGTGCGTGTGTATGTATGTATGTATGTATGTATGTATGTGTGTATGTATGTATGTATGTATGTATGTATGTATGTATGTATGTATGTATGTATGTATGTATGTATGTATGTATGTATGTATGTAGGGGAGGGGCGATGGCCTGTTGATCCTTGATAAATTATGCTCGCGCCTGGACCTCCGAAGGTGGATGCTCGTTGCTCATTAAGCCTCTAGCGCCTAACACAGTGGCGAATTGTTTGCTCCTAGGGTGTTCCTCTCCCACGGCTATGATAAGAATACAGTCGTGGCCAAAAGTTTAAGACCACATTTTTGTCAACAACAGTTCTTGGAGTAACAAAATGGAAAATTAGCGCTTTGCCTGATTTACTCTCTTGGGGTTAGTTTAGGATAATTTTCTATGTAGATTCCGAATTTCGATGCTGTTTTTTAAATTTTGTGCCATTTTGCTATGAAGTTACAATGAAATCCATAGAAATTCACGGAAATTCCAGTGCCGAAAAGGGGTGTGACCCGAAAATCGTGTTACTCAGCTGGATTTTACATTTTTTTTACATTCAGATAAAAAATTTACAATATTAGTTACGTTCTACTTTACTTTCTAATTATGATTCTACGACACTGCAGGGACAATTCCAATAGGAGCAAGATTACACGGCTACCCCTTGGTTACATGAAACAAAACGAGGACAATGCAAGAAACTTTACGCAAAGAAACAACGAGGGAACGAAAAACATAAACGAACAACAAGCAATTAAATACGGCATTAAGCTTTGAGTTTAGGTAGCTTGTTACCAAGTAATTCCAGATATAAACAAGTCTGAGACTTCGAAACCTGAATAAAATTTGTTCGTTCATGCAGTTAGATAGTTCAAATAGATCAAAAGATGTTCAAAAAGGCAACAAAGAGTCAAAGTAAATGGGTCATTCAGTTCTTGGAAAAGCGTCAAACGTGATGTTCCTCAGGGGTCAGTATTAGGGCCTCTGCTATTCAACATCTACATAAATGATCTTTTGCTCTTTATCGAAAACTCGGATATATGTAATTATGCAGATGATACTACAATCTATGCCTGCGATAAGAACCTGGACAATATTTCTCATAGGCTTGCAACTGACTGTAGTGTAGCCTTAGAATAGTTTGCGGACAACTTTATGAAATTGAATGCAGATAAATGCCATCTTTTGGTTCTTGGGCAGAGGTGTGATGATCCTGTTACTGTTAGGATAGGAAATGCTGATGTTGTAAATAGCTCTGAAGAGAAGCTACTTGGAGTTCAAATTGATAGCAGACTTTCCCTCCATAATTATGTTTCCAAACTGTGCCAAAAGGCTAGCAATAAACTGTATGCACTCGCTCGCATATCGCCATATATGGATCCGAGCAAACTAAGAGCCCTCATGAGGGCATTCATTACCAGTCAGTTTCAATACTGTCCTTTAATTTGGATGTTTCACAGCAAACAGCTCAACCAAAAAATCAACAAAATACAGGAAAGGGTATTAAGAATTACTTACAAGGATACTGAATCTACTTTTAATGAGCTATTACAGAAGGACAGTGCAGTTACTATTCATACAAAGAATTTGCAAATACTTATGACTGAGATGTACGAAACTAGAAATGGTCTGAACCCTTCATCTATGCAGGAAATATTCTGTGATAATACAACTTACTACAATTTGCGTAACAATAACGAATTTTTTCAACCAAGAGTGAGATCTGTCAATAACGGGACAGAAAGCTTCCGATTCAAAGGTCCACAGCTATGGCAAATGTTACCACCAACGATACGAAATTCACAATCCCTTTGCCAGTTTAAAACAAAGATACAAAGATGGAACGGAGAAAATTGTCCATGCAAATTATGCCGTGTATTTATCCCGAACTTGGGCTTTTTATAATACATATTTTTAGACATTGATTTTATCCTGTACAAATTTTGATGACTTGTAAATATTTTATCCACTATTTTCTTATGTAACATTTGTATTTTGTATTTCTAACGTTGGAATTAATTAGCTTATTACTTTTAGCTATATTTTTACTGTAATCCAAAGATAAAGATATTGATAATAATAATAAAATAACTTAGGGTGGAATTTGCTGCGCCTGGTGACATTTTTAGCTGTTAATCACACATTGCGGGCAAACAATTTTTATAATGGTTTCGTCAAGGTTTGCCCTACAAAGTGGCCGTTCATATATATGGTGGACAAGCTTTCAATTTCCACCCTTGAGGTTCTTCACTGTTCTTTTCACAACGCCCTACTCTTTAGTTGTATCCTTAACCCTATTTTGGTTGGGGGGCAAATTTGCCCCCCTAGTAGATTTTTGTTAATAACTCTGTTAGGAAGATATTCATAGCCATGAAACTTTTTGACTTTTTGCAACTACTTATTGTGCAACTTCTCAAAAAGTTTCATTGAAATATTTTGAAAAATGAGGGGGTGGGAGACAATTTTCTGGGACAGACCCTGGAAAAATCGCAAATTCTCAAATCTCAATTATCGCGAAAAAAGGAATGTAAGTTGAATATTTTGCAAATTTCTTTTGTAGTGTAGTGTTATTTGATGCATTCTATCACAATTGTCATGTTTGGGTGGAAAATGTGCTCCAAATCTAATTTTATCGCGATTTCCCTGATTTTAGTCAATTTTGCCGCTTTTCTTGACCACACAAAGGAAAATGCTGACGTGAGCAAAAATGAGGGCCAATCTTATGTTAATTTTTATATTTTCAGAGAGTAAATGCCTGAGGCTATTAGCACACAAAATTTAGTCACTCTACCTATTACCAGTCAAGAGTTAGGCTTTTTTGCCCCCCCAACCAAAATAGGACTATTAAATAGCCCAACCACTATAGGGTTAATCTTTCTCATGTAACCCCTCTCTTTACCCTATCTTACCTAAGAGTATTGAGGCGGTCAATACCTGTGGGGGATGGATGCGACTTGACCTGTATTTCTTTGCTGTAAAAGTAGCTATGATCATTAAACTTGATCAAATTAACTTATTGTTTTTGTTGCTATGACAATAAGAAGAAATAAGTTATGATTATCATGATTACCATCATCATGATGAAAATAATAAAATGAGGCACTTCTTTGAATTTTTTGTTTCAAATCGAAATGGATATCGTTAGATTATCGGTACACAGACGCATACCAAAAACTGCCTAAGCGAAAGTGTCCCCCTATTGTTTTACGAATGGTACACAAACGCATTGTCAAATTCCCGTATGCAAAAGTGTGCGGGTACACAAACGCATAGCAGAAACTGCCTGTGCGAAAGTGCACCCCCCTATTGTTTAACGAAGGGTACGCAAATGCATGGTAAAATTCCGCATGCAAAAGTGTCCTGGTACACAGACGCATAACAAAAACTGCCTCTGGAAAGTGTCCCCCTATTGTTTTACGAAGGGTACGCAAATGCATAATAAAATTCCGAATGCAAAAGTGTCCGGGTACACAAACACATAACAAAAATTGTCTATGCGAAAGTGTCCCCCTATTGTTTAACGACGGGTACGCAAATGCATTGTAAAATTCCGTAAGAAAAAGCATGGGGGTCACTTTTGCATACTACACCGGCATCGTGTTAAGCATATTGAGCAGCATAAAAGGAGAGAATAGTCTTGGTAATATTTTTGGTTCCTGCTAAACATACCCCCTCCCTCAAATAAGCCCCCGAATATGCCCCGTCTAAAAATTTTTTTGCGAAGACAATTTTTGTTGCGAAAATATTTTCTGGGGGCTTATTCGAGGACTTTCGGTAACTTTAGGGGAAGCGGCAGGGGCTACGACTCTGTAAAGATCTTGTATACCTTTGGCAAAACTATTTGTTTCCAATGAAATTTTTAAAACTGTAGATTAGTCCCAATCGTTGTTCTTGAAAGCATATGTCATAATGTGGCCCTGATAACGGAGATCATTGCTCCATTGCTCCCCTCTTAAAAAGCAGGATTCTACTTTGCTCCCCCCAGAATTAGCCTTGTGCTCCCAATAATTGCTGTGATGCTGGGATGAGGCTTCTCTTCTTCGCATGAATTCAAATATCTAATGTCAAGTGGTCGATTGCTATCTAAGTTGGTTGCTAATGTCTGCTTCAGATTTTTCATGGTGAAGGTGGACTTGCGGTTTTCAGCACGAATCGCTGGGATCGCAGAAATAGCTAAGCGCTAATCGAGTCCGCAACCCCTTGTCATGACGCTCAAGAGGTGCTGGTGGGATTTGAACCCCGTCCGCCTGACTGTTCTGGCTGCAAAGTCAGTGTATTACAACACGGCGCCACAACACCTTGAAGATCTAGCAGGACTGAAAGTTCTCTCCCTGGACACTGTTCCCTGGAAACCTTGGGATGATTGATACGTGATTTCTCATACATGCTTGGTTCAGCCTGTGAATGCATCCTTGCGGTGTTGAACAGACCCGTAAGAGCATTTTAGCGAAAGAGGGCACTGATTTGTGTCTTTGGTACAGCAAAGATTGGGATGTGGAGAGATGCCCTCAGAAATGTTTCAAGTGCACGTTCTTTACTTTGGCGAGGAAGAATACTTTTGTCGTAAGATTCGCACTTTTAAAAGCTTCCAAAACATTGTCGTTTTCTCATTACGGCTCGAAGTTCCCCCTCCCCTTAAGTGAAGAACTCATTAATTGCACCTGGTTGCCTTGGCAGTTCAAAGTAGACATCCTGTACAGTAACTGGAGGGTGCATGGGACTTAAATGAAAAGTATAAAACTTTTGAAGTGAGTTCTCAAAAAATGTATGTGCTCTCAAGGTCCCGTATTTTCTAGTCATGCTCCCTTGCTCCCAGCCTTTCTTGGGCGATGCTCTCTTGCTCCAAAAACCCTTTCAGAGCCTGCACGATGAACGGTAATAAGATCGGGTACAAAGAGCAAAATTACGGGATGGAGACTCACAAGGTCTGCAGGACATCACAACTGGAGTGACCAGGAGCTTGAAAAAATCCCAAAGCATCGTAGCTATTTTTTGGATACTTAGTTTCCACTTGCCACTGTCTTCTTTGAAGGATTTCTGCTCAACTTCTTCTTCTCAATGTTTGCAAATAGTGTTTTCCGGTGATATAAGGAGGATGAGTGCATCCATGGTTGGTTGGTAACTTCTAGTTGTCTTCCAGTGTTTCGTATCATTACCGCTTTTTTGTATTCTTTCTTCCCCCAATGATGTCTTAGCTGGAACCGATGTCCTGAGAAGATAGGTGGCTTTTGTCTCCATTTACCCCCATGCTCTTTAGAGGAACTTCCTCTCTAATTCTAGCCCCCATTGAAGGCTGACTTAGGTATGGAAGAGATCCGTGATTCTCTTGAACCTCCAACCGCCTGTCTTGGCTGGAAAAAGAAGCCGTACCAATTTAATAGAAGTTAGAGGAGACTTGAGCTAATGTCTCTTTTTAGCCCAATGCCCCCAGAAAAACTTGCCCTCTCATTGTATCCCCCTTGAAGCTCTCTGTGGTAGAACACATCCATATCGTTTCCACTCAGATTCCTCATTTCCAGGGATTCATTACCTTGGTCTTGCGTCAGATGAACGGAATGCATTCACCCTATTTCAATGCCTTCTTTCAAAATTTCAATGCTAAAAAGTTTTCTATATGCCTCCTTGCAAACTGAAACAAAGCTGTTGATCATTTCAAAGGAATGATGGCTTCTTTGTATTTTCAGGTATATAATCCAGAGCGGTAGAGGAAAGAAGACCTTAGATTTTGAGTCCTTTTCAGTGCCATTTCGCTCAGAATTAACTCCCCCCCAGTTAAGACCTTCCTTTATGCATCCTCTGGAGCCTGAGGTATCTTAGCTGGAGAAAGAAAGCGATCTACGTAAGCCTGCCCTCTCTTTTTAGCCTTTTCGTTAAATGATGGGACGGGAGTACGATAAAGATCCAACGTACTGATAGTCCGGCAATGAGGATATATGCAAAAATCATTCCCTTGGGAGCTGAACGTGGGATAAAAATGGATGTACCCTAGCCCCTATATTGCACAGAAAGGAAATAATGCCATTCGTATCCACTTCAGACTTCGGAGCAAAAGCTGGGAAGGTTCTTTTCCATGGGAGGGACGCAGTTTCTTAGTTATGCTGTTTACAGTGCTGAGAGGCGAAACAACGGGAAGACAAAAGGTTTCGGGTCATTCCTATGACGCATCTCATTTCATTTCATTTCATTTGATTCAATTAAGGAGGGTTGCCCTTCAACCGGAGTTGTTTTGTAAGGGGCCCTCCACTTAAAAACATTAATTACAATATACAATTACCAAATAAAAAAGAGAAATTACAATACAAAACCATAATATAAAATCCTATAATACAAAATTTACAAAGTCTTATATAAAAGAAAAGAGAAAATCCTAAATAGATTTTTTAAAACTATTCAGGGAAGATGCCTGTTTGGTATCGGGAGGAAGGTCATTCCACGCTTTTGCTCCTCGATAAGAAAAACATTTTTGCCCATTACTTGACTTTTTCTTGGGCAGTCTTAAATCTGTCTCTGAATTGCGCAGGACATACGAAGAGCTCTTTGAGTTTCGGGTGAAGAGGTCACACAAGTATTGCGGAGCCAGTTCATGCAAGGACTTGAAGGCTATTGTTTTAGTTTCACTAGCTACGAGTTCGTCAATGGTCTTCCAGCCCAGTTGGTCAATTAATGGTCTGCTTGGGGTGTCAAAGTCGCTGCTGTTTATAATTCTAGCAGCTCGGTTCTGAAGTTTTTGCAACTGATTAAGCTCTGTCAAAAAGGCATAACCCCAAACCGAGCAACAATAGCGAAGGTGTGGCTCAACAATACCTGTGTAAAGAGTCTTCAATGTTTCCTTTGGTAGGAAAGTCTTGGCATGTTTTAGAAAGCCAATAGCTCTAGAAACTTTGGTAGAAACGGTCTTGATGTGTTCCTTCCAGTTAAGAGAGTTGTCTATCTGCACACCAAGATATTTTGTTTTTTGGATGATTTCGAGCTCACTGTCTCGAATTTTCAAATGCAAATCCTCATTTCGACTTTTGAGGATGTTATGCTTTTATTTGGTGGAAACAAGCATGGACTTTGTTTTCGCAACATTTAAGGAGAGTTTGTTGCCTTGAAGCCAACTATCCAGTTGTTTGAGATCGTAGTTAATGGCCTCATTCAGCTGATTTATATCCGAAGGCTGGTAGCATAGACTTGTGTCATCAGCATACATGGAAACGGTTGAATTTTGGACAGCTTGCGGTAGATCATTGATATAAATAAGGAAAAGAAGGGGACCTAGACATGAGCCTTGGGGAACACCAATATCTATACCTTCAGTTTTAGAGTTGACCCCGTTTACCCGATAGAATTATTTTCGATTGTTCAGGTATGATTTAAACCATGCGAGTTCCCGCTGTTGGACACCGTAATGCACCAATTTTTGGCAAAGAATCTCATGGTCAACAGTGTCAAAAGCTTTTTTTAAATCAATGAAAACTAAGCCTACAAGCTTACCAAGATCCAGCCCATTGTACCAGTCATCTGTATTTTTAAGTAAATGGGTTAATGTAGAATGAAGGGGTAAGTAGGCTGATTGGCCTGATGAAAACAAACCATTGTCTTCCATATGCAGGTACACCTGATTGGTTGCAAGATTTTCAAAGAGCCTTGAAATGACAGGCAAGACTGACATGGGGCGATAGTTCGACTTATCAGCCTTGTCACCATTCTTGTAAATTGGAGTAACCCTCGCAATTTTCCACGAGTCCGGAAACATACTTGTTTCAATCGATGTATTAAGCAAGAACGCAAGGGAATTTTCGATGAAGGGTAAAGCAAGCTTCAAAAAGTAGCTAGAGATATTGTCAGTTCCAAAGCTCTTTGCTGTTTTGACCTTGGCAAATGCATCTCTGATTTCCTGTACTGCAATAGTCCTGAATTGGAACTTTGCTTTAGCTCTGTTCATCTCACAGTCACCCGATAGAAGGGGATTTGGAACTGGACTGATTTTATAAGCAAGATCTTTACCTACTGAGCAGAAGAAGCTGTTAATTACATCCGGAATATCCTTCTTGTGAACAGTTTCTGAGACAGAGCCTTTAAGACAATCAATGTTACTCGACTTAGACCTTTTATTGAGAAGCTCGTTGATTGTCTTCCATGATTCTTTCACATTTCCCTTGCATGCAGAAATCTTATTATCGTAGTACTCCCTCTTCTGCTTGGTATTTAGAGAATTGACCTTGTTGCGAACTTGTCTATATGAGTCCCAAAGCAGTGCAGACTTGCTCTTGACAGCCGATTTTTTTAGTTTGTCTCTTGTCGACATAAGATCCCTTAAGTCTCTATCAATCCAAGGACAGCACTTTTCTGAGACACGCATTTCACATAATGGGGCATGCTTGTCAATGATAAGAGAAAATAAGTTAGTCCAATGGTTGACAAGCACATTGATATCATCAGTTTCATTAAGCATTTGTTCCCAGTTAATGCCTGCAACATCAGACAAGAATGCCTGCTCATTAAAATTTTCATTTTACGAGTTTTGATCATTTTATGGCCTTTTTCTACTGCGCCATTAAACTTACGGAGGCAGTATACCATATAATGATCACTCAAAGAAACTTCATGCACTCCAGACTTGATGATGTTCCTGGCACAAGTTGTAGCTATATGATCAATTATGGAAGAGGTATCTAAAGTGACCCTGGTTGGCTCTTTGATGAGCTGATTGAAGCTGAACAGCTCATACAGACTAGTCACATGTCTAGTGTCATTGTCAATGGGCTGATCAGCTTGTCTTGTGGTGAGATCACAATTTGTGTCACCAAGAAGAATTATCTCTTTCCCTTCCTTGTCCAAATGGGAAAGGATCTTTTCAAGCTTATCAAAGGAAGCAACAGGGTCACTAGGTGGCCTGTACCAAGCAAGAACAAGAAAATGTTTGCTTTTTGGTGGTTCAACCTCAATACAAATGATTTCCAAATCATCAACAGGAACATCAGAACGCAACTTATATTTAATGGAGTCCCTAAGATAAGTAGAAACACCTCCTCCACTGCTTGTCCTGTCTAGGCGTTCTTGTTGGTAGCCAGGAAGACTTGTCAACTCTTTAGGAAAATTAGGATCAAGCTTAGTCTCATTAAGTGCAAGAATACGAATACCTAGACTTCTAATAAGTAATTGAACCTCGTCAAGGTGACTGCGGAGACCATTAATATTCAGAGATGCAATTGCCATACCTTTTTTAAACCCAAGATGCTGACGACACAAGGCAGATCGTTCACCAGTTAAACGGGCATCTTCCCTATTTGTGGAAGAAGTGGAAGTTGAATTTGCTTGTGCGGTATCATTGTTTGATGCACCCTCCCTATCAACAGGACGTTCTAGTCAATAGCAAAGAGCACGAACTAAATTACCTTCAAGCAAACTATCACCAGCCTTATTAAGGTGAATTAAACTTCTGTTTAAATGTTTGGATGCTTCTATATTTGTGTGCTCAATGAAAGCATAGTTATTTTCAGAGCACAAGTCTGCTAATATCAAGTTTACTCTCTTTCGTTTCGTTTCGTACTCATCCCCACGAGGCACAAGGCCTGAGATTATAACCTCTATATCGTTTTCCCTTATGCCCTTGGCCAGTTCTATTACTTCCAGTGCAATCTGAACTGCAGACTTTTCTTCTTCATTTCTCTTTGGGGACAAATCATTAGTGCCAATGTGAAGAATGACTACATTTGGGTTCCTTTCAACGGAGGGTTTAGCATAGCTGTGCATATCCTTGATGTTTGCGCCGTTAAAGCATTTCACATAGACATTTTCATTACGACCACATTTTTCCTTTAATTTCCAGCCATGGATATTTTTAACAATGGAATCGCCAAGAATAACTGCAGAGCGTTTGAGATCTTTGCCACCAAGTTTCGTTTTATTAGTATTGTATGCACTATTTTTATTTGAATTGCTGCTATTCCCAGATGGATTTTCCCCAGCATCGCACGGGTTAGCAGACATCTCATCACTTGTCGGGGGTGGTGTACCAAAGGACTTTAGATTACTATCTGGAATGCTTTGTTGCTGTTGCATAATATCATTTGCTTTGCTATTAGTTGTATTAGCTTCGCCACTTGAATCAGGAGCTTTGTCATCAGTCACTTGAGGACTGGAACAGGTTTTATCATTGGCCATTTGAGGGTCGGAAACGTTTGTCTTCCTGCTCGCTTTTACTTCTGTTGCTATTGCTTTGCGGCGTCTTTTTTTGTTAACACGTTTCGTTTTCTGTTTTCCTTCAGGATGGTCAATCAAAATGCTTTCGGTGACAATGTTCGCATTGTTGTATTCACGAGAAGTGCTGATATTAGAACTATTGGGAATAACATTTGACTTTTCACTAGCATTGTCAACAGCTTTCTCACAATGATCTACAGCATTGCTTACTGATTTCTCGCATTTGTTAGATTTCATTAGCAGGTATTTTTTATGTTTTTCCCGCAAGACTTCTTTCAATTGATCCTGAAAATTTGCAACATTGCCAGCCTGTGCACCGATGTTTTGGCAGATCGGATTGTCTGCTGCCACGCAGGGCCTGATTGGGGACAAAGGATTCATGATGGCGATGTCGCTGCCCATCGCACCTGAACAGCGACTACCAAAATGTGGGATTTGGTGACCATCTGTCACGAACCGTAAACTGGTAAGATCCCTCATATTTTCCATCGTTTGACCTCCAATTTTTGCACACAGCTCCTGAATTTGAGTTCTTAATTTAAAATTTTCCTTTGTAAGAGCAATGTTGTTGGCTCTTTCAGAAGCAATTAATTGAGACAGACTGGAATTGCTTGTAACCAAATCCTGTACAACTTTCAAAAATGAACTGATGTTGTAGATACCATCATACCAACTTGAATCGTTGGTTTTGTCTTTTGTTGGTGTTTTGAGACCGTCTAGGAAGCAGAGGAAAGAGTCATTTGAGGAAAGTGCATCTTTAGCGTTGGAATCGGGATTGGACAGTTCGTCTGTCTTTCCGACTTCTTTGTTGATATCAGTTGACGCACAGCAGAATGAACCGATTTCTTCTTTACGGTCATCTGAACTTGGCTCTTGATTTATTACTTGGTTCATTTCATCAGCATCCCGTTTTCTGATATATTGGTCACTTGGTACATATGACGATGGGCCATACTTATATTGTTTTTCATAAATAACGCCTTCATTTACCAATCTTCTCAACGTGTCTATGGTTTCGTCTGGGCTTAGGCCGTACGAGGAATTCATGAACTTTGCGATTTTCTCTTCGTCGGGCCTTTTCTTGTTGTTTCTCTTTATAAAGTTGATTGCATCTATAATTTTACTTGCTGTATCCGTGCCAACTGCATAAGCCATAACGAAGGATTAAACATAAAAACTCACTGTGGATTGCAACTTAATCAAACACACCCTCTCGCCACACGTGTTCTGTGATCTTAGTATATAGATTTTTTTTACTGAATTGTATGTAGCGGAATTGAACACATGAACTGAAACTGAAACTGCCAATACTCTCTGTAATACCGACACTGATGTCAGATTGCCAAAGAAAAGTCTGCAAATGGGCGAAAAGGTTCTTCGTTTCGGGGAAAAATTATGGAATAGCCTCTAGACCACGTTCAAACAGGCAGCTTCAGGTCCTCTATTCAGAAACGAGGGGTCCGACATAGTTTTGTGATGGGGCATCGGTCGCTCTTGATTGGCAGACTGGGGTGTAGCGATTGGTGTTCTAGATCTACGACCATCGATTTTCAGTCGCTGTGCTTGTCGTGTCCGTCGGGGGTGGCTGGTGCTGGTGTCGCAGAATCTGCCCCTGCCCAAAATTTGTACATAATTTCTACTAATATATACATGATCTATTTATCAATGTAATTCGGTTTTAACACTATGGTTTTTCTTTTGTAATTAGGCTTGTAATTCATGTATTTTAGGTTATTGCTATAATTATCTTTGGCGGAGGGCCCCTTGAAAATCAGCCTTAGCTGAAGGGAACCCCCCCCCCCTTAATGAAATGAAATGAATCCTCGCTTGATCTTGACTTCATCTGATATATTCTATTCTAATCGAATGTATGCTTTCTGTGTCCAATATAAGTATTCAATCAACCTAACATCTCTTCCATCCAATCTAATGTCTTTCATACATTCTATCAATTTCTCATGATTGACCCTATCAAATGCATTTTCATAATCTACGAAGCAAAAA
Source organism: Aurelia sp. 4 Dawson et al 2005 (assembly GCA_964019985.1). NCBI lineage: Eukaryota > Metazoa > Cnidaria > Scyphozoa > Semaeostomeae > Ulmaridae > Aurelia > Aurelia sp. 4 Dawson et al 2005. The sequence continues at coordinate 8,273,421 of OZ026509.1, forward strand.
TATACTTCCTTATTCGATTCGCAATAGCGTTCATTGATTATTCTCAAATTGAATATTCCCTCTCGAGTCCCCTTCCCAAATATAAATCCACTTTGTAACATGTTAATTTCTATTTCATTACACCTTTTCAGGTTAAGGCGCGCCGCGTTCTTGCTGGAGCCTGGGGAGAGTTATTGGGTGAAAAACATTCTTGTGGGCGCTTCGAGCGGGAAGATTTGTTATGCTGTGACGCCAAATTCAGATTTATCGAAGGTTTAGTTGCTGTTTCATCGTCGAGAAGAACGTTAATTTGCTGTGCGCAGTCTGCTATCTTTGGGAACAGCTTTTTTAAAAGCTTTCACAAGTTCCTGGCTCTGGCAGGCTGCGCAAATCCTTACTAAAAGCTGTGTGCTTAATTAGGCCCTATTGGAAAGACATCGAATTATTTTGCTTGGCTGTTGGTAATTCACGAACGACACTGACAAAGTCCTCACTTAGAACATTACGATATACATCAGAATGGATGTAGAACAGTTGAGATCGATGAAAGTTGAAGAACTGAAATCATTCTTGCGGCTACGAGGATTACGTATCGATGAAAGTTGAAGAACTGAAATCATTCTTGCGGCTACGAGGATTACGTGTTGCATGAAAGAAAAATGAGTTGGTTGCAAGGGCCTTTGTTGCCCTTGAAAATGATGTACCAATCGTGCAAACTGCAGAGGAAGCAAAACTGGAGCTTGAGAGAGAGTATAAACTGAAACTAAATACATTAGATGAGATTTTGCCCGACCCTTTTAGCTTAAAGGAAGGATGGTTAGCAGAAGAGGAGAGTGTCAAATGCTAGCCAATGACTTTATACCCGGACATTTATAACTTTTTAGCATTTCATCCCAGTGAACTTGCTTCAACCGATTTATGTGACTATAAGACATCAAAGGCATACAGTTACTACCGTGAGGGCTGGCTAAGTTCATTGAATTATCAGGAAGTTAGCCAGGGAAGCAAGTATTGCATATTCAAGGCAACCTGCAAGCCATCTCAACGGATATCAGATGCAAGACACAAGCTCTGGGTCTGCATAGAAAAATCAAGTGGGAAGGTGATTTTTGGACACTGTTCTTGCATGGTAGGGATTGCACAAACATGCAACCATATTGCAGCTGCTTTATTTCGAATTGAAGCTGCAGTTAGAATGGGTCTCTGTAATCCATCCTGCACTTCAAGGCCCTGTGAGTGGTTGCCCAACAATGCTTCTGTAATACCCACTAAGATTAAAGACCTGGAACTAACTAGAGGAGATTTTGGAAGGCGAGGGAAAAAAAGACAGAATTAAATTGTTCTCCTAAGAAGAGCTTTACACCAGACATGCATAAACCTTGTAATATTACATTCAATGACATCTTGACTGCCATGAAAATGATTTGCAAAGAAGATGAATCAATTATCTTTACTGCTGAGCACAAGTCCTTCCAAAATGATGGTGCATCAGAGGTTCGTACAAACTTTGCAACTCATGCTGATATTATAAGACAGTCAAGCACAAAAGAAGAGTATTTTCTGAAATTGGAGCAACAAATGTCAGATGAAAATATCACAATGATTGAAGAAGCAACTCAAGGCCAAAGTGTTAATGATAAATGGCACTATGCAAGAAAGCATGTTGTCACAGCATCAAGAGCCCATTCCATAAAAACACGGATGGAAACTGCATCAAAGTCTGCAACTCCAATTGACTTCACAAATATAATAAAGAACATTGAAGGAACACAGAGGGTGAATGAAAATATTCCAGCATTGAAATATGGGAGGGAGATGGAGCTAGAAGCAGTTTCAACATTTACTGAGACATACAAAGAATTCCATAAAAAGGTAAAAATTACTGAATGTGGACTCAGCATTTGCAAAGATCTGAGATTTGCTGGTGGTAGCCCTGACAGAATGGTTAGTTGCTGTTGCTGTGGGATGAAGGCTCTGGAAGTAAAATGCCCATATTCCATTCAGCATCTCTCACCACTTGATGATGATGCCAATTTACCATTTTTAGTATCTGATGCTGACAAAAAGTTGTCACTAAGGAGGAACCATCTGTATTACACCCAATGTCAGGTGCAAATGGCAGCAACAGGTGTAGAAAGTTCAATATTTTTCGTTTGGACTCCTCATGGTTCACATATGGAACTGATTGGGTTTGACAAAGGTTACTGGGAAAGTTTAAAGGCACTTATCAATGACTTTTACAGGGACCATTATATTCCATATATTTTTGAAGTTGAACATTAGATACAAATTAGCTACTTTCCACAAGTTTGGTTATTGGCACAAGAGGTCACTAAAGTGAGTCTAGTTGGTATAAAATTTGTGAAATGGTCAATTCTTAAACTAAAGAACTAGGGTCTATTGGGGGTAAATGGGAATGGCAAAAATGTGAGTAAATCCTGTACATTCTTTATTCACAGACTTCCCCTTGCTGCAACCTCCATGCTGCAAAGATTGATTTAATTGTTCATGATCTACACTAACCAATCATTAACACTACCCATTGTAATCCAAATGTACCCATTTACCATTCTTGGCAGATTGTACTTTGTAAAGTATAAAGTTTTTGAACCATTATATAACTGGAACCTGCAGGGTGTAACCCAAAAAGCTAAACAAGCTAGATTATAACAAGCTTCCTGAAATCAAAATGTCATTTGAAACATGATGTGTTGTATCATCATTTAATTGAATTGCTTGGCAATCTTTTGAGATGCTGCATGACTGACCACTGGCTATGACTCCCCTAAAGAAAACAGATTCATTGATAATTTAGGATTCTGCAGTTTGCAGACAGAGTGAAATAATTACCATCTCCTTACAGTATAAACTGCAGTTTCCAAAAAGACTGTTTGCTCTCCTTTTCAATATGTTGTACATAGTTTCAAGTAAAGTTGGAAATCACAAATTTTTGTCAATTTTGACTGAGAAGCGAAACCATACTCTTGACTTCCCTTGTTGGAGAGAATTCAAGGCTTTTGAATACCTGAGCAGTGTCTGAAAAGATAGCTGAGAGCCTTCCAACTGGCTGACACAAATTGATGACAGATTGTATGCAGCTAGGCAGTGTGGACATCAACATTGTTTTACATTATTTGCATATCACTCAAGAATTCTTATAACAGAATTTGAACAATCCAAAAGGATACCTAAAAATTTTCAAGCATTTCTACTTAATGTTGATCTGCCCAAGGCCTGTACTGTAGCTCCTGAAGCCAGTCTTGGGTCTCCCACAAAATGTCACTGAAGGATTAACAATCATTTTTATTTAGATCTTTCACGGTGAAAAAATACTCATTTTGTTGCAACCTGTTCTTCCAGGACCTTCCAGAAAGAAGATTTGAAACTTAAGAAACTTCCAGACTAATCATGAACAAGTTTATACCATATACCATACAAATAAGAAACTTTTTAGGCTAAGATGTGAAAATTTGGTTTCTTGACTTTGGGGCCTTATTGTACTATGGTCAAGCAAAACAGGTTACTGAAAAATTTATGCATTTCATTAATATTGTTCTTAATTTTCCTGCAATAATTAGTTGATACTGCAATCATTTTAGGAAATTTCATGCTACAAAACAAGTGACCCATTTTGCCTCCACTCAACCCTATTTTATCACTGATGTTTCCCCTTGATCTATAAGAATCATCAATGATCCAATTATTCAAATTAAAGAGAGAAGCAAACAGAAATTTCACCTTGAATGCATACAATGAAGGGAGATAGAAACACTTTACTCACTTCTTTCTAATAAGAGGTGGTTTCAGATTGCATAAAGCTCCACAAGTATGTACTATATCATCAATTAAAGGAAGCAGTGTTATTGGCATGACATTTTTTAAAATTCTGTATGTTTTTATTCTGTTGATAGCTCTTTCCACATGTATTCTTAAGTTTGCAATCTCTTTTGTTGTCCTGCATTCAGTTGTGGTCATTTGGTCATTCAAGCGAGCTCCTGGTGGAACACTGAGATGGTAGTAATAATGTAAAAGATCTTCTCTAATTTGAAAACCCCTATCAGCCATTATTTCATCTCCATACTCCAGTTTTCTATAAAATGGGCTGTCTTGGCAAATATGTTGATCTGTGGTTCTTCCACCATAGCCAACAGAAAAAAACATTATGTATCCAGATGGAGATATTGCAACTAAATATTTGACTGTATTATGTTTCTTATAATCAGACCAAGTTGTGGCTTGAACGAACAATGATTTTGGTCTTTCGATGTATATCTCTGTACAATCAATTATGCATCTTGTTTTATGATAGCCTGCATCCTTAAAAACATCTGGAAAGTTTGAAACAATGGTATCTTTTGGCAGCCATTTGAGGAGAGCTTGGGCTATTGATGATGATAACAACTTTATCCAAGTGGTGAAAATGCATGAACATGATGCAACTGATACATTAAATCGTATGGCCATGTCATGCATCAAAATGCCAAGTCTTAATCTCATCAGGACTAAGAGAAACTGATCTTTATAAGGGATCTTTAGCTTCCGTTGCCGTCTGCCTTGGCAGTTAAAACTTTCCTGCCCCTCCAGAAAAACAAAGTTTGGCACATGGGGCTCAAGTAGATCAAAAAGGCAATTAAAAACCTTTGTAGAAAGTCTAGTGTAAAATATCATATCGGCATCCTTCTTTATATCTTTGAATGAGAAGCCTCCACCAGCAGAATTTTTAATCTTTAATGATTCTACTTCTTTAGATAATCTCTCATTTATTGTGTCAATGGCTGCTTTTTCTTCCTTGATCTTGTCCACCTCTCCTTGAATAGAATCTACCAAAATATCTTTATTTACACATGATTCATATTTACTGCTTACAGCAGTTTGGTCAGCACCATTGTCACAATCAACTGGATTAGAATGAGTACTACCACAGTCAGATATCATCTCTCCATCACCAACATCACTGGCAACATTTCTAAAAAGTTCCCTCCTTGGCTTCTTTGCTGGTTTTTCATACCCCAACTCGAGGGTGGGAATTGGGTTTAAAGCTGTTGGTGCACCTTCAATAAAATGCTTTGAACAGACAGTGTCACTTGATCCTGGCTGCCACTTCGTCTTTCGCTTCGTGACACGATTTATTGCACGAATCCAGTCATCCCTTATTGCAGAAAATCTCATTTTGCTTGGAAAACTGTGAAGGCGAAAGGTTGTGGACAAGGACAATCATTGTGCGTCATTCCGACATGAATTTCACAAGGTTTCTTTCTCCATAATTTAAGCCTGTAGTTGCTGTTCGTGCATCCAACAAAGGCACAGTTTCCATTCACCATTTTCGTAGGCTCTGGTAGGCCCTGCCCAAGCAGGGCCTAATACTTCCGACAAACACCACAAACCGTAAGGATTTGCGCAGCCTGCCAGAGCCAGGTACTTGTGAAAGCTTTTAAAAAAGCTGTTCCCAAAGATAACAGACTGCGCACAGCAAATTAACGTTCTTCTCGACGATGAAACAGCAACTAAATCTTCGATAAATCTGAATTTGGCGTCACAGCATAACAAATCTTCCCGCTCGAAGCGCCCACAAGAATGTTTTTCACCCAATAACTCTCCCCAGGCTCCAGCAAGAACGCGGCGCGGCTTAACCTGAAAAGGTGTATTTACCGTCTGTTTGTGAGCAATATCATTCTTAAGATCATCTTCAGTGAATGGCTCATTAGACGTAAGGTCCTGCATTCTGTGCACATTGTTGCCTTGGGTTTCTTTGGTATTCTGACAAATATTGATTCATTCATTTTGGATGGTATGTAGCTGGCTTTATACATTTCATTAACTAGTTTATGAACGAGTTCTAATCCAATTTCATCCAATGCCTTTTTCATTTCTGATGTCAGTTGGTCACCGCCGGGAGCTTTTCCGGTTTTTAATTGTTTCATCGCTTTTTCAACCTCTGATAATAGTATTTCTTCGCCACCCACATTCTCAACTATGGTGCATTCCCTCTGTCCCTCTGTCATCATTGTACAACTCACTTGCATATTCTTCCCTTCCAGTTTTCATTTCATTTTCGTCAAATAATATTTTTCCGTCTTTGTCTTTAATGCAGTTGCTGGTTTTCTGTCTGTATCCCTGGCCTGTTTATCCCCTTCACCTTTTTGAGCATTTCACTTGATTAGTATTGTTCATCCATTTCTTTCACTTCTTCAAACTTGCAATTCCATCATTCTTGAATCGCTTTTTTACATTCTTTTTCTGTTTCCTTATAGATATATCAATATGTAACTGAGTCGGTAGACTTCACTTTATTTCTTTCCGACATCTTTTCTAATATGTTTTCAGTCATCCATGTTTCTTCTGCTTTCTTTTTTGATTTCGGTAATACCTCTTCTGCAACTTTGACCATGCTGTCTCCAAGCGCATTCCATGTGTGTACAATTTTCTCTTCCTGTCTCCCTGAGGAATTTCCTCATTCCTAAGTGTACTAAGTTTATCTTGTATCAAGATGTTATACTCTTATCTGATTTTTTCATCTTTCAACATGTTCATATCGAGAGGGACTCCAGATTTTCCTTCCTTTATCTGTTTCAGTTTTATTGTTATATTAACGATGACTGGGTTGTTTTTCTGAATCAATGTCAGCACCATTGTATGTCCTTACCTGTTTAATGCAATTTCTAAATATTTGGTTCATAAGTATGTAATCCATCTAGTTACGATGTAGCTTGCACATCATATACCTGTATGACGTTGATATTGAAAGGCTTTCCTGCTAATTTCATCATTATAATTCTATTTGATACTGGCCAGAACCATACCAGATAGGCAGCAACATATTTCTTCAACATAATTCCAACTCCATACTTAAGATCATTACCTCAAGAGAACACAAAGTCAAATCATAATGGTTGGTTGGAATGCCAAGGTAGAATTAAGTAAACACATCAAAAACTGCCCCATGGGAAAATAAAAAGCAGATGCTGCCGACGTTGTAAAAAAATTAGAAGATATCATGGACAGAATAGACACTAACGATGGTCTCGCCACATTATCAGAAATACCAAGTATTTCGACATAAAGATATCTTTGAGCTTACACTCTCGAAAGAGGCTCAAGGGCTTCTAGAGGCTCCTGCCTTCAGCAGTTTCCTTAGCAATGAATTACCGGCAAAGGAACAAAACGAATTGAATTTCGGAACTGACATTAGTATTCATTTACGCACGATACAACACCAACCACCAGAGAAAAGAAAAATCGAAGAAAGTACTGAACACTGACTGGAGACGTGGCATTGATAGGACGTGATTAAGCAGTGAGGAAAAAATGGAAAATAACACTGTTAGCAACGGTGTAGCCAGGTCCCTGCATTTGGGTGGGCAAAGCGCGAGCGCAGCGACGATGTATGGGGGTCCAGGGGCTTGCCACCGGAAAAATTTTGGGGGCCACGCCCTTGAGACGCTCGGAAAACGAGGGAAACGACCTTCTCAGTTATATTTTGCATCACAAGCATGACTACATTGAACGCAAAATAGGCAGGATGTTTTGTTCAATTTGGATCAAGAATTTATGCTCATTATAGGAAATGCAGCTTCACAGCAATCCCAAGACAATTCATTAGGTCATGCGTGATCAAAAACTCTTTAAAATGTTTTATTTTTGTGTTTTTGTGTTAATGTTAGTCTTTTGTAAATTCACTTTTTTCTTTCATGAGTGCTTGATTTTTGTGACAAATTTCGTAACATACGTAGGACTTTGTAAAGGTGGTTGGATTGTGACCTCTTGCCTCTTAGGACCAGTGAGAAGAACTCTTTACGATGATGCCGGTTGAAATCAATCAGTGGCGTGCAACAATAGGGTGTTTCAGTGTATAGATAGAAAAGTCTCCCCAGAGTAAACCTATCAGGTAAAACTATTGGCTTCCTCCAAGTCGTAAAATTATATTGGTTTTGTTGCTGTTTCATTGCGATCTAAATTCCGGTTCTACCTTTAACATTAACGATACAGTTTCTTGCAGTGAAGTCTGTGAAAGCACAGTCGTGCTTCTTGCCTCTGTTCGCCCGTATTCATCATATTGTGAAGACGGTGTTCTATGAAGCAGTTGAACTCCTCAAGCGAATTCCATTCGGTATTGTTTATCTCTTTTGACACAAGCATTACACTATACAGAAATTTCTTTTTGCCTATGCCTACTTTTATATTGGTTGCATGACATGTTATACGATTCACACTCAGTGGACAGTTTTTAGAACAATTCTGCTCGGTGGTGACGTTGAAACGAACCCCGGCCCTGAAACACTTGATTTTTGTACCTGGAATTTAAATAGCATTTCCGCACATGACTTTCTACGTGTGTCCCTTATAGAAGCATACAATTCGGTTTACAACTACGACCTGATTGGTGTTGTTGAAACCCATCTTGATAGCTTTGTTGACAAAGATAGGCTAGCGCTGGATGGTTATACCTTTTTGAACAGTAACCATCCACAAAATATCAAAGGGGTGGTGTTGGGCTATACGTAAAAGAAGCCCTTCCTTCAACAAATCGTTCTGACCTTGTAACTCTCCCCGAATGTCTTGTGTGTGAAATCCAATTAAACAGGAAAAATACTTTTTTGTAGTAATTTATAGGAGTCCAAGTCAAGACCAGAGTGAATTTGAAAATTTCACAAGAAATTTTGAGTTGTTGCTGTCTAAATTGCATTCTGAAAATCCTTTTTGCATTGTCATTACTGGCGATTTCAACTGTCGCTCAACTCAGTGGTGGGCAAATGATGTCGAGAACAATGAGGGAAAGTTTTTGAGCCATTAACAGCAGACCTCGGGCTTCATCAGCTGATTTCAGAGCCAACTCACTTGATGGGTGATTCTAAATCTTGTATTGACTTACTCTTTACTGATCAGCCTAACCTCGTTATTGACTCCGGGGTCCATGCTTCACTGCATGAGCAATGTCATCATCAAATTGTTTATGGAAAATTATCTGTTTCGAGCATAGCACTGCCCCCTTACAAACGACGGATTTGGTATTATGATAAGGCAGATTTTGTAGCCATTCGGAAAAGCATTGAAATGTTTCGTTGGCATGAACAGTTTGACAAAATGACACGTCCTAACGATCAGGTTAAATTACTGAACGAGGTTCTTTTGAATATTTACTCTAATTTCATACCAAGTGAAACAAAAACGATTAGGCCCCGCAAAGCACCTTGGATAACAAACACTATTAAAAATTTTTTAAGGAACAAAAATCGCGCTTATAAAAATTTTGTCAGCAAAGGTCAGCCAGATGACAAGCTTGAGAGTATGCAAAAGATGGTATCTGAAGGTTCGAAAATGGTCGAGGATGCAAAACGAAACTACTTTCTTAAAGTAGGGAAAGCTTTGGCTAATCCTGAGACCTGCAGCAAAACATATTGGTCATTGATCAACACTGTTTTGAATAAGGCAAAAGTTCCCTTAATACCACCTATTCTAGAGAATGGGATATTTATAACAGATTTTACTGAAAAGGCACAATTATTCAATGATTATTTCATACTTCAGTGCACCACAATTGGCACAGACAGTGAAATTCCAAGAGATAGCCCAGTAACTGCACCTCTGATAAATGATTTTATCATCTCTGAAGACAGAATACTGAATATCATAAGATCACTTAATCCCAACAACGCACATGGCTGGGATGATATATCTGTAAGAATGACAAAATTAAGTGATGCTGCATTAGTCATTCCATTAAAGATAATATATGTCTTAGAAATGGTTTATTTCCGCAAATATGGAGATATGCTAACGTACTTCCAGTTCATAAAAAAATGAGAAGAATCTGAAGTGTAACTACCGTCCAATTTCTCTTCTTCCAGTCTTTGGGAAAATATTTGAAAAAATTATATATGACTCCCTATACTCGCATCTTGTGTCATGTGAGCTGCTAAACCCGAATCAATCTGGTTTTCGTCCAGGTGACTCGACAATCAATCAGTTAATCTCAATAACACATACGATCTTTAAGGCCTTCGATTGCAATCCTCCACTGGATGTTCGTTCTGTATATCTTGATATCTCCAAAGCATTCGAAAGGGTGTGGCATGATGGTTTAGTCTATAAATTAAAACGCTGCGGTGTATCAGGATCACTTCTCTCTCTTGTTCAAAGTTTTCTAAAAGATCGAAAACAGCGTACCGTTCTGAATGGGCAGTACTCTACCTGGGGAGATATTTATGCTGGCGTTCCCCAGGGCTCTATCTTAGGTCCTTTACTTTTTCTTGTGTATATAAATGATGTAACTAGAGATCTAAAGTGCAGTGTAAAGCTATTTGCTGACGATATCTCGTTGTTTACAGTGGTTGAAGATCCCAATACAGCTGCCAATGACATGAACCATGATTTGGAGTTGATAAGTCAGTGGGCTCGCGACTGGAAAATGTCATTTAATCCTGATCCTCAAAAGCAAGCTGTTGAATTGACGTTTTCAAGGAAAAAAATCAAAATTGATCATCCAAATATTCTCTTCAATAACATACAGGTGAAGAACGTAGATGAACATAAGCATTTAGGAATTGTCCTTGACAAAAAGTTTTCTTTTTCTGATCATATTAAAGAAGCTATTTCTAAAACAAGAAAAGGTATAGGTATGCTGAAATATCTCTCCAGTTATCTGCCCAGGCATACCCTTAATGAACTATACAAACTCTATGTGCGACCCCATCTAGACTATGGGGATGTGATATACCACGTTCCTGCAAAGATATGTGCTTTCAGTCAGAATATCACTTTGTCAAACATGATGGAAAAACTAGAATCTGTCCAGTATTCTGCTGCACTAGCTGTGACAAGAACATGGAGAGGAACATCACGTGAGAAACTATACATGGAGTTGGGCTGGGAATCACTAAATCTTCGAAGGTGGAGTAGACGTCTCATCTTGTTCTACAAGTTTATGAATGATTTAACACCTGCGTATACAATAAATCCAATTCCGCCGTTTCAACAATCACAATACTCTCTTCGCGATCAGAATGTCATTGGGCGAATCAAGCAAGGACAGAAAAATTTCAGTCTGCCTTCTATCCTCACTGCTTATCCGAATGGAATAAACTTGATCCAGGAACTAGAACTGCACCATCTGTTGCTGTTTTTAAGTCAAAGTTGCTATCCAAAATACGCTCTCTTGCAAAATCCGTTTTTGGTATTCATGCCCCTAAAGGACTATCCTATATTACTCAACTAAGGGTTGGTCTTAGCGCGCTGAACTTTCACAAATTCAAGCACAATTTTAGGGATACTATAAATCCAATGTGCCCCACAAATGATGGTGTCGAGGATACTGAACACTTTTTGTTGCATTGCCCTTCTTTTGACGAAGAACGACGAGATCTTCTCGCTGGAGTTTTTTCGCTATTGCGACCGTATGGATATGTCGATCCTTCAAACAAGTTTCTTACCGATCTTTTATTGTATGGCGATAAAGGTCTTTCTAATGACGTTGATAGAGATATATTACAATTAACCTTGTAGTATATCCATAAAACTGGCCGATTTGATTGAGATAATTGCAAACCTGGTTACATTCCACCACCTTCCCCCGTTTATCAAAAAATGTATGAGTAGATTGTATGTAGCTCTAATTGTTCTCTTTGTCCACGTACTTCTCTTGTCTTGTATTCTAATCCTTTTTTTGTTTCTTTTTTGTTTCTTTTTTTATATAGTTCTATATGTTTAATGGCCTCGTGGTAGACATTGCCCTTTGCTCCGCGGGATATCGTTGTAGTAGTATTGTGGAGTCATTTCTGTAAGTAGTGTAGTGTAGCTTATATTGTAGAGTATTTCTGTAAGTAGTGTAGTGTAGCTTGTAAAATATATTGTAACTTTTTATTGGAACATATTTATATATAAAATAGCAAGTTGCTAAGAAAGCAAAAGAATTCTTATGCAATTACAAGCGGTCCAACATATTAAGTACGAAATAAGAAATGGATCTTCTCAGCTCTAGTACAAAATGATTTGGTGCTGGTCGCTCGACCTTGATTTTCAAGGAACTGTCTCTTTCACTTATCATTGTCTTGTCAGTTTACAGCATCTTTTGCAAGAAACTTTGCAAAAGAAATTGTCCTCCAGAGTTCAGATTCTTCAAATCATCATTTGATGAGATTTTTCCAAAGTGGTAGCAAATAAGGATCCCTACAGCCAACAACAGGCATGTACAGGCTAAGAGTCACAGGGGGTATTGAAATTGATGGGTCCTGGGTCAAGTCACCAGGAAAATTTCTAATCATTCTATTTTGGCTTAGAATGCCTCTGCCAACATTGCTCAAGTATTTCTTAGGACGCCGCATTCCTTCTTAGGCCACTGGAAAAACAAGAATGCACCGAAACTAAAAAAGCAGAAAAATTTTTCTATGCCGTTTTTAAAATGGAAGCGACGATAGCTTTTCTTTTTTCTTTAAGTCATATTTCAATTCTCGCCAAGATTTCGTAATTAAATACCATGGATACCTGAGACAAAAGAAGTAAAAATATAGCAATTTAGGAAGTCCCTTGTAACGGAAACAGGAGAATATTCATGTCACGCTTACCAGATAGATAAGAAACAATAGGACTATTGCAGAATGATGGGATTTATGGTACCGTTCACAAATTTCAACTTTGAATTGTTTTGAAACACTAAGACCCCGTTTACACGATGTCGGTAGCATGCCGGCATGATATGACACCGGCATGAAACTATACCGGCATGGGTCAACCTGTGATTTCGTCTCGGTTTGTGTATCTTTGGAAGCATATAAAAAAGGGAAGTTCTTGGATGCTGAGAGTAGAGATTCCTTGCATTTGGTGGCAGATTATTTGATGAAATTTCTTCATTGACTGCTTTGATTATCTGGTTGTTGAGATTTTTCGTGGGATCCTTGTCAAGTTTCTTGTATGAAGAGGAATTTAGTTGTGAGTATCCTTCTTGCATATAGAGATCTTTCCGCCATACGACAATGCGGCCACCCTTGTCAGCTGGCTTGATCACAATGTCTTGGCGGGATTTCAGTGATTTTAAAGCATGATATTCGTTTTTGGACAGATTGGATTTGTGGGTTTTTGTTCAGAAAATTGATCTTTGATATTTCGTAACGGCTTTTGTCAATATACAAATCAAGGGCAGAGTATTCTCCTGGTCGAGGGGTCCACGTGGATTTTTTTGGGAAGAGGCTATCGATGGCATCGACTTCTGGAGATGGCGAATCTTCTTCATCGGCATCAGGCTGTTGATTGTGAAAATGCACTTTTAAACGAAGTCTGCGGAAGAAAGCTTCTGCATCGTGTTTTGCTTGGAACTCATCAATGGTAGGTTTTCTCGGGATGAATTTTAAGCCTTTGTTTAGAACAGATCTTTCATCATTCGTTAATGGCAAATCATCGGGTATCGTGTGTACAATGTTCCTTTGTGTCACAGTTTGTGGATTTGCTCTAGATGGGCGTTGTTCTTGGATCAGCGTATTAAATTTCTTTTGCTTCAAATCTTTCAGGAATTCATAAAGAGATTGGTTTAGCATGTGGATCTTCTTACGCAAAGTGTGAAAATGTTCATAGTCGTTGCAGATGAATCTTAAATGGTTAACAAGGCCTGGTAAACTTGTTGAGCACTTCTCTACGGTAAACGGGGCCAACAACCCTAGACGCCCAATTGTTTCTGCTGTGTCATGCCCTACAACACATATCGCCACCTACCTTGACCAGCTCCTCACACCTTTGGTTAAACAGTTACCCACATACATCAAAGATTCCTCTGCTGCACTTCGCGTTTTCAAAGATTTTAGATTCAGTGGTAATCATCGGTATCTCTTCACCATGGATGTCAAGTCTCTCTAAACCGTCATTCCACACAAGGATGGCCTGCTTGCCCTAAAACATTTCCTCAACAAACGTACCATTCAAACCCCTCCAACTGACACTCTCATTCGCCTGGCTGAACTTGTTCTTACCACCAATGCTTTCCTGTTTAACGATGATGCCTATTTACAAACTTCTGGTGTTGCAATGGGGAGCAAATTAGGCCCAGCCTATGCCTGCCTCTTTGTTGGACACCAAGAAGAGCTAATTTTCCAAAGCTACACTGGTCCTTTCCCCTGCCTCTTGATGCGTTACATTGATGACATTGTTGGTGCAACATCACTTCCACTTAATCAACTGCAAGCCTTCATCCATTTCGTCAACAATTTCCATCCAGCCCTGGAGTTCACCCACATCATTTCAGAAGACTGTCTCTCTTTCCTCGACATCCAACTTTCCGTAGCCGAAGACCGCATCTCCACCTCTGTTCACTACAAAGAAACCGACGCCCACTGCTATTTTGATTACAACTCTTCACATCCACAGAAATGCAAAGATTCCATCCCATACTCAAAATTCTGCCGTTTACGCCGCCTTTGTTCCACAGATGAAGATTTTCAAACCAAAACAGAAGAAATGTCTACATTTTTCCACAACAGCAATTATCCATCCAACATCACCACTTCTGCCATGGACAAAGTATCCAATTTGACACAAGAAGCCTCCTTGGTCCCAGTCAACAACCAAACTACTCGAGAACGAATTCCTCTTACCCTCACATTTCATCCCCTCAACAAACAAGTTAAAGACATCGTTTACAACAATTTCCACATACTCACCGATGACGACGAAACCTCTGCCATATTTCAAAATCCTCCTCTCATGGCATACAGACGTGACAAAAATATAAAAGACCTCCTCGTACGTACAAAATTGCCTTCAACAACCAAATCTCCTGGAACTCTCCCTTGTAATCATCACAAGTGCCGCACTTGCACCCACATCGATCCATCAACAACCGTTACTAACAACAACCAGTCTTTCCATATCAATGCACATTTCTCCTGCTCATCTTCCTGCCTAATCTACTGCATTAGTTGTAAAGCCTGTGGCATGCTATACATTGGTGAAACATCAAGGCAACTTAATGCATGTTTTGGCGAACATCTCCGCAATGTGGAAAAGAAAGTACACCTTCAAGATGCTCACAAGGACGACCCTGACTCCACTGTTTCTTTACATTTCAATTCTACAGGCCACACCATCAACGATATACAAATTCTTGGACTTTCCTTTGCATCTTCAGACTCTATTAGGCGAAAAACTCTAGAAAAACGCATTATATTTAAGCTCGGAACACTTGTACAACCAGGACTTAATAAGCAGTTTTCGTATCTTTGATAAGCATGTACTAGGTCCTCCTCCTCTATTATCCTCTTTATTCATTTATTCTATTATTTATTTATTTATTTATTCATTCATTTATCTATTCTGTTATTCATCTATCTATTTATTCATTTTATTTTTTCTTATTTTATTATTTGGCTTTTTTTATTTGATTCTTTAATTACCTATCCACTTCTCTTGTGCGTATCACGGCGCATTCTATTTCTCAATTGACGCCAGATTCTTTGGTGTTCTCTTAAACCTTCTCTATCATTCGAATCTGCTATTCTAATCTATCGTTCTACTATTGCTCCTCTAACTTACTTTCACACCTGATGAAGAGTTATGCTCGAAACGTTGTGTTTTATTACTTACCACGTACAAAGTCGTATTTATTAAGAATTGACCGTTTACACGATGCCGGCATGATATCATGTCGCTTTGATAAGACAATGGCTGTGACGTTTGTTTAATTATGCGCTTGTGCGTATATCCTCAAGAAGGCGCCAAAACACATGGCGAACAAAAAGCCAAACCCAAATCACAATATGGTCAACATAAAATCAAACTCAGAGCAACGAATAAACGACCACAAACTTGCATCGAAACAGCAAGCGAAGAAGGCTGCGAAGAAGGCTGCGAGAAAGCGAGAAAAGACCAAGACAAATGAAGGCAAAACAAGGCTGCTTCCTTCATTTGGACTGACAAGGAAATTGAGTTGTTTTTTTTTGGTTTGCAATGGATTGGGATGCTTACTTTGCCGCAAATATCCTCGCTTTGAATATTTTTTTAACCTCGAGGCGAAAGCGATATGAAATCATGTCGGTACCATGCCGGCATGGCCCGTTTACACGATGTCGTTATCATTCCGGCATGAACCCGTACCGGTATGGCTATCGACATGGTTTTAATCTGGATTAACACCTTCTCGTACTGGCATGGTATCGACATCGTGTAAACGGGTGGCCTACAAACAAAAGAAATCATGCCGGTGTCATATCATGCCGGCATGCTACCGACATCGTGTAACCGGGGTCTGATAAACTCTGAAAGGAGCTACGAAGATTATGGGGTATACGGAACATGAAGCGAATTCGAGTGAGGCGAGCCGAAAATTTTTGAGAAGCACACACTGAATTTCACTGGATGGTTGAAACATCACATCACTGTAGAAGAGATGCACTGTCGATTAAAGTTAAGGTTTCAGTTGGATTCAAAAATGCAGAAATCGTTCAAGGATACAAGTGGCTGCAATGGAATACATGGAAGGAAGTCTTGAAAGAAGTTCAAGTGAAGCGAGAAGAATTCGTCAGATGTGATTAACTTGATTTTATGTTCAGTGCCAAATAAACTCAGAAATACATCAAATTAAAGGGGTGCCTAAGCCGGATTCAAAGAAACTATTGAAGCTGGTTGTCTCGCGGGGACATGGTGGCAAGCCAGGCGGTACAAAGATTATACAATGACCCACGTATGGAAGTGCGAGTGAAGGGAGCAGAAAATTTTTGATACTTTTGTTGGCTAAATCGTGCCATGATGTCATTTACTAGCTCAAGAATTTCATTCCTATTTCTTTAATAACATTGACAAACCACGCTGCCACAAGTATTGGAGAAAAATACAGCTTACCCTCACCCCCATTAGTTTCTCAACGGATTTGGATGAATCACAAAACTCATCTTTGGCGATGATTGGGGGGCAGCCGCCCCCCTTTGCCCCCTTGCTACGCTACTGATTTTAGTACGGAAAATTCCAGTTACACAGTCCCAGATAATGATATTATCTTCTCCGCCATCAAAGAGGTCGAGGAAGGGAAAAGAAAACATCAGATACTGAACGAATATGTGCAGTTGTGAATGAGAGACATGGCCTAGCCAAGAAAGACACGGTGGGCATAATTACAAGAATGCAAAGGGAAGGATATTTCAAGGTAAAGCTTTATGACAGCGGCCCCCAGCATACGAGGTAAATAAAGATTTCTTCGACGAAGAACGGAGGACATTAGAAATAGCAACTGCCTCAGACAGGACATGCCATGCTGAAGAAATACTTACCTCACCATTACCAGCAGCGGGATTTCAGCCCGCACATGCAGTAATCTCACTCCTCGCAACGTTAGAATCACTAGCCAAAGGACTTGACATGACAACACAAACCAGCTGATGCACCAAGAAAGAGCTTATAGCAAAGCATTGGCAAAAGAAAACCATGATTTAAAATTGAAGAGTAAAGAGTTTGAAAATAAAGGTCCTGATGATCTCTTGATTCGTACCGAAGGCCAAGGAGCTGAATGGGACTTCCATGGAGAGTCCCAAACCAACACGGAGGATATGATGATGTTTGGCAAACTGACCCTCGAAGGAGAAAAAGAACAACAGCCAGACATCCAATATTTCAATGCAAACAACAAATGAAAAAAGGGCCCCAAGAGGCGCCACAAACTCTCTAGCCAGGAAATTGGGAGCATTTACATACAATGACGAGCCCATTGAAATTGAGGATGAATCTGACCGAGAGAAAAATCTAGAGTTTCGTTAAAGGCATTGAGTCCGTATAAATAGCGCTCTCATGACCAATATCAACTTCTTTTAAATCATGAAACAAAAGTCGCCACTTAATCCCTATTGAAATTAAACCAAAGAAATTCCTCAGGATAATGCAAGGATTAAGAAGTCTTTGGTCTCGACTCTTAATTACTTTAGCGCTATTGTGCGATAACAAAGGACCGTCAGCGGTTTGTCAGCAAAAATCCAGGACAGCGTTAACGCTGAACTATTTATATGGACTCAATTCCTTTAAGATGATAATATAAATTTTAAGAGCAGGAATTCCCAATGACGTGGAAAACATAAAAATACTCGACCTGGCAATAATCTAGGAACCTGATGAAGTTCCTCAGGTGACACAAGCTGATCCAGTCAATGGAGGGAAAGGCAGAGGCTATTATAATTATCCATTGAGTTTTAAGAAAGGCTTGACCATTGCATCTCTTAATATAAATGGGCATAGAGGGCACTTTGATGAGCTTCAATTGCTTTTGCAAAGCTCAGGTATTCATATCCTTGCTTTGAATGAGGCCAAGCTTGATCCTCATAACCCTAAGGAACTCGCTCACTGCGGTGGCTGGCTACCAACAGAGACGCCTTGATAGGACTTGGTGGAGGTGTTTCTCTATATGTTAGGGACTCCGTAAAATTCAAACCTATGGATGATGTCCCCATTGACAATCTTGAGTTAATTTGTGTGGAGATTCAGCCACCCAAGAGCAAGCTCTGTCTTGTCGTTTCCTGGTATAGGCCACCAAGTGACGCTTTCGTAAATTGGAAAAAAGTTCTTTCCTATCTGGATAAGGAGGACAAAGAAATTATTCTCCTTGGAGATGCAAACTCTGATCTCACAATGACAGCCCCTGACCATTCTTCTGGGAATAATTCTAAGCAAATATGCAGTCTCTATGAGCTTTTTGGCCTCAAACAGCTTATAGAAGAGCCAACAAGGGCCACACTTACGTCATCTTCTATCATCAATCATATTGCTACAACATCTGCCAGAAACCTCATTGAATCTGGAGTGCACAAGATTTCCATGAGTGATCACTATATGATCTTTTGTGTCCGCAAGTTAAAGAGTGCGGTAAAGAAGGAACATAAAGTGATCACAACCAGATCAATGAAAAATTTCGACAAAGATGCACTTCTTGCTGATGTTGCAAGCATTTGTTGGGAGCGGGGATTTGATGAAACAGATGACGTTAATTGCTTGTCACCCATTGATCAACCCTTTTCTCCTTGATCATTGACAAGCATGCTCCCATCAAGACATCGCGTGTTTCTGAAAGGTACTGCCCATGGGTGAATGAGGACCTTAAGAGGCTAATAAGAAGCAGGGATAAACTTAAAAAAAGCTGCTGTTAAAAGCAAATCTCTGATTCTTATGAGCTCTTATAGGCATATTAGAAATAAAATTAACAAAAAAATTCGGAGTTGAAAAGGCAGTATTTTTCGGAGAGACTTACAAGCATCACCTTGGTCTCGGGCTCAGAATTTTTTTGGTGTGTTGTCATCATTTGAATTCTTGTCTGCTGTTTGTTGTTTCTTTGTTGTCTTTTACCTGTTTCATTTCATTTCATTTCAATTTATTAAGGAGGGAGGCCCTTCACCCTTGCGGCTGATTTTTCAAGGGGCCCTCCACATAAAACTTACAATAAACTAAACAAAAACATCTAAAATCTACTTACAATTAATATACAAAGCTAAGAAGTGAAAAATAAATTTAAGATAAATATACATTAAAAGCCAATCGACTGGGAAACTCCTCCAACGACCAAGCAACCGGAGCAGCCCCTATCCCGGCACCCGAACCCACTAACCCGACAACGGAGATCCCAAAACAGATCTCCATCGCTGGTTCAGCAGCAATCAAGCACGGAGACTGCGGGCCGCGGCCAGTCACCCGACCACAAGAAAAGCCCCCCAGTCCATTAAAAATTCTGTCTCAACACAGCAATGGAGGCTGCCTGTGTAGCCTTAGCTGGGAGGCTGTTCCACAGTTTTGCACCTCGATACGAGACACATTTCTGCCCATTTGCAGATGTTTTCTTTGGTAGACTCAAGTCTATTTTCGTATTTCGAAGGCTGCGAGAGCTACATGCAGATTTTCTTGTGAAAGTGGAGAATAGGGGAATAGTCATCCGAAGGCGAAATTTACGAGACCAAGTGCGCTTGGTCAATTCGAGGGTGCTGATCTCGAAAATCGATGTTATACGGGGATTCTGAGGGGTCATAAGCCTCGTTTTCGTCTTTAAAATCTCGTTTTCACATATATGAGGGAAACCAACGACAAAACAGCTATATAGAGATGGGTAACTTTTTAAAGTACAGTAAGCATATTTACAGGGTATAGATGTGAAAAAATTAAATTCAGGACTGTTTAGGGGGGGGGCATCAGCCTCGCTTTCGAGTTTAAAATCTCGTTTTTGCATATACAAGGAAAACCAAAGACGAAGTAGTTCTAGAGAGACATGGGTAACTTTTTAAAGTAAGGTAAACATATTTAGAGAGCATAGATGTTAAAAAATTAAATCTAGGACTGTTTAGGGGGTTATCAGCCTCGTTTTCATGTTTGAATTCATCTTTTCGTATATATGAGGGACACCAACAGCAAAACTGTTTTGGAAAGAGACAGGTAACCTTCAAAAGCATAGTAAGCATCTGTACTGGGCAAAAATGTTGAAAATAAAGTGTCATGCTGTTAGGGGGCCATCAGCCTCGTTTTCACAACGAAAAAGCATAATCTTTATAATCTTACAATTTCTACCTTCAGAGAGACTTCTTATAAAACGGCTAAATATACCTTTTGGAGCGACCGACTTTCGATCTAAGAGGCATTGTGCATTCCTAACGGTATGTGGGACCGATCATTGTCTTCCATAGGAACAATGCATCACTGTTTCATAACTAATTGCCAAGTAAATGCCAGGAGATCATCTAAACAAAGTAAGACCGTCTAAGTGCTCTTAAAAATCGTTTTCAGAGTCGCTTTACTAGACATTCTCGGTTTCCTGCTCTTTTTGCCGACATCAGCTTTGTCAAGAAAGGCTCTGAAATGTCTTGCTCGAACTAACTGTTTAGGTAGCAGCTGGTTTCTGGCTAAAGTAAAAATTCGTTTGTATTGTCCGAGGTCTCTTATTCTCTACATCTACACGTATTTTTGGTAAGAACCTAGGGATTTGGAGTAGCACTGAAACATCTACACATATTTGTATAAGGAACTGAGGATTTGGGGCAGAAGTGAAAGTTTCTTAAAATAATGATCGAATTTTGAGTATCAAATTTCGATGAGTTGCCAATCGATTCCTCCTGATTAAGGCCAATTACCCCCTAATTACTAGATGTTCCTAACAAACTCTCGCTGTTGATTAGATCAACAACAGAGTTGCATAGTCATTAAAATGCAATTTTCAAACTTTGACCTAGGATAGTTCCCTTGCTGCTTGAAATCTTCATACGGACGACTGTTGTCAAGGAAACCACCCAACCCGTATCAAGGAACATGTGTGGCACTATCACAGTGGCAAATATTGACTGGCTAAAGTGAAGAATTTGTCAGTATCATATGCCATCCTTGTTTTCGGTACATCCGATGTAATAATTCTGTTCCTTATCAAGAAATCTGGTCTCCTTCAAGTGGGCTGATTATTATGACTATCAAGCTATTGCCATCCTGATATGAACTAAATCCTACATTAAACAGTTGCAATTGCAAGTAAATATCACTTTATGAAGCAAGCTACGCGCATAATTATCATTCTTCAAACATGGCTAATGGGGTCCGTTAATTATGTTTGAAGAATGAAAACATTATGGAAGGGCTTTTTCTCCAACCGGAAGGAATAGACCTATATACCTATAACCTATATAGATAACTATAGAGTGAGGAATCAGGAATGTTGTAACAATAGGCATTATTTATGCAGACAATCCAAACAATTGATGAAGCACTTGAAGTATTTATAGGCATTGTTAATCTACACAATCAAAACAATTCAGAGATATTTGGGTCAACAATCAAATTTAGGTGAGCTGCCAAATTATGGCTGTTAATGAATCCACAAACTGAGCTGCCAACTCATTAAGAAGCAATTTTCCAAGATCTGACCTCTGTAACCTGGCAAAGTTCCCTTACTGTATGAAATCTTCAACATGGACGACTGTTGTGAAGGGGCAAGCAACACATACTAAGCTATCAAGAAACAAGTGTTTAACTGTTTAGGTAGCACCTGGTTTCTGGCTAAAGTAAAAATTCGTCAGTATTGTCCGACATCCCTTATTCTCTACATCTACACGCATTTTTGGCAAGAAACTAGGTATTTGGAGTAGCACTGAAACCTCTACGCGTATTAGTATAAGATACTAAGGATTTGGAGCAGCACTGAAAGTTTCTTAAAATTATCGGATTTTTACTAAACAGAGTGTCGTACGACTTTCTTAAATCTTCCATAATTATCTTCATGTTGATTACTATGTTTGCCCTCGTGATAATTTCAAAACAATTAAGGCTAATTACTAGGTGTTCCTAACAAATCCTCGCTGTTAATAAAATCACCAACAAAGTTGCAAAGTTATTAAAATGGAATTTTCAAAGTTTAACCTGGCAAAGTTCCCTTACTGCTTGAAATCTTCATGCGGATGACTACTGTCAAGGAAACCATCCAACCAATATAATACTATCAAGAAACAGGTGTGGTACTATTAAAGTGGCAAATCTTGTCTGGCTAACGTAAAGAATTTCTCAGTATCATGTGCCATCCTTATTTTTGGTATGTCCGATGCAATATTTCTTATGCTTGCTTTTCAAGAAATCTGGTCTCCTTCAAGTGGACTAGTTAGGCTATTGCCATCCCGAAATATACTAAATCGTACATTAATCAGTTGAAATTGCAGATAAATATTTATTTCGTTATGGAGCAAGCTACATGCATGATCTTATTCTTGAAACATGGCTAATGGGAGCCTTTAATCTGTTTGCGAGATAGGACTGAAACCAAGACAGTTCCCTTTCCTGAACACCGTAGTGTTCTAGCCTTTTGCAGAGAAGGTCATGGTCGATAGTCTCGAATGCCTTTTTGAGATCAATGAATACTGTACCCACCATCAGTCCAGTGTCCAACCCGCTATACCAGTCATCGGTGTTTTTAAGTAAGCAGGTCAATGTAGAATGGAGTTTTAGGAAGCTTGATTGACCAGGATGAAAAAGTTTATTCCTCACCAGATACTCGTTAAGTTCGTTAAAAACTAGTTTTTCAGAGAACCTTGAGATGACGGGAGAACTGAAGTTGGGCTGTAGTTGGACCTTTCAGTCTTATCACCTTCCTTGAAAATTGGTGTGATGCGTAAATTTTTCCAAGAATCAGAAAACTGACTTGTCTCAAGAGAGGTGTTAAACATGAAAACCAAGGCGCTTTCAACATATGGAGCGGCCAGCTTTAAAAAATAGCTAGATATGTTGTCACTTGCAAGGCTCTTTGATGTCTTTATCTTACCAATTGCATCTATGCTGTCCCGTACTACAATTGGCCTAAAATTGAAGCGCCTATTATCAGGGTTGAGACTATATTCATCTGTAAGCAAGGGGTTGGGGGCATCCTCAATCTTGCTAGTGAGATCCTTACCTACTGAGCAGAAGAATCATTCATAGTGTTGGAGATTTCCTGCTTATTTACGATTTCCCCTCCAGGTCCATTCAAAAGATCAATGTTTGTGGACTTAGATCTTTTATTCAACACCTGGTTGATCGTTTTCCAAGATTCCTTCATATTGCCTATGGAGATTCGCAGTTGAGACAAGTCGATGAAGAAAAGCTGAGCAATGTTCATCATAGTGTCGAAATTAATGCCAACCAAGGGTTGAAAATCCAGCAAGTGGCTCAGACAGTCGACAAAACAGACAATGATATTATAATTGTACACGAGAGTAACAAGGGCAGATTTTGTTTTGAACGAATCAGAACGTTTGTTTACATCTGGTCGATTAACCAATCACACTACGCAATCTAACGTCACGTGACGCACTGTGATTTCACGCAAAATTGGAAGCTGTGGGGATAAATACCGAAATACCCTCTCCCCAAAAGGTGTGGCGTGCAAGTGGATTTTAGACCAATCATAAATATTTTTCGATTTTCTGAGAGAATACAAGCACTTCTAAACTTCTGTCACTCAAATTTTTGATATTCAACTTTGATCAAGAGAAATTTGAGTTTGAAAAACGCCTTAAAATTACGGTAATGACTAGCGCTCTAGGTCCAGCAGAAAGATATTTCCTTGACCGACTCTTCAGGCTGATGCAAAAAGGCAAAGAATATCGGTTCGTAGACGACTCCATAAATATCTGTATGAAATTTTTGGTGCTGAACAAACATCAAAAGGGGCAGTATCTCTTACGACACTGAGAGGGTTAGCTGAAGCACTACCGTCATACGAAGAGCCGAATTCCTGAAGTAAACTCAACAAGAAACCCCTACCAATAATGTCACAAGCACGCACAAACAAAATGTCGAGTCACAAGATACTCACAAATTCTTCAGTTTCTATGATGATCCAAAACTGGATAAGTCCAAGATTCGATAGGCTGTATGTGAACAAATGAACGTAGCAAGAATGAATTGATTATTTCCACAAGTTTGAGCAGCAAAATCTTGAACGCGCCACAGCGGCGATGAAATGTCCACTCCACTCACATTCTCATCTGTTATGACTCAAAACTGGCTATGTCTGAAAAATAGGACTTTTCTGCACAAACAAGTCGATTTCTTGTCCTTAGATAATTCTTTTTCAGTTGATTGAAGGAAAGTTGGGAAATAGACAACAGCATGGATTTTGATGAAGGGGTCAGGTCAACTGAAAAGTGCAACTCATTTATTCTCTTTCTCTTCACTTGACCTGAACCAATCATCAAAATCCATGCTGTTGTCTATTTCCTGACTTTCTCTCAATCAACCAAAAAAGAATTATCTAAGGAAAAGAGATCGACTTAGTTGTGCAAAAAATGCTATTTTTCAGACATAATAACCAGTTTTAAGCTGTTACAGATCAGAATGTGAGTGGAGTAGATATTTCATCGCCACTGTAGATTCTTCAAGATTTTGCTGTTCAAACTTGTGGAAATAATCAATGCATTCTTCCTAAATTCGTTTGTTCACATGCAGCCTATCAAATTTTGGACTTATCCAGTTTTGGATCATCATAGAAACTGAATAATTTGTGAGTACTTTGTGACTTAACATTTTGTTTGTGACTTATTGGTAGGGGTTTCTTGTTGAGTTTACTTCAGGAATTTGGCTCTTCGTATGACTGTAGTGCTTCAGATAACCCTCTCAGTGTCGTGAGAGATACTGTCCCTTTTGATCATTGTTCAGCACCAAAAATTTCATGCAGATATGTATGGAGTCGTCTACGAACCAATATTCTTTGCCTTTTTGCATCAGCCTGAAGAGTCGGTCAAGGAAATATCTTTCTGCTGGACCTAGAGCGCTAGTCATTTTCGTAATTTTAAGGTGATTTTCAAACCCAAATTTCTCTCGATCAAAGTTGAATATCAAAAATTTAAGTGACAGAAGTTTAGAAGAGCTTGTATTCTCAGAAAGTCGAAAAATATTTATGATTGGTCTAAAATCCACTTGCACGCCACACGTTTTGAGGAGAGGGTATTTTGGTATTTATCCCCACAGCTTCCAATTTTGCGTGACATCACAGTGCGTCACGTGACGTTAGATTGCGTAGTGTGATTGGTTAATCGGCCAGACGTAAACAAACGTTCTGATTGGTTCAAAACAAAATCTGCCCTTGTTCAAGAGAGTACCAACTAAATCTTGAAGTCAACACCGGAGGAGCTCTGAGATACAACAATGACAACATTTGATTTCCATAGTTTTTACACTATTTTTAATATGAACTTTGTAAATTGGTATGAACTTTGTAATTTTATTGACTGGTTTTTCTTGTATACATTTATGTAACATTGTATTTAATTTGTTGGCTTGAATAAGCTTTTTTACTTGTTATAGCTATGTATTTTGCCAACTTAAAACAAACTGATAACAATAAAAATAATAATAATAATTCTAATAATGATAATAATAATAATAATAATAATAATAATGATAATAATAATAATAATAATAATAATAATAATAATAATAATAATAATAATAATAATAATAATAATAATAATAATAATAATAATAATAATAATAATACAGAAGACCAGACATTGTTTTAGTTGAGAAAATAGGTGGAAAATGTTTCATCATCGATATTGCGGTTCCCGGTGATCATAATGTTCAACAGAAAGAACTTGAAAAGAAAACAAAGTATGAAGATCTCAGGATTGAGATAGCAAGATTATGGAATAAGGAAGTTTCGGTAATTCCAGTTGTAGTTGGAGCTTTGGGGATGCTGACAGCAAACTTGAAGAAGAATTTGAAGGAATTAGGAATTCCAAACGTCATCCCGTGTCTTCAGAAGTCCGCCCTTTTGGGCACAGCAAGTATTCTGAGGAGAACTCTCGGTATTTCAGGCTCTGGATAAGAGCCAGATATCGTGATAAAAGTCAATTCCTACATGTGTAGTGTGACGGAAAATAATAATAATAATAATGTTTTAAGAGCAATTATTAAAAGCAGTACATAAACAACAGGAAATGAACGATGACATCATTAATCCAGGAGAGTATAAAGATCAAAGAAGAAGACAAAGAGAAGTCAAATGGCACGAAAAAGTAATGCATGGTCAGTTTTTCAGAGATAAGGATGGGGTAATAGACAAGAAAAAATCATGGTTGTGGCTAAAAAACGGAGACTTGAAGAACGGGACAGAAGCACTAATCATGGCAGCACAAGAGCAGGCAATACGTACGAACAACGTCAAACATCATATCGACAAATCAAGAGATTCCCCGAAGTGCAGAATGTGTGCTGAGAAGGGGGAAACAGTGAACCATATTATATGTGAATGCGGCAAATTATCCCAGAAGGAATATAAGCGACGTCACGACAACGTAGCACGGATAGTTCATTGGGAGATTTGCAAGAAGTATGACCTTCCCGGGGCTGAACAGTGGTACAATCATAAGCCAGAACGCGTTACTGAAAATGAAAGCATTAAGGTATTGTGGGACTTTAACATAAACACAGATTATGAAATTGAGCATAGACGACCAGACATTGTTGTCGAGCTAAAATCAGAAAAAGAGTGCTTGATCATTGACATAGCTGTACCAGGAGATACAAGGATAAAACTGAAGGAAAAAGAGAAAATCGAAAAGTATCAAGACCTAAAAAGAGAAATTGCAAGGTTATGGTGCCTTCGAAGAGTAAATGTTATTCCAGTTGTAGTTGGTGCTTTGGGATGTGTCACGAAAGAAGCAGAGCAGTACATAGAGAAAATAGGAATCAAGATCAGGACTGAAGTGATCCAGAAAACGGCATTGTTAGGAACTGCAAGAACATTGAGAAAGGTTCTCGAAACCTGAGGCTAGTTGTTCTAGCTTGCTTTCGGGGAGAACTTACCGGGAACTTTTCCTGTGATAAAAAGAACATAAGCTTCAAAACAGTTGAGGTAGGTTTATAGACCTAAAATTATCAGTTTGTGCTCGCCTTTTGCTAAGTTTTGTAGAATTTTTTACGCAAAAATGACTGCAATGAATTTAAAAATGCCACGAATCGGCTAATTTTAGCGATCGCATTGTGATACCGAAAACACTTATGGTCTGAGGTATGGAGAATCTTCTCCCGTTGAAATTTTGACGAAAATCGACATAGCCGAGTGTGCAATGCTTGTTTTGGGATGGTGGTCAAAACGGTCAAAAATAGCCTAAAGTTTGCCCCAACGACGGCACCTGACAGGTCAGTTTTAGGAGAAAATGTGATCTGATCAGAGCGTGGCCAAGAACCCCATGGGAGCTATGGACAAAAGAAAAGATTTGCTCGCTATGCTGAAGTAAACAAGATTCTGTATAAATATTTGGCGGCCCTGTGTATAGTTCACACTGAAGAACATTTTAATCGAAACTATGTCGGCACAACAGTTGTGTTTTTATACTAACATTTATAATAATAATACATCACCGCACCAGGTGATCATCGCATAGCGTTGAAGGAGGTGGGGAAACTAATGAATTATGCGGAACTGAAGGTGGAACTGGAACGAATGTGGAAAACAAAGACTAAAGTCATCCCTATTGTTATTGATGCATTAGGTTCGATCTCAAAGAAACTTGGAGAGAATCTAAGGTAGCTCGACATCAAGCATAACATCAAAGTATTTCAAAAATCAGCATTACTCGGAACAGCTCAATTCTTAAGGAAAGTGCTTCCTGTCTGAGACTCTTTGTTAGAGTTTGAAAGTTGGCATGTGTGGTTCTGGCATTAGGCCATGTCGTATTTGAAATAATAATAATACCGGATTTCCCAAAAAAGTATACGGATTTCGACGACCCTAGCGATAAGAATATAGCGTGAATCAACCCGAAATGATTTTCAAAACATACCTCGATAGCTAACTTGAACATAGATACCTCGTTCGTTGACATCGGAGCGTTGAGAGTGAAGATGTTATTCTTCAAAGGAAAAATTCGCCTCCACCTCCAAACCAGAGCTTTGACGTTTTGGCCTAAGCAATTCTTGACGCGCAGTGAATAAAATCACCAAAATTTGAAGACAGCAGAACAGATGCTTTTAAGAAAATACAGCCCACGTGAGTTTCTACTTTCAATTACCTCAAATTATTATTATTTCTATTTTTCAAATAAATATTATAATTAATAAAAATTCATCTCAATATCATATCGACAGTTTAATCTAAACATACTATTCATCGGTGAAAGCACTCCATTGAGAATCAACGCACTTTTGACATCGTCGAATAGTTCCTTGAAAAGAATCTTTATCAGATCTCTCGAGATCTGATTGATCATGACGTATCTTCAAATTCCCTGCGGACAACTTTTGCTCCCAAAAGATCCCCAGACCTTCCAGTCTTGACATCCGAGAGATCTCATAACAAATTCTGTTCAAGGAATGATTCGACGGTTCCAAGAGTGTGTTGATACTCAAGGGAGTACTTTCACCGATGAACAGTATGTGTAAAATAGAGTGTCGATATTCAGAGCTAAATGAAGCTGATTTCGCAGCTCCCTAGACGATATGTCTCCAATAAGCTGTATTTTGTAAAACACATCTGTTATGCCGTCTTCAAAGTTTGTTGATTCTATTCACCGTGCTTCAAGAATTTGCTTAGGCCAAAACGTCAAAGCTCTGGTTTGGAGGTGGAGGCAAATTTGTTCTTTGAAGACTAATATCTTCACTCTCAACGCACCGATATCGACAAACGAGGTATCCATGTTAAAGTTATTTCTGAACATAATTTTGGATTGATTCACGCTATATTCTAGTCGCTAGGGTTGACAAAATCTGTATACTTTTTTTGGGACACCCGGTACATTAAAGACAATGCAACAGTCAAATCCCAAAGCCCAAATAGCCTTCTCGTCTGTGTTCAGAAGAAAAGAAGAAAACGCTAAAGTACAGAAATTCAACAAGCTGCTTCAAGAGGAACTCAGTTTAAATAGATTTGACAATTGGGACAACAGCTATATTCTCTTCTCGAATCTGCGGATGGATGGACTCCATAAAAATGAAGGAGAAATCCGAAAGTATGCTGGTAAGATGAGTAAATCTGTTAGATACTGCTAGGATCAGGTCAGCTCAAAAAATGTGTAAGTAAAATAATTACCAAAAACAATGTCACTTATTCAAATTTCAGAAAGAAACATGGTCTAATGATTGTATCTCTAAACACTGATTCGCTATGAGTGCATAGACATGAACTAGAAGTTGCCATGAATGGCCATAAAATTGACAATCTGGCGCTAAACGAAACAAAGCTCGAAAAGAAAGTTGAAGAAAGGGAGGTTCATATTCCAGGCTACAAATCTATGGAAACGATCGTGGTGGTGGAGTGGCAACAGATGTGAAAAGCAATGATTTTCCATTATTATGCTTGGAGGTTATATTACAGCAGGGTAAGACAATCTATCTGCTTTCCTGGTATCGCTCCTAACGACAATCGTAGACAATCCCCCCTTCCAGTCACAAAATGAAATTTTACAAGATCTAGATTCCGAGGACAAAGAGACAATTCTTGTTGGGGACATAAACTGTGACTTTAAAAGCAACAAAAGCCCCAATGTAAAGAGGCTGAGACAGCTATACTCGGAATACCATTTGGAGCAAATCATTATTGATTATGCAAGGATTCCTATTACTTCGACTGAAAACCAAAGAATAATTGTCAGCAAGTTAATATCAGACCCTTTTCAACCAATAGGGTATAATATTCGAAAGGTCAGCTATCTTAGAGTTTGGAATGGCAGATCACTTCCTAATTTTTGCAGTTACAAAGGTAGATGCATGGAGACAGAAAACAGGGCACCCAAGTGTGATCAAAACTCGCAATCTTAGGAAATGTAACAAACAAAAATTTCTCGCTGGCCTTCAGCAAGTAGACTGGATCTCCATTTTAGATCCATTGAGTAATGATCCGGAAAAGACGGCTTCGACCTTTCGTGAAATTTTTGAGTCCCAGTTAGAAATTCACAACCCTTTAAAGAAAAAAATGATAAGGAACCAATATGTCCTTTGGGTTACTTGTAACATGCAAAAAGGCATGGAAAAGCGGGATAAATAAAAAAAAATTGGCATCAAAATATTCAAACTACTGGCAAGACGAGAAAATTCTATGAAACAAGGTCACCAATGATATTAGGCTATCACTACAGCAACATTGTAGAGATCTTATCTCCAAAATAGAAATAACCCAAAGAAAATGTGGAAAATGATCAATAAAAGTTTTGGATAAGGAACCGAAATCAACATCAAAATCGCAATTAAAGGAAAGCGATACAACCATTGAGAACATGCAAGAGATGCTTGAAACCCTACAGGGTGCCTCAAAAATTGTTCGACGTTTGATTAAATATTAAAAAAATGATAACATGAATAGATTCATGGGAAAATAACCCTGTCCCTAAAATTATGAAATAATTTTAGAGACCAGAATCTTGCGAATCGGTTGAAAACTCAAAGTTGTGAGTTTTCAAAGATAAAAAATATGTGATAGCTGAAACCAGAGACCCCCCAGAAAACTTGTAATGTAAAAAACCTCGAAGACCGAGGTAAAACAAGTTTGTTTAATGTCATACCTCCCGTTGATATCAGAGCGAACCAAACAGGACTTTCAAAGTAATTCAATCCTTGGAGTCATTGCTAAAGTTTGCTTAACATTGCATAAGTCCAAAAACAGTGGTTCAAAACATGATCGACGTGAGACTGAATCTGCCTACTCAAAGCATACACATGCTTCACAGTTAGGTTATCGAAAACCTGTTCAAATCCAATTTGGTTCGACCTGAAAAAATAAGAAATAACAGAAACGATGGCCTATGGGACTTTTACCAAAAATGCCATTTCGAGGCCTCGGGTTTCAGTTTTCGCACAAACTTGAACTTCAAAGGCTTGTAACTCCATGAATTTTACGAAGATTTGCAAGATTCTTATGTCAAAAATCAATTTAAGATCTCAGTGAAAGGGTCACTTGACCAAGTGTCCATTCAGTGAATCATTATTTTTCAGTATTTAATCAAACGTCAAACAATTTCTTGAGACACCATGTAAATGAAGATTTTATAACCGCTGGACAAAAAATGGCTCGCAAAAATTGAAAGAAAGAAAAATGATAATCTCTTACAATTCCTAAAGCGAGCAAATCCACAGGAAAGTTTTAAGTTCTCTATCAAGAAACAATGATCGACAATGAAACAATGCTGAAAGCCATGAAACAGCTGAAAAATGGGAAAGCTGCAGGCCCTGATAAAATCCCAACAACTCTAGATAAAGACGCAGCGGAGGTTATCTCACAGTCATTAAAGGCCTTATGCAATGAAAATTTTGACCCGATTTTTTTTTGGTTTTCATAAAATTCATTCTTTCCTTGTTCCATTGATGTATAATCTTTCTCAGCTCTTGGAGGCTAACAGGGTTTTTTCGCCCCGCAAAGTTAGGTGGGTCATGCGAAAAAAGGATTTTGTGCCGTGACGTCACAGTTATGATCACATCCCACGCTGTTGTCAAACGATATCAGACTGCTTGACTTGCGTGCTTCAAGAATCTGGTTAGGACTGCCTTCGCTTCCTCGGTAAATACGCTGTAGTTGATTGAGAAAGTTGTCGGACAGTAACGTAAGCGGATCCGAGAGCATTTCTAGTCGCAAAGCTTCATCCGAGAGCTCCAGCGAAGACGATTATGGAGTTGTTTTCCTTGGAGCTGCCGCTGCTTTTTTGTGGCACAGCAGGAGATGCAGAGAGCAGACGTGTTTTTGAGTTGCTCCGATGTCAGTCTCATTTTATCCATTACGTTCTTTTAAATAAATCATTTTGTTATTTACTTTATATGGTAGCATTTTATTTACTTATTCTTCGACAAATCAAGAGCTTTCATTGGAATTAACTGGATATTAAAGCCAATTTGGGTGCGAACTTCTGCAGCAAGTGCAAGGCAAACCGAAGGTTAGGCCCAAATTGGTCGAGATGGCAAAGGAAACAAAATCATGGGATATGGACACAGAAGTCATAACTGCAATCAACGAAATAAGAACAAAAGATAGGAAAAGGCCCTATTGCAACACGATTACCACAAAACTTGGAAAAAAGAAAATTACTTGCACATCAAATGAGGTTGACGATGCATTCAGACGTCTCGTGCAACGAAAACGGATCGAAAACCGAGGAGAAGATGGCGAGGACTCCTACTTTGTGCTTGATATCTCTGAATGGCCTGAATTACCAACTAAAAAGAATACCAATGATAAAACAAATGATACGATTGCAGTTGAAACTGTCAAGTACACTCCATTATCAGAATTTCTATCATTAAAACAACAAGTGGAATCATTGAGGAAATCAGTCGAGGAGAAAAATGAATTCACAAGGAACAGCATTAGTAGGAGTAAGGATCTGGAACTGAAGGAGGAAATCTCTCTTTTAAAAAAGGAAAACGAGTCACTAAGAAACGAGATTCGACGAAAGAATTTGGTCATTGAGAGTTTTCAGTCTGATGACACATATGCAAGCAAGGAGAGTGGAAAGTATGGTTCTTTTAATCCCATTCCTGAAACAAATTTTAAGATCGTAAAGAAGAAGCATGCCTGCAATGAGTCTCCGAAGCCCACATGGGAGCCTTTCATCTGTGACCGAAACAGATTTTCTCCAATTGCACCATCAGAATCGGACGAGGAGGAAATGCTACTTGGATTGCATAATACAACTAAGAATCAATCAAAACGCTACACAACAGGAAACTTTAAAGAATGGAAGAGAAAAGCAGAATTAACAGAAGAAACTACCGGTGCAACTGCACGCCCTTGGAAGCAAGCAGGAGGACTCCCACAGGACCAAAAAGTACTCAAGGAGTGGTCAGGCAAAACCAACAATGGCAGTGTTAGAAGGGAAACATTTGAATTACGACCTGCTGCTGCAAGCAATACTGTGAACAATATTCGACGAAATACTAGTCCAGCGGAAGGCAAGAAGACGAGAAGAACGGTAGAAATTGTCGGAGACTCGCTGGTAAAGGATATCCAGTAATACAAGATGAACGAAGCTGCTGGAAATACCGACGAGAGAATTTTTGTCAAGTCATTCTCTGGTGCAACGGTCGACTGTATGAATAGCCAAGTTTGTCCAACCATTAAACGGGACCCAGGAAAAGTCATCCTTCATTGTGGAACCAACGATCTTCGCTCGAAGGCTACTCCAAAAGATATCGCAGAAGAGATAGTTGATTTAGGAAAGTCACTGAAAACAAACGTAAACAAGGTAATGATTTCTGGACTTGTACCAACAGGAGACTTGTTGCATAATAAAGATATGGAGGTAAATATATTTTTGAAGCAACTATGCATTTCCCAAGATTTTTATTACATTGACAATACAAATATACAAGCGGAGTATCATTTAAATAGAAGTAGGATTCATTTGAACAGAGAGGGGACACGTCTTCTTGCAAATAACGTTTTATATGCCCTGGGTTACTGACTAACTAGCACCAAGGTTCTTCCTAATCAGCCTGCAGTACCTATATCATCTAACGCAGTTACTACTTCTCAATCAGGTGAGAGTGCACAGGATGCAGAAAGGCTTCCCTTAAACACAGAAATTTCAGCCATTCCCTTAGACTCCTCCGCAGCTAATACTCTTCCAGCTGATACTCTTGCCACTGATGCCAAATCTGCATTAAAATTGCTAAGAATAAGAAACATTGGTAGGGTCATCATTGGATACCTAAATATCAATTCTGTTAGAAATAAATTTGATGCACTCAAAGAAATTGCGGCACAAAGTTTGGATGTATTGATCATTGCGGAAACAAAAATTGATGCTACTTTTCCAACAGGGCAATTTGTCATAGAAGGATTTGCAACTCCCTTTCGATTAGATAGAAATGCAAATGGCGGTGGCTTACTAGTTTATGTCCGGAGTGATATACCTTCGCGTCAGTTATATTCTTTCAAATTTTCTGAGGGTGTCGAATGCATTAGTTTCGAAATAAATTTGAGGAAAAAGAAATGGGCACTATTTAGAGTGTTTATCGACCACCAACTCAATCTCAGGATAATTTATTTGAAAATCTTGGTCGTACGCTCGATCACTACAGTGAAAACAATGAGAATTTTATGTTTATAGGGGATTTTAATATGACTGAAACCGAGGAACAGCTCAAAAATTTTTTGGAACTATAGTCTCAAAAATCTTGTCAAGGAGCCAACGTGCTACAAATCTCATATGCCAAAATGTATAGATCTTGTTTTGACAAACCGAAATAGGAGCGTGCAAAAAACTACTACTGTCGAAACTGGTCTGTCAGACTTGCACAAAAAGGTTGTTACTGTCCTCAAAACTACTTTCCCCAAACAAGGACCAATCGTAATTAACTATAGAAATTACAAAAAGTATGATGAGAATGTTTTCAAAAGTGATCTTCGACAAGAGTTACAAAAAATAGATCCATCGAATTTGAATTACAGTTCATTTGAAACTGCTTTTGACAGAGTTCTAGACAAACATGCTCCAGTTAAGAAAAAATATGTCCGGG
The DNA here is from genome assembly GCA_964019985.1 of Aurelia sp. 4 Dawson et al 2005. Classification (NCBI taxonomy): domain Eukaryota; kingdom Metazoa; phylum Cnidaria; class Scyphozoa; order Semaeostomeae; family Ulmaridae; genus Aurelia; species Aurelia sp. 4 Dawson et al 2005. Next base: position 8,308,290 of record OZ026509.1, read on the forward strand.
CAAATGATAAACCATTTATGACACGTGCTCTGCGTAAAGCTACCATGTTGCGTTCTAGGCTGCGTAATAAATATAACGAAGATCGAACTGCTGAAAATTGGAACAAGTTTCGCAAACAGCGAAATTCTTGTGTTAAGCTATTTCGAAAAGAAAAAAGAAATTATTACAACAACCTGGACATCTCACATATCACCGACAATAAGAAATTCTGGAAAACTGTGAAACCATTTTTCTCTGACAAATCACATTCTAATAACAAAATAGTTTTGACCGAAGGAGAAAAAATTATTTCCAACGATGTTGAAGTAGCAGAAACTATGAATGAATTTTTCGTTACCGTTACTGATTCTCTTGGAATAAATGAAAATTCCAATAATGAAAATGCAACAGAAGGAATCTCGGACCCTGTTGAGAAAGCTGTACAAAAATTTGCGAATCATCCAAGCATTTTAGAAATTAAAGGTCACTATCAAAATGCTGGCCCCTTTGTTTTTCAAAAAGTTACCCCTGATACCGTTGACAAAGAGATTAGGAATTAAATCCTAAGAAAGCTACAACACACAAAATATCCCTCCTAAAATTCTTAAATCTAATTCTGATTTGTGCGTGGAGCCTTTAACACAAATCTTTAACGATTGTGTTGACAATTCGACTTTTCCTGATGAGCTGAAGTGCGCGGATGTCACATCTCTTCCCAAGAATGGACCAGCCAATACCAGGACTAACTTTAGGCCAATTAGTGTTCTGCCAACGGTCTCAAAGCTGTTTGAAAGAATAATGGATAAACAGATAGTTGCTTTTATTACGCTTTTTTTATCTTCACTTCTCTATGGTTTTCGACAAGGTTACAGTGCTCAACATGCTCTCGTAAGGCTTTTAGAAAAATTCAAGATAAGCCTCGATAAAGGTGGTAAAGCAGGGACAGTATTGATGGATCTCTCCAAGGCATTTGATTGTATTAGACATGATCTCTTGATTGCAAAATTGCATGCCTATGGCTTTTCTTATGAAGCATTAACACTCATTAATGATTACCTCACAAACAGACAACGGAGAGTCAAGGTAAATGGTTCCTTCAGTTCTTGGAAAGAACTAACACGAGGTGTTCCTCAGGGGTCAGTCTTAGGCCCACTGTTGTTTAACATATACATCAATGATCTCTTACTTTTCATTCAAAGCTCAGATATCTGTAATTATGCAGATGATACCACAATCTATGCTTGCGACAAGAACCTGGAAAACATAACTCATAAGCTTGAAGATGACTGCAATGTAGCATTAGAATGGTTTGCCAACAACTTTATGAAATTAAATGCAGATAAATGTCATCTTTTGGTCATTGGGAAGAGATGTGATGATCTAGTTGCTGTTAAGATTGGAAGCGCCGAAATCGTTAATAGCTCTGAAGAGAAATTACTTGGAGTTCATATTGATAGTAAACTCTCCTTTGACCATCACGTCTCGAAACTTTGCCAAAGAGCCAGTAATAAACTTTATGCACTTGCCCGCATATCCCCGTATATGGATCATAACAAACTAAGAATCTTGATGAGGGCATTTATTACTAGTCAATTTCAATACTGCCCGTTAGTTTGGATGTTCCACAACAGGCAGCTGAACCAAAAAATCAACAAAATACAGGAAAGGGCATTGAGAATAACATATAAGAACACCGAATCGACTTTTAGTGACCTATTACAGCGGGACTGTGCAGTCACTATTCATACAAAGAACTTGCAAATACTTATGACTTGCAAATCCGTAAGTACTACCAACACCTTAACCTTACCGAGCCATTCTCACTTGCCCCCACTTCTCTTGAAAATGTTCTGAAGCTCTTAGAAGAAATAAACCCTTCAAAAGCGACAGGGTTGGATAATATTGCAGAGAAATTTCTCAAAGATGGTGCAACTGTTTTAGCAAGGCCAATAACCGAATTGTGCAATCTCTCAATCCTTCTATCTACTTTTCCCGATGGTTGCAAACAAGCAAAACTGAAACCACTTTTTAAAAAAGGATCAAAGGGCGATCCCAAAAACTACCGACCTATTTCTTTGCTTCCGCAACTCTCTAAAATTGTTGAAAAGATTATCCATGGACAAGTACAAAAGTACCTTCATGATAATAATATTCTATACAGATACCAATCTGGCTTTCGCGCACATCACTCAACTGATACTTGCCTCTCCTACCTGAATAATAAGATTCTCCAAGGATTTGAAACTGGTATGTTCACAGGTATGATTTTGATTGACTTACAAAAAGCATTTGACACGATTGACCACGAAATTTTCTTGGATAAAATAGCATGTCTTGGTTTTAGTGACTCTGCCATTTTATGGTTTAAATCTTACCTTCAGGACCGATCATTCTCAGTCAACATTGGGAAGGAATACTCAGACCCTGGAAATTTGTCTTGTGGAGTCCCTCAGGGGTCAATTCTCGGTCCACTCATTTTCCTCCTTTACGTGAATGACATGGCGCGGGCTGTTGACTGCGACTTGCTTCTGTACGCGGATGATTCTTGCCTAATCTTTAGAGACACAGATGTCGAGCGTATTGAAAACAACTTGAATAGAAACTTTAACTCTCTCTGCAACTGGTTTGTTGAAACAGAGCTAAGTATACACTTTGGTGAGGATAAAACCAAATCCATTCTTTTTGCACGGAAAAAATACAAAAACCTAAAAAAGATGAACATTAGGAGGGGTGATATAGAAATCAAACAACACTCAGTGGTCACATATCTCGGATCTGTTTTGGATGAGAATCTCTCTGGGGAGTCGATGGCGACCAAAATGCTTGGAAAAATAAATGGCAAGCTTAAATTCCTGTACAGAAAACATAATTTTCTGGATTCCTCCCTTCGTAGGTTGCTCCTAAATGCTCTAATTCAACCTCATGTTGATTATGCTTGTGGCTCATGGTACCCAATGTTAAATAAGAGGCTGTCCAAAAAAATCCAGGCGGCTCAAAACAAATGCATACGATTTTATCTTAATTAAAAAAACACAGCACACGTTGGGGCCACAGAATTCAAATCTATAAACTGGCTCCCCACTAAGCACAGAGTAGAACAAAATATCTGTGTTAATATAATGAAATTTTTCAACGGAACTGTCCCAGCTTATGCTGACGAAATATTCCATCCAGGCGACCAAAGTCGAATAACGCGAAGGTCTAAGTTTAGACTAAACGTTCCTTTTTGTAAGAGTAGCACAGGCCAAAAATGTCTATCTTACCAGGGGCCAAAAATATGGAACAGTCTAGCATCAGACTTGAAATCTACCAACAATGTCAACACATTTAAACATAAGATCAAAGAAAATTTTTTCAAAAATAAACAAAGGAAGGAAGATGATGTATATGTGTATTATTAACACCTCACACACTCTCTTACAACTGATCTGGTTCAAATAAAAATATTTCATCATCTACTAGAATTTTCTTTTCTTCCATTAAAATTTTTTCTTTCATTGACACCTTTGGAGGGACCATTTAATCAAGGTCGCACTGACCTTTTAATGCTATCCCTGCCATTTTACCTAAGGGTGTTTTTAATTTAGATAGCTGTATATATTTTAATATCACACGCCTGTTATTAGATTTTTCTTTCCTTTTTAAATAGATTTATTGTATTTTGATATTTGATAGTTTTTGTTATTTTGGCGAAATTATACATGCATACATACATACATACATACATACATACATACATACATACATACATACATACATACATACATACATACATACATACATACATACATACATACATACATACATACATACATACATACATACATACATACATACATACATACATACATACATACGTACATACGTACATACATACATACATACATACATACATACATACATACATACATACATACATACATACATACATACATACATACATACATACATACATACATACATACATACATACATACATACATATGACTGAAATGTACAAAACTAGAAATGACCTAAATCCCTCATTTATGCAGGAAATTTTCTGTGAAAACATTACTCACTACAACTTGCGTAACAATAACGAATTTATTCAACCATAGTCACAATAGAGAGCTATAGTCTTGAAGCTAACAATGCGCCTTTGTTTGATCTTTTTGTCAACATTTTTTTAGTGCCCAGTCTACTTGAAGGTGCATCAAATTTTTGCGGAGGTGCACAAGATATGGCGGAACGTACTCACGCTGCTGGATACGATCAGAAGATTCTGGTTTTATGAAATCCATGAGCTAGCTGTTTAATATATGACTGTTTTACTTTGAAAAGCACTAAACTAAACACAATATCTGCTGTTAAACTGCCTGCAAGTCGGACGAATTCAAGTCCAATCGGCGTTGGAAGTTCCTTGGTATCTTCGTCATGACGGACCCATGTTTCCAAAGATTCGAGAAAACAGAGATCCAAAAGCCGTGGTTATATTCAAGAGAACTTCACGAAGCAGACATAATGATACTTTGTAAGTGTTGAAATTAAGATCTTTTAGACAACCTAATCATATTATGATCAATATGCCTGTAATTTGACTTGATGGACCAACTTTATTTATAAAGACTTCGAAGCACTCTTTTGTGTGCTTAGGCCTACACAATGGCCTACTGAACAAGCTGACCACTTGACCTCCATGTTTGTGCGTAACTGTCTATGTTTATCACTGAGTACAACTTACTATTTTCTGGATTTATTCTAGATTCAGATCAAAAGACATTAATACCGGAAGCAGTATCAACTCTGACATGCTGGAAGGTCAATCATAACCCAAACAGGTGAGTAATTTTATACCATCTTAATTAAATTCTGGAAGAAACTCTTCATATAGAAACCCAGCTCTCTGGGTGTAACTGAAAACTGGAAAAAACTATTACACAAAATTTTTTATAATCAAGGAAATCGAAAGAGATTTTCAAGTTATTTTGACAGGTTTTTCTATCATTTTATTTAGTTGAGAGGTCTTGTGAAGGGATGTATTACAGCTGGCACAATGTCTTAAAAGATTTTATCAAATGTTAGCTTTCACGAGGGCACAGGATAGAAACACCAAGAATATGATAAAATGCCTGAGAAAAAATCAAGAACCTTTGAGGGCTCCATTCACAAAAATTTTACAAAACTGTCTTAAACTATCCAGGTCAATCTTAATTTGAAGGTGTTGTGCACCATAGTGGTGGCACAGTGGTGTAATCCTCTGACTTTGCAGCCAGAACAGTCAGGCAGACAGGGCCAAATCCCAGGAACAGCTCCACCAGTTGAGCAATATCTGCAATCCCAGCCTCAGCGCAAAAACACAAATTCACCTTCATCATCTTATACTAAAAGAAAGGTAGGTTGGTATCTATATGATGCTCAGTACAAAAAATTCTCATCTATTGTAAGTTTCTAATGGGATGGGAACTTTTATATATATTTTTTTATAAAATGTTTGTGTTGTGTTTTAGCTGCAGCCTGAGGAAAGACCCAAGGTCAACAGATGATTCCATTACAAAGAAGAAAATTTTGCAAATCCAACACAGTCACATGTCTCATGTAAAGAAGACAGCTATTAACTTTGGGCTGACAGAGCAGAAACTGGATGGAATAATGTCATATGGCAGTCTGACTTTTATTGAAGTATTGGCTACATAAGCTCTTTGAAAAACCAAGGATTTGAGGCCTGAAGAAGAACTATCAGTTGCCTTTTTTTGGATCTGTTGCAGGCAGCTAGGGGGCCTGAAAATATTACTTTTCATACATGCTTGCCCAGTTTCTGCTCTTTTGGGACCAATTCTTACTTCCGTCCGATTTTTCATTTTAAGAAACTCTGCTGGAAAGAGCAGAAACTAGGCACACTTGCATGAAAAGTCATAACGTTGAGCCCCTCCCCAGGTGCGTGCAAAAGATCCCAGAATAAGGCAACACTTGATATTTCTTCTTCAGGCCTCAAATTCCTTGTTTTGATTGACTGATTTTTGTGAACCTACAAAATTAGAAGAGTCAAATTCTAAAGACAAAATCAATGCTTCTGAAAAGTTTCTTAATTTTGATAAGACTTCTGATCATTTTCTGGTAGAGTTTCTTAATTCTCTATAAGAGACTACACAGTTTCTTATGAAAAATGGATGTATTTATACACTAAAGTTGGGTTCACCTCCATTTGATTGTTGTCAACTATTTTCCCATGTCAAGCATCCTGTATGAAAAAGCTCTGAACCTGATATACTGTGTAGGGTAGATAATTGTTGCAATAAATCTTGCGATATTTTCTTGTCAACGCCCCGCTCTGCCACGTTCAGTTGTTTGAAATAAGTCAAAGTTTCACGATTTTGAAGAAGTTTTGCTGTCATATCTCCACTGCTCATCTTTTTATGAGAAACATTTCAAAACACCAAAGAAAATTGAGATGACCATGCCATCAGTTACTTTGCCACAATCATTTATGACAAAAACTGTTGGCTCTTGAATTTGTTAAAGTTATTTGAACTTTGGATACACCTATGCAATTTTCCAAAGACATATCCACTTAGCAATGCAATACAAGCCTCCTCTGTTAGAATTGCTACAGTATATTAGAAATGTTGCTTGGTAGTAAAGTTGAATTTGCTTGGGCTTGATGTAAATAGGCCAAAACATGAATTGCCAGCTACATTCCAATGACTGAACAGGAATGTTTGCTCAATCTTTGGAATCCTTCCTCAACAAAAACATTTATAAAAATAGGGGAAATTTTATCATTGTTTTTATTTCATCCTTGGATGATAGATGTACAATGCTCTTATGCATAGAGAACACATCATCCATGTTCTTGTAGTCTCAAGGCTCTGCTTTGGCAGGATAATTTGATAACTTTTCTCCGCCATCAGTCAGTTTTGGAACTGAGTTTGCAATCATTCCTTTGAACTGCAATGGGTGCAGGACTGACCCAGCTGCTTTTGGTTCTTTCTGTTACAAGTTCTTGCAGTATCTTCGCCAAAATTCTCGTTCTTCTCGCATTTGGTATTCGTAGGGTCACAACTATGATATGCACTTCTCTCAACATCGCTCACGAAAATGCGTCCTTTTCTTGTTCTTTTTCAACCTAAAGCGAGAGTTTGACGCGCATATACATGAGTAGAGCTATGGTCGTTATTTAATAATAAGAATTAACAAATTTGTTCCCGGTGTAATCTGGTTTCAGACCAAAAGCAGAACAAGTTTCCTGGTGATATGCAAAAGTAGGCCTAATTTTAGTCAATTAACTATCGTGCGATTATGAAAGAAAACGAAACTGAATTAAATTTAAATGTACCTCAAACACACCACCATCTATTTCAGAATTGATAGCTTCATCTTGCTCCAACAAATCCTTTTCAGCTAAACCAAAACATGCATCGAAAGAGACGACGAGACGGAAACCTTCGCTGTAAGTACGAGAATCCTCTCGGATGTTGTGAATCGATGCACTCTCACGGTCACGTGATAGCGCGTTTCAACATCAGCGCGTGAACACAACAACCAAACAATGGGTGATTAATCTAGCTTCAAGACTATGGTTCTCTCTTGTGACTATGATTCAACCAAGAATGAGATCAGTCAACAAAGGCTCTGAAAGCGTCAGATTTAAAGGTCCGCAGCTATGGCAAACGTTACCACCAACAATACGCAATTCAGAATCCCTTAATCAGTTTAAAACAAAGATAAAGAATTGGTACGGAGAAAATTGTTCATGCAGGTTATGCCGCACATTTGTTCCCAACCGGGCTTTTTGTAATGCACATTTCTAGATATCTGTTTTTATACTGTTTGATATTGACAATTTGTAAATATTTTATCCACCATTTTTATGTAATGTTTGTATTGTAATACTTTTAGGTTGGAATTAATTAGCTAACTACTTTTAGCTATTTTTACTATTGTCCAACTGTAAAGAAATTGATAATAATAATAATAATAATAATAATAATAATAATAATAATAATAATAATAATAATAATAATAATAATAATAATAATAATAATAATAATAATAATAATAATAATAATAATAAATAATGCTCCATATCAAGTTGAGCCCCTTGCTAGGCCAAGGGAAGGTGGCGCTGCTGTACGTCGACGCGATGATGGGGAAGATAAAGATGGCCTGTCTCGTCAAACTTTGGCTGATCGATATGAAGGTCGTAGTCGAGTAGAAGAATGGTAAGTCGATAGCATGTTTAATCTATTTCAGACTTTTATCGGAACGAGAGGGGTCGACATATCCAGTGAAGGTTTAGGTAGACAGTCTAGCTGGATAGGCCAAAATACAGCTAAGTGCAAACCACAACAGAACGACCAGTGGAGTGCGTACTACAGAAACTCACACAGGGGTGGTAAGGAAGTGCTCAATTTTATAACCTGTTAAGTCTCCTATATTTTTGGAATTACAACCATTTGTTGATCAATCACTTATTTTTTGATTAATTTGTCTAACAACAGTCTGACTTGAAATGATATAAAATGCAACCAGAGTTGGATATGTAAAGTAATGTAAGTTGCTGAATGTCATTGGTCTATGTCTCACACTTCAACTTTTTGATACCTACGTGAGGTTGCACACTACATTCTGCTGCTATTTCCTACCAGGTGTACTTGTGGTTGCTGCCATGTTGAACTTTTGAGTGGAGCATTGGAGCATCAATGCTGCAGAGAAGTTAATGAGGCATTTGGAAAAGTGGTGTTCGAGGGTCTTTCTGATGAAATCAGCTGCATCACCATGTTTAATGACTACAAGTCAATGACAAGCAACGTTGTTCTCACTCATGTTGGTCCACTGTTGAGAGGCAAAGATGGGAGACAGTACAGGCAACGAGCTGGCAAGAGCAAAAATGGGTAAGAGTTCTTGATAAGATAATCCCCATTAATTAGAAATATTCGGTGCGAATCATTGGTCCATACAACTTAATTTGAGACTTAACTACAATCATATAGTCGTATGACCCATTGTCATTACTTTTTTCTTTTTAGAGGTGGACATGTTTATAGTTTGGGAAATCTGAATAGAAATTTTCTTTTTCAGGTATATGAGAGCAGTTGGTTATCGGTGGGTTGCAAGATACTTGTTTGGCTACCTGGGATGGGATAACACCCGCCCTATACCAGCTTGTATCTACCATCATCTCAGATCCCAATATCCCACACATGAATCAAAGGGATACTTATCAGCTCAAGATAGAGCTTGAGGTATTTATTATATCTTGTTTATTTTATAATATTTTGTTCATGAACACGGGCTTGGCTAATATGTGTTGATAAGATGCTAGCTCTCATAGTTATCTAAAAGCCTATATACAAATGATTTTTACAGTAAAGCATGTGTCATCACTTTAGCCATTTCTATTTCCTTCAACAAAAACAAGCAAATGAAATATGCCCAGATTATTCCCTTTGACCAGGCTGGTATTCCGTATTTGGGCATTTGCCTCTTGGATGACCCTTCAAGGGGTTATTGCATTTGCGGCAATGGCGTGAAGCACTTGTTGATGATGGCTTTTTTACAGGTTTGAAAGCTTTGTCTCTTTGCAGGTGTGACTGATGTTTTTTAGCATGTCTTCTTGTTCTCTTGCTGAAAATAAAAAAGTTTATAGTAGACAAATGCCACTTCCACTAAAGTATGAGCTAAAAGCAATTTTTCCAGGCAGTATTATGAAACCAAGAAAGGGAAATATATACTGTATCTGGCACTTTCATCAAGAGGACATGATATGAGGAAATATGTGCATATCCAAAGAGAGAAATGATAGGTCAGAACACAATTTGCCATATCTTATTCAAGCTTATTGCACTATGGTCTTGCACATATTTCCCCAAAAATGTATTACCAGGTGGAAATAACACAGTCACTTTCTGCTTTCTTTCCAGATGATGGCTAATTGCATCAGCCTTGGACCTCCTGTTCTCAAATTGCCTGTTTAATGGCTCTGGCTCCTTTTTCTTGTACAAATCTGTCAATTCATTCAGTTCAGCAACATTACTTTGGAACATGGTGCTCTTGATATCGGAAACATAATCTAAAGAAGTGAAAATGGGCATGTTTGATTTCACATACAAATTTGACAATACAATCACTGTATCAAATGTACAGGAAGATTTAGTGCTAAGTGAAAAGAACTAAACTTTGATATACAATTTTCCGCTTTCCTTCATTTCTGAAATAACCTGTTCATTCTTGCCAGTTTTGTCTTTTAGAAAAGTGTACCCATGAAAAAAAGTCTTTATAGATGTTGTGCAAATAGAAATAGTTTATGTTGAAAACATAGATACTGATACACGTTTTTACTTACTATAAGTAGGTGGAATAGCCACTTCTCGTACCATTTCATCTCCAAGTTTGTATTTTGGATAAATGCTGTACTTGTTCGTATTGAAGTACAAATGATCCATCCAGTGCTTTCTGCTGCTCTCTGAACACATTCTCATTGAAATGACACATTGCTAAGGTATGCCTTTAGAATTAGAAAAACCCCAAGATTGTAAATAGTTCTACAGATGATTTGCTATGGTCAGCTTTGTGGATGCTGGCATTGCCAAGTGTCATATTTAGGGTGTTATGAATTTAATGAAACTTATTAAATTTTCTTTATAATTGGTGCTGGGCAATTGGTTAGCATTTCCTTTCAAAATTTCTCACCTCCAAGCATTTTTGCGTCTGGCAATCTAATGCACTTGGCTGTACTTGTTCCTCCTAAAAGGGTTTTCAAGGTCAGGAACTCCTGGAATTAAAATTTTCAAATTTATCATTGTGATAAAAATATGTTTTCAACTTCTGACAAATAAATTATACTGTATATGGAATGATGGCATCATATTGCTTCTCTGAGATAAGACTCTTTCTTACCTACAAATTGTACAAAGCCACGAAAAATGGATCATTTTTGGGTGCCAATGGTTTAGTAGGGAGTGAAATCCCTCCAAGCAACTCGTTTGTCCATCAGATGACAGCTTTCTCACATCAGCAATCACTCTTGCGTCCAATATGATGCCACTCAGACGATCATATGGTTGAGTCCCTGAGAAAGATGCAAAAGTGTATTTTTAGCAATTTACTGATATTCACTATTTCCATAACAGCGTTAAGTATACAATGGGCAGTGGATCAACAATATTATGCAAACCTCATTTTTGGACCTATTTGATAATTTCAAGCTAATTGCTTCATTGTAGTTGCGTTTTTTAACTGAAGTGAGAACCCTACTTACCAACATAAATCCAGTCACGTGGTTCTAGTTCACCATGAGCGCATTTTTCGTACAATGGGTCCGAATGATCATGATGGTTGTTTGCAATGTGTCGAATAAGTGACTTCCACTTTGCCACAATAAGATCTCCAACACCCTGAGTTGTAGATCCTGCTGACCAATACAAATGCTTTTTTATTGCCCTTTGCCAAACCAAAATGATCTCATTTCCTTGTTCTTTACCTGAATTCAGAATCCGCTTCATTAAACCCTTAGAAACATGCCACAAATCATTGTAGTGCACTGTTTAGTCTCCGATTCTCTGATCCACTTTGCAATGCCTAAATGCCGATCACTGATGAATGCAGTTACTTGAAGGCCAGCATCCTTGAGGAATTGAAAGCAACGCTTTGCTCCAGCAAGTTCCATTGCGTTGCTGCTGCCTGTTTCATTGGACTAGGGTGGAAGTGAAACCTATTACTCTAAATCAATATTATTCAAGATCAACACATCCTTAAATACTTTAAAGGCTCTGGAGAAAACTTGTAGACAAGACTTCAAAAATAGTTTTGTTTCAACATTTGATTTGGAACAATAAGACCCTATATTTCATTGGCAAAAATTTGTAAACTGAAACATCTTACTGCTGTAAGACAGTTAGTAGTCATACAGCAGTAACTCACTCCAACTTGTATATCTTCTTAAATAATATCTTCTTAATTTTACAACATGGTGTTGGAGATATATTTTGTACATTTCTTCTGTGTTCTTTCTTTTGTATTTCTGCATCATTCATTGAGAAACTTCCAAGTTAAGATTTGCAGAGTTGCAGTTTGACTTGCAAACACTTGTTTGGGAAGTACTGAATGAAACTAATGCTGTTCAAATTCTAAAACTTTACAAAACATGGGCTAAACATGGGCTACAGTACTTCATACACCCCATGCCTAGTTGGAGCTTGCTAAAACTTGAGTTCCTTGCAATGCATATTAATTCACTGTCAGCAAAACATTATACCACACCTGCAGTAATTCAAAGTGAACCAGTTTCGAAATAGTATTGCAGAACATTGTATACATTCCGTATTTGGCATTGTGCCCCATAGAATCAAATCTACCATCTCTTGACCATTCAACATTATCATTATTTTTCAAATCTTCAAAAAACTTTGCTTGGTATTTCCTCCACTGCATAAGAATGGATGGAAACAAAAACTTGCGCTGGTGGTAGAAAAAGGTTCTGGGAGAAATTGCACGTAATGCCATGTGTTTGAAAGCCAGGAGTATTTTACTTATCCGCACTCCAGACATCAAAATACCAAAACTTATCATCAGGTTGCCAGCAGGATACTTTCCGAAAACCATATGTTGGCTGTGCCATTTAAATTTCCGTCCACAGTGACTGCAGTCCTGAATGACAGTTGCCATTGATCCCTTTGCTACAATCTGGACTTTCGGTTTTTCATATTTACAGTTGAAACAAGGTAAACTAAACAAATTTAATAAAACTCTGAAGAATACAATGAATTTTGGCTCATCTGCGGGTTTGGTGCCAGCTTCAATTCTGAAAACGAAGAGAATTTTCAATAAAGATTTGTTTCTTACAAAAATGTCTTATTTGTTCCAAAAGAGATCATGGATTGTGATTGTGAACCCACATAATATGATTGTGGCACAATCTCACAAAACCAATCTTTCTACTGGAAGAAAAATGGTAATCAAAATGGAAACTGAAGTGCTGTGAATTTTACTTTTGGACAAATTATTACCAACATGTACCCACAAATAAGAAACCTGTATAAGAACTTCAGATGTGATGACTAAGACCATGGTTGATTGTTCATAAAAATTATACCAGAATTGTCAACAGTGTTTTGTTATACATGGGTGCCTCCTGTGTTCTAATTGGGAAAGAAAAGAGAGTTAAATGACAGTGGCATTGCTTCGTCATCACAACAGAAAACAATAGAAACTACGGGGACAGATAACCACCAAATATATTAGCTTCATTTTGCCTCAAATAAATTTTGCAAAAAGAAGACCATGCTTGTTGATGTGCATTACCTCACTCTGTCCTTTGATTCATTTTCATTGGTTTCATCACTGTCATCCTCATCATCTGTCAAAAAAGCTGAAGCTTCGTGTTCACTCCAGTCGGTGTCTTCTTCCTCCATTTCAATATCTGAATCTTCTAGGGTAGAATCTGCCACTGTTTGTGTGTTATGATCACTTTCTCCGTAGTAATCTTGCAACTGGACAAAAGAGCAGAATGGACAAAATAAGATCTTACAATTGATCTATCTCTATCTGAATGTATTATCAATCTATCTCAAAAATGTGATTACCTGATTATTATTTTTGTGCTTTGCTCTCACTTAGTGAAAGCTTCTTCATACGAAACAAGTAGTGCAAATACAGGTTTTTTTTATAAGAAACTAGGATCAGGCCATAGAACTAAAAGTTTCTTAATGTCACATGAAATTTTGTCGATTTTAGTACTAAAAGTTTCTTAATTGGTTTCTTACTTTTCTGAATGCTGAATTAGCAATGTGATCGCTAACACTGCGGCAGATATGTTTCTTGATATTTAAAACATCATAAAGGAATAAACAGTGTTCTGTTATGTTGAAAACACAAATGGTTAGATAATATTGCTCAAGAATGAAGGTTCAATGATCTATTCGCTATAAAATCCATGCTTTTAACTTTGAAAAGTTTCTTAGCACTTCTCAGACATAGTACTAGAGTTTCTTAAAATGTTGGCCTTCTTAGTACTAGTTTCTCATAAACCAGTTTCTTATAAAAAACGTGTATTGTTAAGCATGAATGAAAAATTTTTTACCTCATGTTCCTGATGATCAAGAGCGTCAGCAGTTCCCTGCGACTGAATTTTCTTTCTTAATAGTCACAACTTTTTCTGGCAATGGAGCAGCTTAGCTTCAATATAGAACACTTTTTGCATTCTGTTGTTGGCAAAGGCTCGACATCAGGTTCAGCAAATTCCTCTTCCTCTATCACGTTGGTGCTTGTTGAAGTTGACGGCAATGATTGTCTTAGTATCTGCCAAAAAATGTCATCGATTTAGGACAGGGCCAGCGAAATCCCCATATCCAAATAACAAGGCAAATAGGAATAAAAATTCTTGGCAATTGTGAAGCTGTGAAGTATCGAAAAAAGAAACAAGAAAAGAATTATTCATGTCACCGAAATAGAAAACACGATCACAAAAAATCAGGCCTATTTGGTCAACTTACTTGTCTCCTACTCCTATCAGACAGCTCTTCTGCTTCCATCACTGTGTTGGCAATGTCGATCGTTGGTATTGCATCGCTATTAAGCTTGTTTCTGATCCCAAGCTCTTTAGCAACATCCCTTCGCATGCTGAAGCAACTATCTTCGAAATGAACAGAACAGAGGATCGACGACTTAGTCGGTGACCAGTTAGGCCTGTGTCTCCGGACGAAGGAAACCCACTTCCAGTATCGGGAAGAGTCAAGATCTTTATTCGGAAAGGTATGGATAGATATACCCTCTGTAAATTGCTTATTTTTGCAGCTACTGCCACCTGGCCCGCCGGCAACGCAAGATCTTCCACCACGTTTGGCAGAAGACTTCGTGTTTTCACTCGAGGAAACCATCTTGAATACGATATACTTCCTGGTTGATCATAATTGTGACGTCACGCCAAAATCAAATTTTTCGCGGCAAAACCTATCAAAACAGAGACTTTGATGCGCCATAAGATTTTAACCCTTAAAGATATTTCAATTTCGTTTTTTGCAATCGTTACACGGGAGAATTTTCTTTGGTAATGCTAATAAAAATTAATAAGTAGTTTTTCATTGCATAGGCCTTTAATGATGATTTTCAATGAATCATTAAAATTGGGTGTCTTCCGAGATATATGGAAACTTGCAAAACTTAGTCCAATTTTTTAAGACAGGGGCAAAGAAAAATAAAAACAGTTACAGGCTGACTTCGGTGTGATCTATCTTTTCAAATCTGATTGAAAAATTAACAAGATACAGATCCCGAATCAGTTGCTTTCAAACAGCTGCACTCCACTATCACCTAATTGATCAATGTTTCTGACTACTGGTATGAAAATGAAATGAAAAGAAATGAATGACAATGTTTGATCATTGACGTAAGAAAGATAATGGAAGAACAAAAATCAAACGTAGGGCCAAAGATAGGGATAGTTGGTGGGTGTGATGCTGAGACTGCCTCGCGGCAGACAACCAAAGGAGAAGAACGAAAATATAAATGAAAAGAAAGTTAATATTGCACTTTTCCGAACCTGACACTGTAGATCACGAAATACTGATCAGTAAGCTTGAAAGTTATGGTGTGCATGGCGATGCTAAGAAGTGGTTTGTGTCGTACCTTAGTAATCGCTACCAATACTGCTCAACGGTTGCAGATCCACTGAAAAAGGGTAACTTGTGGAATATCGCAGGGTTCATGTCTCCGCCCCCTTTCATTCATTATCTACCTTAATGATTTTGAGTCCTGGTTACAATTCTCGAAAGCAAACTTATATGCAGACGACAAAGAAACAACTATTTCATCACGGAAATCTCATTCACAGTTTTCAGACAGAGCTAGAAAGTATTTCTGATTGGATGAGAGTTAATAAAGTAAGTGTAAACCTTGATAAGACGGAGTTCACGGCTATATGTAAATCAGGTAATGAATCTTGATCGTTCACTCATGACATACAAAATCCTGCAGAACAAATTTCAGGTAAGGTCTTCCATTTTCAATATAACACAAGACACAAAAGAGAACTGAATTTTCAAAGGCTCAACTAAGAATGCATAAAAAAGAGTTTCTCTTATACCGGGGCACGAGCATGGAACAGTATTCCACAATCCATCAAAAATGCCAGGTCAGTAGTTGCATTTACAAAAGACAAAAAACTCATTTTATGAGCTGAAAAGAAAAAAATTCAAACGCACGGATTCATGAAAAAGCAGTATTTAGGTCTAGTAGCTAAATTAGATTCACCTTGTTACTAGGTAACAAATTCCTGTAAGCCTATTACGTTTGTTATATCTTTATCAACTGAATGAATTTTCCGTGTAGAAATATAATTGGATGATACACTTTCTGCGTCACATTACGCAACCAATACCCATTATTACGTAAATAGGACCAATTGTGATGAAAAACTGTTCCACCAAAACACCATGTCAGAAACCTAGCAGCCACCCTATACACCACTATAATTTACATTGCAGAAGTCAGCCATTCTATTCCAAAGCTCTGGAGATTTCTCACGAGCCGACCATTTTACAGCAGCAGCAAATTCAATTAACATTAAATTCAACATTAAATTAAATTCAATCAGAAAGATGAAAGAATAACTTAGGCTGTCACACTATAGGCAGCAAGAGAAATGAGTAAACTTACCAATTCCACCACCTTGTAGAAATGAAAGCATGACGTAGACCCCGATTAAGCGATAAGGTGTCGATTCACTTGATCTATTCGCAGCACCAAGATAGTTAACTGGAAAAGGCAAACAACTATCGATTAATGATGTAAGTTACAGAAGGAGATGGACCATTTTGACAATTAAAAAAGGAGACTGGGGAGAGCAGTTTGTTTTGGTAAATGGCTGCAAGGACTTTCTATGAAGCATAGATTTCTCTACAAAAAACCGGTCGCTCAAAATTCATAATTGAAACTACGAATCCATGAGAAACAAGTCCCTAAAAAGTAGCAGAAAGGATGCCCCATGACTAAAATGCCTCGTAACGAGGGAGAGACCTCGCTTTAAACAGTTTTGGCGGGAAAGCGGGACGGTATTCGTCATTTTCCTTCGAAGTTGTGCGATCAGATCAGAAACGAAGCAAGAAACAAGAACCATTGTTGTGATGGATATGCAGAAGAACTCAGCCATTATCTTACTTTTTAATTGTGTATAGAAGATATGAAATAGGGTGAAATAATGTTTAGGCTGGAAGATAGTAACTTAAACAAGTCGCTATTACATGGTTTTTCTTCCTGAAGAGTTGCTCAAAAGCTTAAGATTAATTGAAACTGAAATACAGGTGAGGTCGCGAAGCATCTGCAGAGAATTCCATGATCCTTACGCAGGTAAGCTGCATCTTTATTCGTAGAAATCACATTACAACTTGCTGATAAAGCCAGAGGTTTGTTTTGGTTAGCTCGTTGTTTTTTTAGGTGTTTATATGGCCGTAGGAAATATTTGCTACTTTACAGACATACATGCGCTTTTGGAAGGAAGATATGGGTAGCAATATTTCTAGCAAACAATTCAAATCAACATTTTAACTTATATCTACCAACGAGCCTTGGCTTGGAATTTCTTAAATTTTTCACACATCCGCCTCACTTTCTTTCGAAGCCGACCTTTTCTCAAGGAAACAAAACAAATGCGTAAAGTGACTTCATATCATTCTCTTCCATTCTCCAGTAGCACTATAATTCTCCATTTGAATTCCTATCTCACCAAGTCTGCAATGCTCAGAGGGGCACAGCTTTGTCTTTAGGAACCTTCTCGAAATTGCCAGGAATCATACGGAAACATCTGTTGATCTTGCTTTGACATTCTGATCTGATCGCACAACTTCGAAGGAAAATGACGAATTCCCTCCCTCTTTCCCCCCAAAGCCGTTTGATGTGACGTCTCACGAAACGTAGTATATGGGTCATTGAACATCCTTGCAGCAACGTTTTTTGGGACTTGTTTCTCAAAGATTCGTAGTTTTAACCATGAAATCAAAATTTACAGCCTTTGTGGAGGGAAATCTATCATTCTTAGAAGCCCCGTTTCAGCTAGTTACCAGGACGAACCGCTCTCCCTAGTCTCCTTTTTAACTGTCGAATGGTCTATTAACGATAAATCCGAATTTTGACATTTCCGTCATCTCAAGTAATAATAACCATTACTGGTGAATCAAAATATGTATAGACACTTGAAAGTCTGTGTAGCCCTCAAACTGTTTATCAGCTTCTTATAGACTAATAATACCTGTGTAACCTCTCAGCCCAGATATGATGAATTTAGCTTGTGAATTTGGTCATATTCTCAAATTACATGCAACTTGATAGAAATGCTTGATAAGGAATTTTGTTTTCTCTAATACTTATAACATTTGTTGAAGTTATCACACAGGTACATTTTTGTTTCAATTTTTGTTGAAGATATCACACAGTGGAAGAATGTGGGGAGGTACGTTTTTCAATGTCTTCCACGACGTGCTCATTTTATCTCGATGATGAGAAACTGGCTAAAATGAAAAAAAGACTACATCAATTACAAAATAGAGAAGTCTTAGGCTTTGGTTTATCCTTCGAAGTAACCATATAGGCCGCAAGTTTGGGTAATTTTTTTCCGATTGAAGTTGTCGCAAAAATGACAGGCTACTGCTCCCTAATTTTCGACTAACTCCCTCCTAGCGACTCCTCGCGTTGGCTGTCGTCAGCAGTCACTGCGCCTCTTTACGAAACATTGCGACTCATTTGTGATCCATTACGATTACTTGAAACCACCATTAACAATTTATGCGTCCCTTAACATGCGATAACAAATCTTTCGTCTCGGCGATTAACTTCGATTCCGCCCTCAAAATTTGGTGCGAAATTCGTTGCAAATAAACTTAGTTGTGATCATAAGGAAACCACACATTAAAGTCAACATAATCGCAACTCCTTGCGACTCATTGCGATTCACTGCGGCTCTCTGCGACTCCTTGCGATTATCTGGAAACCAAACTTTCACGTCATGTGCTCTTACTTAGTACCACATGTATTGTAACGTGTATTTCCTGTTTTAGCTAATCATTAACATGTTTACTACTATAATCTTGTAAATTCGTAATTCAGTAGCACACTCACTTTAAAAAAAACAACACGTCTACTCTCCGTTCCCTACCTCAACATCGCAGGAATGGAGGAAGTCCCTACCTAATATAGAAGGAAAAGGGAAGTTTCTTTTCCCTGATACAAATTTCAAAGCAATCACTATACGGCATAAGCTCTTACCGATCTTTTTATATTGTAGAGGAACCAAGACATTGACACCTCTTCCTGCACCAAGAAGAAGTAGGCAAAGAAGAACTCGAGCCTGCAGCCACCTACAATGAAAATGTTTGATATAATCATAAAATGCTTGATTTACTTCGTGAACTGGCAACGGACATCATTCCATATTCTATCTAGAGGTAAGGTGAACGAAAAGGAGCATTTTTACATCAAAGTAGTCACGACACAATCATAATATTATAAGCAATAACAATAATAATATGATGAAAACTAAACCATCTTTCAACAAAAACAGAAAACGAAATACCTAAAGATATAAGACTGTTTTTAAAACTGACGTTTCCATTTAAAAATCTTCTTCGGACTCAATCTAATGATAATAATAATAATAATAATAATAATAATAATAATAATAATAATAATAATAATAATAATAATAATAATAATAATAATAATAATAATAATAATAATAATAATAATAATAATAATAATAATAATAATAATAATAATAATAATAATAATAATAATAATAATAATAATAATAATAATAAGATAATGAATTACGCGGAACTGAAGGTGGAACTGGAACGAATGTGGAAAACAAAGACTAAAGTCATCCCTATTGTTATTGGTGCGTTAGGTTCGATCACAAAGAAACTTGAAGAGAATCTAAAGGAGCTCGACGTCAAGCATAACATCAAAGTATTTCAAAAATCAGCATTACTCGGAACAGCTCATATCTTGAGGAAAGTGCTTGCTGTCTAAGACTCTTTGTTAGAGTTTGACATTTGGCATGTATGGTTCTGGCATTAGGCCATGTCGTATTTGAAATAATAATAACGATAATAATAATAATAATAATAATAATAATAATAATAATAATAATAATAATAATAATAATAATAATAATAATAATAATAATAATAATAATAATAATAATAATAATAATAATAATAATAATAATAATAATAATAATAATAATAATAATAATAATAATAATAATAATAATAATTGTTGCATGGAGAAATGAAAGAGAGAATACGTACTTCATATTATGACAGATTGAAGAAGTTGCTGAAATCCAAGTTGAATGCAGGAAATTTGGTCAAGGCAATTAACTGTTGGGCAGTAGCATCTGTACGTTACAGTGCTGCAATTGTTGACTGGACAAAGGAGGAGCTGCGACAGTTTGATCGTAAAACAAGAAAATTACTAACCATGCATGGTGGATTTCACCCGAAGAGCGATGTCGATAGACTTTATCTGCCAAGGAAGCTAGGAGATCGAGGAATATGTTCGATAGAAGACTGTGTTGAAGAAGAAAGGCGAAGCATTGCCATGTACTTGTCGCAGAACCAGGAAGAATTGTTGAAGTTTGCAAGGAAAGAGCTGAAGCTGCCAACGGAGAACGAATCAAAATTAGAATGTAAGAAGAGAAAGGAGACGGAAAAGCTTTCATCTTGGAAAGAAAAGAAACTGCATGGGCAGTTTGCAAAAGATACTGATGATATCAAAACAAATGAGTCATTCAATTGGCTGTGCAAAGGGGAATTAAAACGTGAAACAGAATCTCTAATACTGGCAGCTCAGGAACAAGCGCTGAATACAAACTCTGTAAAGGCAAGAATTCACCACTTACAGGAAAATGATACATGTAGATTGTGTGGCGGTGCGGCCGAGAATGTCACGCACATTGTTAGTGGCTGCAAAAAACTTGCCCAAAAGGAGTATAAGCGTAGATATGACAAAGTTGCATGCTTCATCCATTGGCTCTTATGCAAGAAATATGACCTGGAGCATACAGACAAATGGTATCAACATCAGCCAAGTCCTGTTTTAGAAAACAAGAGATACAAACTCTTGTGGGATTTCTCCATCCAAACTGATCGAGTCATAGAGCACAGAAGACCGGACATTGTCATCGTCGATTGGGAAGAAAAAGAATGCATTGTCATTGATGTAGCCATTCCTGCTGACCAAAATATTGCAGACAAAGAATGGGAGAAGATCAGCAAATACAGTGAACTAAAGCTGGAAATAACGAGATTATGGAATGTTAAAGCAAAAGTGATTCCAATAGTGGTTGGGGCCCTTGGCTCCATTCCCAAAAAGTTAAAAGAACATTTGTTGAGTTTAGGATTACCAGGTGATATTCACTGCATCCAGAAGTCAGCCCTCCTTGGAACAGCTGGGATACTAAGAAAAGTATTGAGTGTCTGAGGCTGCTTGTTGCAGCTTGACATTTGATGAACCATTCCTCCAGACTATGAACTTTAGGAGTGAACTCGTAGATAATAATAATAATAATAATAATAATAATAATAATAATAATAATAATGATAATAATAATAATAATAATAATAATAATAATAATAATAATAATAATAATAATAATAATAATAATAATAATAATAATAATAATAATAATAACAATAACAATAATAATAATATAGCGAAGTAAACCATCTTTCAAACCAAACAGAAAATAAAATATAAAAACAAACACTGTTGGATCACATAAACGTTTCGATTAAAATCTTCTTCAGTATAAAAACTTTACATGGCAGCCGAGAATTTATAGACATTACGTTGTTTACGCCTAAAATTATTTACATGCTGATAATGCTATATTTACAATTGGTCTGAAAAACCTTACAACAAACAATAGAAGTTTTGCTGCTATGCACAAATTAAAATATTTTCTAGTGCCCTTTGTGAATTAGAAAAGGGACTGGGAGCTCCTATACTTATACTAGAAACTTTTTTACTCCCCAAGTGATCCTCTGAAAAATTCGCATACTGCTTGACTCTTCTTTTAGCAGTAGCTGAATCCCGGATGATTATACAATAAACTTTTTTCCTTTGTGAATTTGAAAAAGGACTGGATTCTCTTAAAACTCATACTGAATCCTTTGAGGTTACACTGGCAACCTTGCAGCTCCCCCAAGTGACTCCCCGAAGGAACGGCACACTGCTTAATTCTTCTTGTAGCAATAGCTGAATCCCACGCGAAGCCACAAAGGGCAAGCACAAAACAGACGCCAGTCTAACCTCTTGGGACAATCAAATACAATGGTAGAATTTAAGCCGTTCCGCATGCAAACAAGTCGAACTCTACATCTGCAGCTCTTTCATTGAGACCCTTTGGCGCAAAAGTTTCAAGTCGATATTGCCAAAACAACTCCCTCCTACGAAGCGAAAAAACATCATCAGCCCCATCTATGATTTTAATCCCAACCTAAAAATTTCCGTTGTGTCCGTTTTCAAAAATTAATGACTGAAAAAACTTGCTTGTGGAACAGGTTTCCCCTTATCAAGAGAATTTTCGCTGTGTTTGCGTGCATATGTTCTAAAATAGGATTTGTAAACATTAAACCTTTGCCGAAATTTCGTCTTAGTACTACCGACATACTTCATGTTGCATGACTCACATTGCAACAAATAAACCACATGATGAGGGTTGCAATCAAATCGCCCCGAGAAGTTTTTGAAAAACCTCGTAGAGTCAGAATTTTGAAACGTATCCCCCTCCTTCATCAAAGGGCAAATCTGGCAACTCCTTCTACCATTGCATCTGAAAGTGCCTTTTTCCATCAACTCTTCATCGATACTTGGCAGCTTGGCTCGCCCTCCTAAACGTTACAAATATTTTGTCCTTAAAAACTTCTTTGTGTTCCATGTCTACCAACACATTTTGGTTTTCGCGAAGGATTTCATAAACTTTGTGCATGGCTGGGTGATAAGTTAGTACTTAAGGTATTTTCATATCATCTTTTTCCTTGGGCCTGGCATCCAATAAAGTAGCACGATTTTTGTCCCGCACCCGGTCAATTTGGCTGTCAACCTCGTTATCACTGTAGCCCCTTTCTAGAAGCCAAGGTTTTAGTTCTCCCATCCTATTTTCGAAAAACTGTTCCTCTGAGCAAATACGACGAATTCGAAGGGCCTGGCTATATGGAATTCCCTTTTTTGTGTGGTTAGGGTGACATGAAGCTCGATGCAAGAGTTGATGGGTATCTGTAGGTTTTGTAAACAAATCCGTTACAAGTTTGTTACCCTGTTTGATGACTTGAACATCAAGAAAATTAACCTTTTCTGTAGACCATTCAGCAGTGAACTTTATTGATTCGTGCGCTCCATTTAAAAAG
The DNA here is from genome assembly GCA_964019985.1 of Aurelia sp. 4 Dawson et al 2005. Lineage (NCBI taxonomy): Eukaryota > Metazoa > Cnidaria > Scyphozoa > Semaeostomeae > Ulmaridae > Aurelia > Aurelia sp. 4 Dawson et al 2005. The sequence continues at coordinate 8,331,650 of OZ026509.1, forward strand.
TTCACAAATTCCCTCAGTTTTTCCTCCCCATGTTGCCAGATTATAAAAACGTCATCTATGTATCTCCACCATACCCATGGTTTATTTTGAGCCTCAGCAAGTAGCTTTTCTTCTAGCGCTGCCAAGAAAAGGATCGCTTATGAAGGAGCGCATTTGGTACCCATTGCTGTACCCCTAAGCTGTTGATAGAAATTGCCATTAAATTCGAAAAAATTGTTCTTAAGAACAACGTGAGCTAATTCAAGAAGGGTATCCGTGGAAATGGTTTTATCTTCCCGATGTTCAAGTACCCTTTTTAACGCTTCCAAACCCATTTTAAATCATAGATGGGGCTGACGATGTTTTTTCGCTTCGTAGGAGGGAGTTGTTTTGGCAATATCGACTTGAAAATTTTGCGCTAAAGGGTCTCAATGAAAGAGCTGCAGATGTAGAATTGGACTTGTTTGCATGCGGAACGGCTTAAATTCTACCATTGTATTTGATTGTCCCAATAGGTTAGACTGGCGTCTGTTTTGTGCTTGCCCTTTGTGGCTTCGCGTGGGATTCAGCTATTGCTAAAAGAAGAGTTAAGCAGTGTGCCGTTCCTTCGGGGAGTCACTTGGGGGAGCTGCAAGGTTGCCAGTGTAACCTCAAAGGATTCAGTATGAGTTTTAAGAGAATCCAGTCCTTTTTCAAATTCACAAAGGAAAAAAGTTTATTGTATAATCATCCGGGATTCAGCTACTGCTAAAAGAAGAGTCAAGCAGTATGCGAATTTTTCAGAGGATCACTTGGGGGAGTAAAAAAGTTTCTAGTATAAGTATAGGAGCTCCCAGTCCCTTTTCTAATTCACAAAGGGCACTAGAAAATATTTTAACTTGTGCATAGCAGCAAAACTTCTATTGTTTGTTGTAAGGTTTTTCAGACCAATTGTAAATATAGCATTATCAGCTTGTAAATAATTTTAGGCGTAAACAACGTAATGTCTATAAATTCTCGGCTGCCATGTAAAGTTTTTATACTGTAGAAGATTTTAATCGAAACGTTTATGTGATCCAACAGTGTTTGTTTTTATAATACTAATAATAATAATAATAATAATAATAATAATAATAATAATAATAATAATAATAATAATAATAATAATAATAATAATAATAATAATAATAATAATAATAATAATAATAATAATAATAATAATAATAATAATGATAATAATAATAATAATAATAATAATAATAATAATAATCTGAATCTTCAGACGGTCCAAAAGACATGCTTACTAGGAACTGCAAGGATCCTTCGTAAAGTATTGAGCATCTGAACTTCAGGACATGACATGCCTTAGGTGTATTGTTTACACCCGGCCAAAGAAAAGCAACCAGTATGAACTGTGACATTTAGCAGCATAATAATAATAATAATAATAATAATAATAATGATAATAATAATAATAATAATAATAATAATAATAATAATAATAATAATAATAATAATAATAATAATAATAATAATAATAATAATAATAAATTCGTGTTCGCCCTAGTGCCCGAGCTGACAGCTCAGTTAACATAAAAAATTATGTCTACTAGGCTTGTGTTATCCACTACAATTTGTACATATATACTGTGTAAGACAAAAGATTTAGAAGTCATCCAATGTGAAAAACACAATATAGAACTTCGCGTATCTGATCATATGCAAGGACCGAGAGAGAAAAAAAAGATTCACACGAATAACTTCCTAACCCTGTGTCTCCATATGTAGTTAGCCATTATCAAATTTGAAAGTGAGCACCACTGTAATGTGTTCTTTACAATTAACTTGTCTACTGACATTGATCTCATAACAGTCCAAACATCCATTTTGATACAACCAAGTGAGCCAAAGCAAAGCACCTTCAGATCTACATCCCAGCCCAACGACTGCAGTAGACCGCACAGCGGCTGATACCGTTCCTGTTTGGTCTTCAGCGCTTGTTCAAAATATAGATCGTAGCAGACAGTCACCTCCAAGATAATGCATTTATGTGACTGATTGTCAATGATAACGATGTCAGGTTTACGATGCGTAATACGCTGTAATTCATCACCATATTCCGTCAGTATTGATTCTGCAAGTTTATTTGCATGAAACTGAAAACCACTTAGACTTCCTGAGATCATCTCAAATATTTTGTCAGCAATTCGATTGTGACGTCTACTGTAAAAGTTGTGAAACTCTCTGCAACCATTCATCAAATGTGCGACACTTTCCGTGTGCTGATGGCAAAAGGGGCAAGAAGGGTCATGATCACGATTCCATACGTGTTTGTGAAGTTTGTTGGAAGTAGACTCAACCGTGCTTTTATTGCAAACTTCACCAGGAAATCACTTACTTACCAGTTGTAAAAAATTGAATGGGAAGATTTCAACTGAACGTTAGTCATACAGAGAAAGGGGCCTTGAATTGACAATCGCCTTGCTTTTTTTTGCAAATCTCGATAAACTGTCTGTTTGAACAGCAACTTCTGAAGTGGAGCACCTTCATCAAAGAATTCCCAATTAGTAATTACTCCAGCCTTTCCTTGCCGGAACTCAATGGAAACATCTATCTTTCTAGCATATCTCAAAAGATCTGGCCAATCTGATTGACACCCAAAGTTTGTGCGAGTATTCAAATAGCCGTCTTCACTAATCTCAAACCCAAGAAAATTCATATCATTATCTGTTGCAGCAACTTTCCGTTTTTCCATATCTAAATTTAGGGACTGACGTGCAATGTTCTTGAACTCTGTAACTGAGGATGATTCAACATCTAAATGAGAAATGCAACCCTTGTTGACCTATACAAATCTGAAACGCGCTTAACTCCAATCCCTCCGTGCTAACGTGGTAAGAAGACGATGTGTTGTGTTGTTGTTTCATACAAATCATACATATTTCGAACTGCCTTCACCAAGGACTTATCTATGCACTCCAACTGCTCCTCTGTAAGCCTTGTGTTGTAAAAACGGTGGAGAATCTTCGCGAGAGCCAAGTTATTTAAAGCACTAGCCTTTAGAGCGAGCGGCAATTTGCAGATTGTTATTTTCTCCAATAAATCTTTATAACTTTCTATAACTTCCAACACCTGCACAGAATCTTCGCCAGAAAGTGAGAGAGATTTTCCAAGATACTTATAGGGCTTATCACGGGGATAAACTTCGATGACATTTCCTTGAATTGACACAGTTGGCTTTTTATCTGCCTTGCCCTTGCACCAGTTATTGCCAGACCGCCTTGCATACATAACTGCACATTTACTGGGTTTCACTTCTAAACCTGCTATCTCCATAGCAACGTTTCCATTATCAAACATCTCATTTATAATCGTTGCATCGTAATTAACAACAACAATATCATCCGCAAAAGCTTGTAATGGCAATGGATTAATCCTCCTTTCATCTTCAATGCAATGTCGAGTAACAGCCTCTCTTACCATAGGCATGCATACTCTGTCAATCACCAATATGAATAACACACACACACACACACACACGCCTAAAACCCGACATGGGCATAACACAAATATGAGGATGAAAAAGTTCAAAAAGTTAAAGTCCAAAACAAATGTATTAATTGTCAGTTCCTCTTTTGTCTTTGATGACTTTTTTGTCTTCTCTTTTTATTTTCTTCTTTCCTCTCATTGTCCATCTTTTGACACGTATTGCTGATTAACCACCGCCACTCTAGCCTGTCTGTTGCAACGCTTTTCCATATATTAAGGACCCCACCTCTTTTCAGTATATCTTTCATTGTGTCTTTGAACCTCAAAAAAGGACGACCAATTTTTCTTGTACCTTCAGCGAGTTCACTGTATAACAGGGTTTTGACTGGTCGCTCGTCTGGCATGCGAACAACGTGGCCAAGCCAGCGAAGTCTGTTTCTGATGAGAATGTTTTCAATGTCTTCAGTCTTGGCACGTTCTAATACTTCATCATTTGTAACATAATCGGTCCATTTAATATTGAGAATGAATCTGAGATGTCGTTGTTGGAGCGTTCTGAGCTTCTTGATATGATGGCGATAGAGAGTCCAAGTTTCGCTTCCATACATAATAATAGGAATAACACATTGATTGTAAACTTTTAGCTTGGTTTCAGTTGTTAGGTCCCTGCATTTAAAGACTCTGTCTTTGAGCCGTCCTACTGCACACGACGCAGCTTGAAAACGAGCCGTAATTTCAACATCTAACTTGCAGTCATTGGTTACCCAGTTGCCGAGATATTTGAAGCGACCTACTCTTTCTAATACTTTTCCATCTATGAAGAAATCTGCTTGCTCACCCAAACTCATCGTTTTTGTCTTTTCGATATTGACTCGGAGACCCATTTTTTTGGACAGCATATCATACGCAGATAAAAGAAGTTGCAGTCCTATAGCATCATTACAGAAGATTGCAATGTCATCTGCATACTGGGCTTCCCGAATGTACTTGTTAAATGTTTTCGATTTTGATTTTAAACGACGGAGGTCGAATAAGTCACCATCATATCTAAGGCGAATTTCAATGCTGTATGATGGGTTGATGTTCTTAAAGGCAAGGTACAATAATACTGCAGCGTATATTCCAAAGAGGGTCGGAGCGAGCATGCAACCCTGTTTTACTCCACTGTTGTATGCTATGGGATCGGAAAGTTCCCCATCAATAATGACTCTAGCATAGGTATCAGAAGGTATCAGAATGCAATTTTTTGATGATGCGAATAAATTTAGGAGCGCAACCAAGCTTTCCCAAGATCTTGAAAAACATATCACGATTTACACTGTCAAAAGCCTTATTAAGCAATATGAATAATAATAATAATAACAAAAATAATAATAATAATAATAATAATAATGATAATAATAATAATAATAATAATAATGATAATAATAATAAAAAACACAACTGTTAAAAACCAGACGTTTCGATTATCAAATCTTCATCAGTGCTTTACAATAAAAACAGCCAAGTATTCATAGGAAAAAATGTTTACATGCAATTGTTTTTCATCTAGCCTAAGCGGTTCTAAAGTCGACAAGGGACTAGAATCTATGCTGTTAGAAACTAGGACACTGGACTCTACGGGGACTCCTAACAATGTACACGCTCCAAGGACCTGCTTTTTGTAAAATTGCTAAATCCCTAATGGCTAGATAGAGACTCGAAAATACCCCCAAAGGACCTGCTTTTCGTAAATTGCTAAATCCCTGATGGCCATATAGAGACTCCAAAATACCTTCAAGGATCTGCTTTTCGTAAATTGCTAAATCCCGGGCGGCCATATAGAGACTCCAAAATGCCCTCCAGCGTCTGCTTTTCGTAACTTGCTAAAGCCCGGATGGCTTGACCGTGGGTTCCATCCTGCCACCGCGTGTATACCACCTATCTGATGTCCCAGATCAAAAAATCTCTCCGATAAATCGATAAAAGTTAAGCAATACCGTAAGCAAACATATCCAGCTCAACATCCGCTGCCCTTTCATTTAAACCATTTGGTATGAAAGTCCCCAATTTATATTGCCAAAACAACTCCTTTCGTATAACAGAAAACACATCGTGAGGCCCATCTATGATTTTTACACTAACCGAAAATGAACCCTGATGACCCTCGCCGAAAAAATGAGCAAAAAAGTTGGCCTGCGGGACTGGTTTACCCCTGTCAAGGCTGCCATCATTGTATTTGCGGGCATATGTGCGATGATAGGACTTATAGACATTAAACCGTTGTCGAAACTTAGTCGTTGTGCTGCCAACATATTTTTTGTTGCAGATATTACATTGCAATAGATAAACCACATTTTGAGAGTTGCAATTGTATGCCCCTGAAAAGTTGGTAAAAGACCGCGATTCATTAAAGTTTCCGAAAGTGTCCCCCTCCACAACAATGGGGCAGATCTGACAGCTCTTTCTACCGTTGCACCTAAAAGTACCCTTCTCCACCTGTTCCTCTTCCGATGGCCTAAGTTTTGCCCTTACTAGAGTGTCCTTAAGATTTTTTGCTCTCCGAAACGATATAAACATTTTATTCTGAAAGAGATTACGATACTTATCATCTACAAACAACGTATTTGAACAATTTCGCAAAATTTCGTGCACTTTGAAGAATGCAGGATGGTAGGTCAGCACTAGAGGTATGGAGAGGGGGTATAAAAAACATACCTTCTGGAGAGGGGGTATAAAAAGGGGGAAATTGATAGCCAAGTAAACAGGGTTAAAGGGTTGGATCGTAGAGACCTCCTGGGACGCTCTCAAAACGACAATGATGATTCGCGCAAATTGTTCAAATACGTTGTTTGTAGATGATAAGTATCGTAATCTCTTTCAGAATAAAATGTTTATATCGTTTCGGAGAGCAAAAAATCTTAAGGACACTCTAGTAAGGGCAAAACTTAGGCCATCGGGAGAGTGGAGAAGGGTACTTTTAGGTGCAACGGTAGAAAGAGCTGTCAGATCTGCCCCATTGTTGTGGAGGGGGACACTTTCGGAAACTTTAATGAATCGCGGTCTTTTACCAACTTTTCAGGGGCATACAATTGCAACTCTTGAAATGTGGTTTATCTATTGCAATGTAATATCTGCAACAAAAAATATGTTGGCAGCACAACGACTAAGTTTCGACAACGGTTTAATGTCTATAAGTCCTATCATCGCACATATGCCCGCAAATACAATGATGGCAGCCTTGACAGGGGTAAACCAGTCCCGCAGGCCAACTTTTTTGCTCATTTTTTCGGCGAGGGCATTCAGGGTGCATTTTCGGTTAGTGTAAAAATCATAGATGGGGCTCACGATGTGTTTTCGGTTAGACGAAAGGAGTTGTTTTGGCAATATAAATTGGGGACTTTCATACCAAATGGTTTAAATGAAAGGGCAGCGGATGTTGAGCTGGATATGTTTGCTTGCGGTATTGCTTAACTTTTATCGATTTATCGGAGAGATTTTTTTATCTGGGACATCAGATAGGTGGTATACACGCGGTGGCAGGATGGAACCCATGGTCAAGCCATCCGGGATTTAGCAATTTACGAAAAAAAAGATCCTTGAGGGTATTTTGGAGTCTCTCTATGGCCGCCCGGGATTTAGCAATTTACGAAAAGCAGATCCTGGAAGGTATTTTGGAGTCTCTATATGGCCATCAGGGATTTAGCAATTTACGAAAAGCAGGTCCTTTGGGGGTATTTTCGAGTCTCTATCTAGCCATTAGGGATTTAGCAATTTACGAAAAGCAGATCCTTTAAGGTATTTTTGAGTCTCCATCTCGCCATCAGGGATTTAGCAATTTTACAAAAAGCAGGTCCTTGGAGCGTGTACATTGTTAGGAGTCCCCGTAGAGTCCAGTGTCCTAGTTTCTAACAGCATGGATTCTAGTCCCTTGTCGACTTTAGAACCGCTTAGGCTAGATGAAAAACAATTGCATGTAAACATTTTTTCCTATAAATACTTGGCTGTTTTTATTGTAAAGCACTGATGAAGATTTGATAATCGAAACGTCTGGTTTTTAACAGTTGTGTTTTTTATTTAATAATAATAATAATAATAATAATAATAATAATAATAATAATAATAATAATAATAATAATAATAATAATAATAATAATAATAATAATAATAATGGTAATAATAATAATTTTTTATAAACAGTTGTGTTTTTATATTCTTTTTTCTGTTTATTTTTGATGATGGTTTTTGTTAACATAATAATAATAATAATAATAATAATAATAATAATAATAATAATAATAATAATAATAATAATAATAATAATAATAATAATAACAATAATAATAATAATAATATTAATAATAATTATATTCCATATCATATGTGAATGTAGCAAATTAGCCCAGAAGGAATATAAGCGACGCCACGACAACGTAGCACGGATAGTTCACTGGGAGATTTGCAAGAAGTATGACCTACCCAGGGCTGAACAGTGGTACAATCATAAGCCAGAAGGCGTTACTGAAAATGAAAGCATTAAGGTACTGTGGGACTTTAACATAAACACAGATTACGAAATTGAGCATAGGCGACCAGACATTGTTGTCGTGCTAAAACCAGAAAAAGAGTGCTTAATCATTGACATAGCTGTACCAGGAGATACAAGGATAAAACAGAAGGAACAAGAGAAAATTGAAAAGTATCAAGATCTAAAAAGAGAAATTGCAAGATTATGGTGCCTTCGAAAAGTAACTGTCATTCCAGTTGTAGTTGGTGCATTGGGATGTGTCACAAAAGAAGCAGAGCAATACATTGAGAAGATAGGAATCAAGATCAGGACTGAAGTGATACAGAAAACGGCATTGTTAGGAACTGCAAGAACATTGAGAAAGGTTCTCGAAACCTGAGGCTAGTTGTTCTAGCTTGCTTTCGGGACAAACTTACCAGGAACTTTTTTCTGTGATAAAAAGAACATAATAATAACAATAATAATAATAATAATAATAATAATAATAATAATAATAATAATAATAATAATAATAATAATAATAATAATAATAATAATAATAATAATAATAATAATAATAATAATAATAATAATAATAATAATAATAATAATAATAATAATGATAATAATAATAATAATATAGAAAATAAAACTGTTTTTAAAACCGATGTTTCGATTTAAAATCTTCTTCTGAGACATAATAATAATAGTAATAATAATAATAATAATGGAAACTTTCATTCAATATATCCTAATACATACAATACAAAACTAAAACTAAAATCTATGGCATTAACTCGCCAACAAGGGGCATTAATGACATACTCACACAGGTGATGTAAAAGTTAGAAATCAGGGACCTAAAAATCTAAGAGTTCTGGATTTGTCCATTCCTTGTTTCTACAGAAAAAAATGAAGTAGGATGCGCGAATACAAATGTTTATCATCCTTTTGGTTACATATTTTATTTCTGTGTCTGAGACATTTAGGTTAGATAGCAGTTCGAAGAATCTTTTACTGTCCTTTTCGATGAAGCCACATGCCCCCATTGAGACATTACAGTACACAACCTTATTATATGATGATTTCAGTCTGTTCATAAGTGGCTTGTATTTTTCTCTCTTTCTTGTGCTGTTACCCGCCATGTTCGTCTCGAAACCAACCGTAAGCTCCACAAGTGTGACGGTCTTGTGTTGGACAATAACAATATCAGGTCTTTCCTGATCCCCTGTTACTATGCAGGGAGATGCAAAGGAGGGCAGATCAACATATAGGCTCTTACATGATCTTGACAACGTATTTGCAATGATCTTCAGAACGGAGTAATGTCTCCATGTATAGCTTCCTTGAGTAAGAGCGATGTTACAGCCTACGACAACGTGGCCCAGTGTTTGGGGATCGTGACACTGTGGGCACATCTTATTTTCTGCATAACCCCAAATCTGCATATTACTCATGTTAGGAAGAGTATTATTCAGGTATCTTATTGTGTAGTTGAAGATGTTCCTTGGCATAGCCTTCTGTACAGACGACCACACTGTTTTAGTGTTTGAAAGAACACAGTCCCATGCATGACGCATGACAAGGCCTTGTGTCGTAAGATTTTCTTTCACTTTATTTGTAAGATTTAGCCTGATAGATTTAAGGACGTTCTTCGTACTGTTGAAAGAATCGTATTGGCGACCTTTGTCATTGGAAAGTTGGGCTAACTCATTAATGTCTTTGTTGACAGATTTCTTTAAACATTGCCTCATAACAACCTAGCATTGCTTGAATTTTGTACTTATATCTTGGATGTCGAGACCAAATTGGCTTTTAGAAAGCATGATGATCGACAGTGATCCATTTGCTGGAATTTCAAGCCATCTTCGCAGATAACTATGAGCAAGGGAGTCTAATTGATTTATCACCCAGGTTTGCTCAATGTCCGCGATTGTCAGGTGCCAAGATAGTTTACTCATTAGGTAGCGAGAGTAGAGCATGATTTTATTCTTTGGATGCAATGGTAAGCTGTCAACTTTGTTCATAATATAATGATAATAATAATATTTTTTTTTTCAAACTTCATCTCATCATTTTAAAATTCCACTGTAAATACAATATAAAGCAAAGATATCAAGAAAAAAAAAATTAAGAACTACTATACCACTCACTATAAGGCATGGCATGTAGACGGTAAAAGTCACAAGCAGTCTACCAACTCATTAATTCCGGATCTGTCCACTCTTTGTCTCTTATACAGAAAATGTAATAAGTACTACGGATGCATACATTTATTATCCGTTTCACTAGAAAGTCAATGGACTTGGCATCAAGAGATAACTTCGAAAGTGCTAAATACAAATTAGAGCTATCTCTACCAATAATTCCTAATGCGCCCATGGTTGGATTGACAAAAATTACTTCTTCATACTCTTGTTTCATTGTATCCATTAGGTCTTTATACTTTTCTCTTTTCCTTTGTCCATTCTTTTCAATGTTTGTCTCAAAACCAACGGTCAGTTCAACAATGACAAGCAGCTCATCCTTGACTAAAACAATGTCTGGCCTGTAAGTATCTCCCGTGATTACTGATGGGCTTGAGAATCTGAAATTTTTATCCTCAATATCAGCATATTCTTTAAGACTGACTGATTTTGGAATAAGCTTCATAATGTTCAGCAAGACTGAGTCGTGTCTCCAATTATATCTTCTTTCATCTAGATGTACGGGACAGCCAGCAACGACATGTCCTAACGTCTGCTGCATACCACAGGCTTTGCATGAAGCACTTTCTGTTGTTTTCCACCGTGCTGTATTGCTTGCATTTGGTAGGGAATTGTTGAGATAACGAATGCAGAAGTTATAGATGTTCTTTGGCAGCTTTTCCAGTACCTTGAACCAGCACGATCTTGTTCTTGAAAGGATGCTGTTCCATATAGCTGTAATGACAAGCTTTTGAGTTGTTAATGACTTTACTATGCGTTCTTCCTTCCCGTCTCTAATGGCTTTAAGAGCGTCTCTAGTCGATTGATGCTGGTCGTACTGAATGTTGGTATGAGAGCTTGTTTTATTGTGTATTGTTCGAATGTCTTTATTTCTGGACTCGCTCAGACATTTCCTGTTGGTAACTTGACATTGGGCAAATCTTGCAGAAACAGATGTAAAGTTTAACCCAAACTTTGCTCTACCAAGAGCTACAATGTCAAGGGTACCCGAAATCGGAATTTCTAACCATTTACGAACGTAGCTAGCGACAACATTGTCTAAATTCTGCTTTATCCAAGTCTGGCTAATTTGTGACACAGTTAAATGCCAGCTGATCTGAGAGAGAAGGAATCTTGAATAAATAAGCAGCTTATTTTTTGGATGTAATGGAAGGCTATCAATGATTTCTAACATTTCTTTTACTTTAGACAGGAGCTCTTCCTTATGATCTTTATCGCTCATCTCGTAGTCGAAGTATTTCCCTAGGTATTTAAAGCTTTTCCCTATTTCTACTGCTGGTATTAACCGGTTTGCTATGGTAAGCTTTGGCTTAACTTGCTTTGACTGAGTACCAATTTTCGTAATTCCAAACGACTGACACTTATCAACTCTTACAGTCATGTCACTCCATGTACACCATCTTGTAAAAGCATTTAAGGGAATCTGATTTTCACTTTCGAGGCTCGTAACTGCAGCTGCATCATCAGCAAATTGATACCAGTGGCGAGGGCTAAAACCCTCTACAAATGAGTAACCAAGCTGTGCATATTGTTCTGATTTTATGTGCTGGATAAACGTATTGATAACCATATTGAAAGCCAGTGGACTGAAGCAGTCACCTTGCAGGACTCCTTTCCCTACATGAATGAAAGGCGTAAGAAAAGAACTTGTTGCAATAGCTGAGTAGAAATCTTTATACATTTCTTTAGTCAGAGCCCTAACATGAGATGGTACGTGATGGTACTCCAGGACTGTTTCAATCAAGTTGTGGTTGACTTCCCCAAAAGCGTTCTTGAGATCAAGTAATGTGATTGTTACACTGCGTTGCTTTATCCTTGCTTGATTTATAACATATGTTAAATGCGAAATATGTTCAAGCGTCCCTGACATTCCATTTGTAAAGCCTTTTTGAATATGTGATTCTATATACCCATTGGCCACAAGAAAGGTATACACTTTGTCCCTCATGACTGATGTAAATATTTTGAGGGCTGCGCTTTCCAAAGTTATTGGTCGAAAATTGCTCGGGTCATCGGTACTTCCCTTCTTATGTATAAGGATAGTCACTGCTCTTTTCCAACAAGGCGGTATACTTTTCGTTTCCCAAGCAACTTTGAACAATTGTGTTAAATAAGTTCTTAAGTATGGACAGCGTTACCCTGGATCAGAGTATTTTTTAGAATTTTGAAAAAAAAATTTGTATCTTTTAGCATTTTGGAAAAAAATTTGAATTGAAAGAAAAATAGATAAAAGAAAAATAAAAAAATAAAAAAAATAGGGAAAAGGGAGGAAGGAAAAATACTCTGGAGACATGCGACTGTAACCTCGTTCCGGTTTTTGCCAACAAAATGGCGGGAAATTTAAATTCGATATAAAAGCAAACATGCCCACGTGAAATGGCCTAAAAATGAACGATGGAGGTTCTGCGGTAGTGACACCGGTAAAAGTATATGCAACGAATCAAAATTCATTTTGCCGAATATGCAACTTTGATTTTACTTCTGCTGGAAAAGATGGGTCACATAATCTTCTGAATCCTCGCAAAAAGGCTTCTTCTGAAAAGTCGCATGTCAGTCTAAGATGCAAACTGGAAGGACTGTTAGGACAAGCACTTGAGGAGAATTCGTTTGTGACCTCTGCAGTCATATGCAAAGCGTGTTGCAGAAGAGTCGAGAGATTGCACAAGACGTTTGAGAGCATTCAAGAATTAAAAAATGATTTTCAAAGGACAGAAACACTGCACTCCAGTGATGCTACGGAGCCAATGCCAGTCTTTCGAAAGAAACGTATGTCAAATTCTCCAGAATCTTCATCGGGGGTGCGGAAAAGAATACCTCTCACTCCAAGAAATAAGGATGCGTTTCCCGGGCGATTTTCAAGCAACCAGACAGAAAATATCACGCCTAACTCCCTTCTTGCCTGCAACCAGAAACAACGGAAAATGATTTTGCCCAGTCCATCACCACCAGTGTATCTGATAACGCCAACTGACTTGCCATTCCATGACGTTTCAGTGCCACTCTGCGATTCTCACAAGCAGCAAGATACTAAAATAGAGGTAATTAAATGCACGCATACACGTTGTTCTTAAGAAAATGGTTTACAAGAAACTAGTACTAAGATGTCCAAAACTGAATTAAGGAACTTTCAATACTATGGACTAGTCCATGTTTTTTTCTCAAAAAACGTGTAAACATGTATTACCGCTAGTTGCAAACACAGACTAAGTTCGAACTAAATTTCTACGCCAAATAAAATAGCAGCTACATTTTGATTCCCACGTCAGGTGTTCCTTTGTAGACTACCCTGACCAAAATGAATCTTAATCTATAATTATTTTAGAATGTCAAAAATCTCTGCTTCAGGGCAACTGCTCACTAAACAATCAATTTACCTTATTTATGAAAATATATTTGAACCATAGCCCGATCCAAGTTAGCCTTTTATCACACAGACATTTAGGACTGTAAAAAGCAAAAATATTGGAGAAAAACATTAGCTTTTTGATTATTTTCTTTAATACATAGGCAAAATATGTCTATTTGTAGTAGTAAGGAAAAGAATTTCTTATACATAAAAACATCTGCTTCTCAATAGGTGCACATCAAATATCCAAGCCGCACGATTGTCAAAGAAATTGGATCTGCGTCTACAAGTAAAATCATTAAAGAAATTGCCGATGGCCATCTACAGAGTGCCATGAATGGGATTGTGCATTCGGAGACCTTTAAGACATGCTTTGAAGTGAGCCTAACGAAAATTGTAGAGCAAGAGACACAACATCTAACAAGCAGAAAACAGCCAAGCATCTTGTCAAAAACAGATTCAGAATCCCTGCTGACCTTCAGTGACAAAAAATTTGTTGATGAGATTAAAGAAAGAGCACCAACGGTATACAGAGTACTACACGCAATCAGTACAAGTAAAAGACAAGCAAGAAATGTCACAAAAGGCCTGAAACCAGATCGCAGCCTGCAAGCAATTTCAATGGCTTGCTCTGTTTTACTTAAAAGTCACTGCAACACACTCTCTGCCCAAGCATATCGAGTGGGATTTATCCTTCATCATAGTGGTGCAAAGAAGTTGGTAAGTGGTTTATTACTCCAAAACTCTCTTTCTCATAATGAATTATATGCATACAGTAAAAGTCTCATTTTCTAAAAGACCCTTACAAAACATGACCAAGGGTAACAACTTCTTTCATGTAGACTCGAAATCTAATACTTCAAAACTCTCACTAACATTATCAAATTCATCAATTCCTTCTATGTCTGAAAATTCCTCAAACAATTCTTCCATGCTGGGATCCTAACAGTATATTTCCTCGTCATCGGTACTTCCTTCCAGGTGAAATGATTCAAACATGTCTTCTAAGTTGCTTTCATTATTTAAGACACCATCCATATCCTCGAACACGTCACTGATCATGCTCATTATAGCTGTGGCATCCTCCTCCTTCAGCAATGGGATATTTGTATGAATGAAATCAATGCTATCAATATATTTAGCATTCGCAATTACCTCTTCAATGACTTCAGTTGTAAAACCGTGAACAAACCTCTGGTCGTGCAAGCATTTTCCTTTATACTGTCCATCGAGAAAGTGTTTGTGATCCGTCAGCAGCTCCCTCAGAAGTAAAATATGCTCTGCTGTAACTTCTCTTACGACTTCACATTCATCATTCAAACTAGAACGCAATCCTTCGTACTGAAGAAAATCCTTTGTGCATAAATCTTCCTCACATCTACATTCAATATGGCATTTTGAGCAGCAATTATGGTCTACACTTGGTTTTTCAATGTTCTTGTCATAAGCTCCATAAAGGGCTAGCCTTAAACATCCAGATGAGCTTTTACCATATGCTTTCATCTCTTTGCTACTTTTGCCAAGTTGTTGGCCAGAGCAGTACAGAATTGCCTCAGAATCCTTCCCATCACGACCTGCTCTGCCAATACCTTGAATGTAGTCATCCAATGACATTGGAGAGCCATAGTGTATGATATACCTGATATCCCTGATGTTGACACCCATTCCAAGTGAGGAAGTGGCAATGACAAGCCGTATGCTTCCTTCTTGTGCTAAGAGTGACTCAAGTACCCTTTCCTTAATGTGATCATGGGTTTTGCTGTGATACATTGCAACTAACTTTTCATCTCCCTTAACAGAATGGGAGAAAAACTCATATAAACAAGCAACTGTTGTTAAAGACTTGCAGTAAATGATTGTTTTTCCATGACTGTTTCCTCTTTCATTAAGACTTTTTTCTAGCCATTTAAGATCTCTTGCAGGATTAAGTTGTTTTACTTTTGTTACATGAAGTCTGACATTTAGTCTATTAGGGCTTTGATAGATGAATGTGTATCTCCTTAATGCCAGGGACTTAACTATTCGCTTCTGTGTTTGTTGGTCAGCTGTAGCAGTTAACACACAAACTGGTGTCTTTGTTAATATGGATCGGAAGCGTCCAAGTTTTGCAAAGCTGTCTCGAAAAGCTTTCTTAACCTGTTTTGCACCTTTGTGAATTGCAATTATGGCATCATCACCCCTGGGCAAGTGAAAAGAATTAAAGAATTAGTAATGGAAAGTAGCCTGTAAAAACATATGGCAAAGTATTTCATGAATCAAGCATAACAGCACATGGTTATACTACACAGGCCTTGCACACTTTAACACTTTAACATGATAAGGATTCTCAAGATATCATGATAAGATTTCTTGAGCAATATGCAAGACTGAAAATTTTATAAGCAAGGATTCTTAAGAAACCAACAAATTTCTTGAGAATTCTACAGTACTCTTAGGCAGGAAACCATGTAAATGTGTGCAAAGGCCTGCACTGTATGATGAGAGAAAATATTTTGTGTCCCATTAAAAAATTATCACCAAGGTTCTTTACTATTAAGAGAAAATGTACCCTGGATCAGAGTATTTCTTAGAATTTTGAAAATAATTTCTCTTTTTTTTTCTTTTATTTTTTTTTTCATTTCAGATTTTTCAAAAATCCTAAAAAATACCAATAAAACAAAAAAAAATACTCTGATCCAGGGTAGAGAAAATATTTCAAAGACTGGAACTGTTAAATTGATTCATACTATTTGAACTTCTACAGGCCTATGAAAGATTCACCAAGTGGGGTTTGTGTGTGAGCTCCAAATCTATGATACGGAAGATTGAAAGTGTAGGTGAATTGCCACTCATGCAAGTCATGTCTTGGAAGAAATCAGTTGAGCATGTTCTAAAGTTGCAAACATTAGAAGATCCAAACAAGAAGACCTCCTTGTGCAACCTGCACAGCAGCCCATATCCAACAACCATGACTACTGTCAACATGGAAGATAGTATGTTTTCTGAGACAGAAGTTGATGTAATCAAACAAAACATTATGGAGAGAAGTCAGCAACTGGAAGGAAAGAAGCTCTATCAAATAATTTTTGACAACCTAGACTTCTTTGTCAAGGTCAAGCATATGTCATCAGAGAACAAAAACAAATCAATTCATTGGGTACATGTCCTGCTAGTCCGTGATCGGGTTACCGGTGAAAACCTTGATGATACAAAACAACTCAGACCTGCTATCAGCCTCAAGAATTCCGATTTTGTGCCATCTTTACTACATCACAATGACCTTTTGAAAACTTTTGTTCCTATTGTTGCCAATGTTTTGGTGGATAACATTCCTGCATTTGCATGCTTCAAGGGTGCAACTGTACGTCACATCCCCCACAGATACTCCGATGCCATGTCACAAGCAAGTGAACAGGTAAGGATAACTGTAATCTGCTTAATATAAAACGCAAAATTGCTATTAGTGCAGAAACCAACAAATAATGAATCATTCTCAATGTTTGCCTTTTTACAGAATGCTAAGAGGGATTAGCAAAGAAACAAGTACATTCTCAAGCATAGCAACAGGTTTTCTGGCTGTTGATTTGCTTTAATCTTTAGCAATATAACAAAATGCTGAGACAAAACAGGGGTAGTCATAACAAAATACATTACCTTACTGTAGGACTGAGACATAATTCTTCATACTGAAAAATGGTGGCATAAAAAAACAGCAGAAGTCCCTCAATTAAAAGTGTCCCAATAACATAATATTGAATCATGGTAATAAAGATATGCAAAATAGTTTGTTTGATAATGGTGCATACTGTGTACTGTATTTTCCATTGTGATGGCTGGCTGAACCTTTGTTGTTGTACTATATTTTCTGACACTAGAATTCAGAATATCACTTTCCCTTTTCAGGTACCAAGCGGTCTTATTTTCAAAAATGAGACTGTTGGCTCAGAGATGATAGAAATACTCCAGATACTTCAAGATAAGTATGTCCCAAAAAGGAGTGAAACAAATGGAACAAATGGAGATAAATCAACAGTTACACAGAAGATATTTCTTGGAGGTGATCAATTATCTGAGGAGCGAGCACGATGTGCAATGAGTGCAATGAAGGATGGTGATACTGAGATTGAGCGTCTTGATGGATTGATTCCAAAAATAGAGGATTGGCATGCAATAAGATACATGTATGCGGTATGTAGAGAAAAAAAGTTAGATCAGCATCTTACTGTGGGGACTATACAGGCCTTCTGAACATTAAATGAAAGAAACCTTATACAGTTCTTAAGAAATCTCTCAATACAGTTTACAATTCTTTAGTGGCAATAAGAATATTTCAACAAGAACTCTCAACAACATCTACTGTAGGAATCATAGCATTAAGGCCTGAACTGTAAATGCACTTATTGTAAGTTGGAAGTTACAGAAAGAGTAAATGTTGTTTCTTTGCATAAAAACAGTGTCAGTGAATATAAGACATATACTGTACTGAGCAGTATGTTGTATCATTTTGGTTCTAACAATTCAATTGATTTATCCATCATGTTTCAGATACTCTACCAGTCCTTTTTTGATAACTCTTCAACCAGTGATGTTTGCAGTATGGTGTACAACATGAATGTTGTTGGATGTTCCAATGCAAGAGGGAATGTAATTGACACATTCAATGAATGCAAAGAATATGTGACATTTGAAACCAATTGTTATGTTGTGGCAATGGCACTAAAGCATTTCAACATGAAGTTTTCTAGTTCAGAAGAAGATGTCATACCACCAACAATTAGGGCTTACGACAGAAAGAAGAAGCAAAAGTGGCTGCATCACCAAGTTACAGAAATGCTGAAAGAACACATAATGAAAATACATGTGGAAACGATAGAAGAGGTAAAGCACATTCTTTTTCAGCAATTCACAACTTCAAATGCTATGTAATGTGCCATATTTGCAAAGAGGGGCATTTGGTGGGGAATGATTAGCCTACTTAAAGACTTTACTTTACGGGAGCATGGAAAGGGAAAATATTGCAAAGGCTTTTCCCCTTTCCATGCTCCTTTCGCAAAAGTGAAGTCTGTACACAGGCTAGGAATACTTTGTTGACTGTCAGCTGGCAGGTACTAATAATGCAACATCGTTGTTTCCTTTACATTATGCCAGTGTATGCTATACTATATTTTATTACATTACGTTGCACCTTGAAATCTACATTTATTGAAACAAAAAACAATTACAAATTCGAGACTGCAATATACAGTATGTTTGAGACATTACATTTTTCAACATGAGATAAAAGGTACAGAAGTTTTAATCTTCACTTACAGTAGTTCACCAATCTCCAAATCCTGTGTTTATAAATTGTATGAATTGTAGCCACATGGGAATATGGAGAAGACAGAAATATAAATCAAAAGTTTAAATGACAACTAAATTTCACTAAAATTCAATAATAATTTGTCTGCTAAATAATAATCTCAATAATTCAATAATAATCTGCAGCATGTATAACTTTCAGCATGAGTTTGGTAGTAGGAACAAAAATGGTCCCTGCTCAAAAAGGGCTAATGAGCTAATGGCATTGCCTATTGCATGGATACCCTGCCCTCCTATGGGAAGAAAAGATATTTCCGGCACACAGAGCAGTTAGTTTCTATAGTTTTCTTTGTTTTATCAGTGCAATGTCTGGCACACAAAACTTTAACTTTCCACACTTGACACTGCTACTATACATATGGAACTATCCCCATGCTTTTGTAGGTAGCAAACACTACCCATACACCAAGCAATGAGACAGACAAAGCATACTCTTGCAGAAGTCCTGACTGCTCTAAGGTATACAAGTACAAGAAGACAAGAGACAACCATGAGGTGAAGATCCATCAAATGGTAGTTGCAGATGCAACAACTGATGTGAGATACATGACAGAAAATAATGAAACAAATGCAGCCAATGATGATGTGTACAATTATGCCACTGCTCGTTTAAATCTTGGGCTGCTCATTAAATGTGCTGATGATGCTGTTCGTGAAGGTGATGGGGATCGAATTATATTGTGCTGGAGGTTTTTCCTTCTTTATTACAAAGCATTTAAGCATCACAAGTATGCCCTTGCAGCCTTCAATTTGCTTGCAAATGTGACAGCACTGTTAACTGAGAAAAAAGCACATTTGCTGACCTGGAACAGAACCATCAACAACAAAGGTGGAAAAGGCAAGAATGAATCAAATGATGTTCGTTTGGAACAATGGAATTGCCTTGCAAAGGAACTACTTGCAAACCTAGGGGTCAATTTAAATGAACAATGTGCACAAAGGGAGGCAAATGCGATTGCATTTATGAATGAATTACTGGTCTCTATTGATGACGACTTGCAAGTCAGACGCCCAACTGGGAAGCACATCATGAAGAAAAAGGAAAAAGATATGAAACTGCTGGTTGAAGAATTCACAAAGAACAAAATCTTCCAATTCACTCCCGGTAGAAAGTATGACACTTTTAGTGGCTTTGATGGAAATATACTTTCAAGAATGAAAATAACAACACTTCTTGACTGGCTAAATGATCAGAGAAAGAAACTTGGATTGCACCATGAATGACAGTATTTTGAACCTTCCTTAGAATTTGTTAATGGCTATTGTGTTCAATGTGGACATTAAGGACCTCAACTCTTTAAAATAAATTGCACAAGCTGCCATTGCATCTCATTTTTGATTTAATAGCATGACAGGAACTTCAGGCACACTTGCTCTTTCTGCTTGTTAGTGATTTCAATATCTTGCTTGGTTATTTTTAAGGATGAGAATATTCATTTAAAGTTCATTTAAGGTTAAGACAAAATCAAAATCATTGTAAAGCCCAGGAAAATTGGGCAATCTGTATGAAAACCATTTGCAGGCTGTAAGCATAAGTCTGTCACTTTCCCAGTTGATTATTTAAGTAATTTAATAACATCAAAACTTAAAAGACTACTGTGGTTGCAATGCAAATGCACAGTTTATGCTTCCAAGATAATGAAAATGCATGACAAGGAAGATGCAGTAACCTTGTGCAATCTCTTTAAATATTTTATACCTATGCTGTTGCATTAATAATGACCAATTTTTACAACATTTGAAAAATGTTTACAAACATTTCAAATTTAAAAACTGTGTCCTAACCATTTTGGGATACAATGGGCTTCGTCAGCAATTAGTGCAATCGATTTTGACCTGAAAGTATCCGATTTAAATATTGCCGTCCATTTGTCGGTCCCAACGAAGGACTCTGGACTGCCAAACAAAATATCGAAGTCTCCATTCTTTAGTTGCAGTTCAGCACCTTCATCCATCTCCTTAGTCAAATTTAAGGCCGTAATACCACGCTTATTGAGTTCGATAGTTTGAGTTTCGATTATCGCCAGTAATGGCGACACAACAACAACGAACTTCTTCCCCTTCCATTTGCTGTATCCCATCTTTCCAAGTTCTTGCGTGATTGAGGGAATGAGCTGATATATCAGCGATTTACCCGCTCCAGTTGGAAGTATCGCGAACACATCATTTCCTCTGAACAGCCCTCTCCACGCCTCCATCTGCTGTTTCGTTGTAGTTTTAATTTCTGGAAAAAATTTCGCCAAGGAAACATTGACACAGTCTTCTAGATCATCCTCGAACCGGTTTTGTCCTCGGACAGCAGTCGCCATTTTGAAGAAACCAATTGAAGACTTGCATGCCTCGTTCACAAGTTCACGGCCATCCTGATGGCCGTTGGCTCTGATTGGTCAAATAGACACAAAGGAGGTCGCATGTCTCCAGAGTATTTTTCCTTCCTCCCTTTTCCCTATTTTTTTATTTTTTTATTTTTCCTTTATCTATTTTTCTTTCAATTCAAATTTTTTTCCAAAATGCTAAAAGATACAAATTTTTTTTCAAAATTCTAAAAAATACTCTGATCCAGGGTAGGACAGCGTTTGAAACAAATGATTGAGATCTGATCCAGGGGACATGGACTTCCTGACGACTTCATACGTTTGACTGCCTTGCTTATGTGATGATATGATGGTGGAGACAAATCAAAGGGAACCTTTGGATTATCAAACTTTGGTATCCAAGTGGGTATGAGGTACCTCTTCAGTGGCTTAAGGCACTTCAGTGCGTTGGTAAAGAATTGTTTGCAACTTTCCATTCCAAATGTTGCAGGTTTTGATAGTCTGACTTTGACAAACTTTTTGACGTAACCCCAAAAGTTCCTCTTACATGTCATGTCATGATCGACCGGTTCTGCAGCTGCACTGAACTCCTTGCGGTCTGATTTGGCAAGTCGTGATAGCAAAAGACCAGAAACAAACTTAATCTTGCGCACGTCCCTTTCTGGCTCCCTTTTCAAGCGTTTTAATTCAGCTTTCAAAGAATTGTTGCTGAACGAAGAATACTTCTCCTCCAGGGCTTTATTAATCTTCTGACTTTTTTTGGTTGTACCAAAATTCTTCGCAAAATAATCATATATCATGTTGCCAAAAATTTCTGCTGAATCATTCAACGTGTCCTTATTTATTGCTTCTACCGGCAGGTTCAAGTGGAAAAAGGAATTTGCTGTTTTCCAATCAGTTTCAGACTTTGGCAGTTTAACACCGGGCTTCAAAGATGGGTTTTCATTTAAAACTCTTTCTAAATTTGCTTCATCAGGCAACGATATTGTTTCATCATAGTTCTCTTCCAAATCCTTAAGAATGTCATCATTCAGGGATTTAATTGTCCGGCAGGATCTTTGATGCGCTTTTAGCCCTCTGAGTCCTTTACACGGCTTTCCGCAGGAACAAAGGATTGCTTTTGTATTTGGCTGCACTCCAGTGTTCTAATAATAATAATAATAATAATAATAATAATAATAATAATAATAATAATAATAATAATAATAATAATAATAATAATAATAATAATAATAATAATAATAATAATAATAATAATAATAATAATAATAATAATAATAATAATGATAATAATAATAATAATAATGGGTATGCGGGTCACCAGGAATGGGTATGCGGGTCACCAGGACCTTAGGGAATTGAACTACCCTACCCCATAATGCATAGTTCCAGGGCACCCTTGAGCAAGGTGTAGCACCTGTCAGCTCTCCCCGAGGCCGTGAAGTACCGGGTTGGCGTCCGGCGGGGGCTAGTCTGTCACCTGATATTAACATGAACGTACAACCTAAAAGAATTTCATACCGCATCGCTCGTCGCGCGGGTCACCAAGGAGCGCGTCCCTCAGTGAGTGATCAGGCTGAGGTCGAAAAGTTAGCTACTGATCCACCCTCCCAAGGAACTGAAGATGGTAACTCATCTGAGAGATGTTCCCAACAGAGCCCATCTTCAACAACAATAAGTCCTATTTGCGACGAACAAAGTAAAGCTAAAAGACACATATGGACACGAGAGGAATACAAAGAAGTGATGCTATGCTATTACAAGGCACAAGCAGAACCAATGAAAGACAACACCACGAAAGAGACGTATAGAATTTGGCGACAAAGAAATCCAAATGTTAGACCAAATATGGACGCAAACAAGATAGCCAGTCAAAGGCGGTACATTGAAAAGAACAAAAAGCTAACAGCCATTGAGATAGACCAAATAAAAGCACAAATAGAACAAGAAAGCAACAACACACATGATGATAATGAAGCTGAAATATCAGGACAAAGTGAACAGACTGAAGGAGAATTACCACCAGAAGGAATCGACAACCTTGCAGCAGAAGCTAATGAAACAAGCGAGCTAGCAAGAGATATCCTTAATAAGTATGCAGATCTTGAAGGTATCAATGTAAAGGATAGACCACCATTACCGAAGCTGTCCCTTACCAAAAAGATGAAGGCATTAATTAAGGAAAGTAATTCAGTGTTAGAAAAGAATATAGAAGGAAAATCACTCAATGAAATAAACCAAATGTTATATGCAGCAGCCTTTGTAATTTCTGATAAAGTTGGCAAGACACCAAAACAGCGAAAACGCAAAACAGCACAAGGAAAACCTAAATGGCAAATTAGGATAGAGAAACAAATTGAAAAGATGAGAGGAGAACTGTCGCTGTTGACAGAGATGTTAAAGGAAGATGACCATCAGAAAAAGTCGAAGAAAAGAAGTGGAATAAAAAAAAGGTATAACATCAAAACGAAGGAAGATATCGAAACAATAAGGGAAAGCCTTAAAATGAAGATTCAAGCAAAAGCTCAGCGACTGCGGAGATATAACAAGAGAAGCAAGCAATACAACCAAAATAGATTGTTTAACAAGGATCGTAAGAAGTTCTATAGATCCCTAGGTAAAGAAGAAATAAAAGTAGAAAACCCACCGAGCAAAGAAGAGATAGAAAAATTCTGGAGCGGCATTCTAGGAGAAGAAAAGCACCATGATGATAATGCACAATGGATAACCCGAGAAGAGGAAAAATATGCTCATGTAGAAAGTCAAGCATGGGACCCAATAACGAAGGAAGAGGTCCATGTTGCGATTAGAAAATCAGCTAACTGGAAGTCACCAGGTATAGATGCAATACCAAATTTTTGGTTGAAACAGCTAACAGCAACTCACAATGCACTAACAACAGCATTTAATAAAGCAATTGAAAACCCAGAAGATTTGCCAGAATGGTTTACTACAGCTCGTACGTTTCTTCTACCCAAGAGTGATGAAACTGATAAGCCAAAGAATTACAGACCGATAGCATGCTTACCTACACTATATAAAGTGTTGACTTCAATCATTTCAGAACGCAGCTATAAACATATCCTAGCCAATGATGTATTGCCGGAAGAACAAAAAGGCTGTGCAAGAAATTCATATGGATGCAAAGACCAACTGCTTCTAAACAAAGCAATATTGGAAGACTGTAAAAGGAAGAAGAAGAATTTAAGTGTAGCTTGGATAGATTACAGAAAAGCCTATGATAGTGTCCCACACAGTTGGATTCTAAAAACGTTATCAATCTACAAATTTAACAACAAACTGATAAATTTCATGGAAAAATCAATGAAGTCATGGAACACTACGATGTATCTGAATCATGTACAAGGTATTATCACAACAGAAAAGATCAGTATCAAACAAGGGATATTCCAGGGCGATTCTCTCTCACCTTTACTATTCTGCTTAGCATTAGTGCCGTTAACATCAGAGATTAATGCCAGTGGGTATGGATACAAGATGAACAGAAACAGTGTGCCAATCAGTAACCTGTTTTATATGGACGATCTGAAACTATATGCGTCCAATGATGATCAACAGCAAGGAGAACTACGGATTGTAAAGCAGTTTAGTGATGACATCAAAATGAGTTTTGGTTTAGATAAATGTGCAAAGGCATCGTTCAAGAAAGGTAAACTGATTAGCACGGGCAATATTGAGCTGGATAGAGAAACAACTATCAATGAATTAGATCAAGATAGGGGATACAAATACCTTGGAGTAGATGAAAGTGATGGTATACAGCATACTAAAATGAAGGAGAAGATCAGGAAAGAGTATTACAGAAGAGTACGACTAATAGTGAGATCAGAACTGAATGGAAGAAACAAAATTGAAGCGATAAATAGCTTGGCGATACCTACTGTGCAATATAGCTTTGGAATAATTGATTGGAAATACTCTGAGCTAAAAAAGCTTGATTCAAAGACAAGGAAGATCTTGACAATGCATGGAATGTTACACCCAAAATCTGATGTCGACCGAATTTACATACCCAGAAAAGAGGCAGGCAGAGGATTAATAGAAATAGAGACTGCATTCAAAGTGGCAATAGTAGGGCTTAACCATTATCTTGAAAACAAGAGTACTTTATCAAGCAATATGATTATTATGCATGAGAAGACGAAGGCAAAGAACTCTATCAGTAAAATTGCCAAAAATATCGAAAAGGAAATGGCAGATTTGAATTTCGCACCGAAACCAGACAAACCAACAGCAGAAAACGCAAAAGCACTGAAACAAGAAATGAAGAAAGAACTTGTGAAGAAGAAAAATAATAGATGGATCAGTAAACCACTGCATGGAAAGTACCCTTCACTTATTGGGGAGCCACATGTTGACCTTCCAAATACAAATAATTGGCTCAGATCAGACATCAAAGGAGAAACAGAGGGATTATTGATAGCAGCGCAAGACCAAGCTCTATACACACGAAATTATCAAAAACACATAGTTGGCAAAGAAATTGATAGCAGATGCAGGATGTGTTACAAGCAGTCTGAAACAATTGACCACATAACGTCAGGATGTGAAGTATTAGCAAAGTCTGATTACATCGAAAGACACAACAAAGCTGCAGCATATGTACACTGGAATATTTGTAATGACCTAGGAATCAAGACCTCAGACAAGTGGTATGAGCACCAACCGGGCACAGTAACTAACACTGAAACACATACAGTGCTATGGGACATGGCAGTGCATACAGACAGACATGTAGGTGCAAACAGACCTGATATCATAATCAAGGACAAAGTGAATTCAACTTGCAAGCTGATAGATATGACTGTACCATGTGATAAAAATGTTTCAATCAAAGAAATGGAAAAGAAAAGCAAATATCAAGATCTTGAAATTGAGATACAAAGGATGTGGAAAATGAAAACGAAAGTAATACCCATTGTGATAGGAGCACTCGGTACCATCAGAAAAGGAATGGAAGATAACATCAGAAGCGTATCAGAAAATCTGAATCTTCAGACGGTCCAAAAGACATGCTTATTAGGAACTGCAAGGATCCTTCGTAAAGTATTGAGCATCTGAACTTCAGGACATGACATGCCTTAGGTGTATTGTTTACACCCGGCCAAAGAAAAGCAACCAGTATGAACTGTGACATTTAGCAGCATAATAATAATAACAATAATGATAATGATAATGAAAATAATAATAATAATATTAATAATAATGATAATAATAATAATAATAATAATAATAATAATAATAATAATAATAATAATAATAATAATAATAATAATAATAATAATAATAATAATAATAATAATAATTATAATACTCGGTACAGGAAGAATACTCAGGAAAGTACTGGACACCTGAAGTGACTGGGAGTTACTTGATGTCTAGACTTTGGTATCAACATAACATCCAGCTAGAAGCTGTGTTTAGATAAAAAGGACCATAATAATAATACGATCCTAAGTTATTCCGCACCCAAGCAAATGGCGAGACCTACTGCTTAGTTAATATACAGAACGTTTGCTGGTTTTACAGTTACAGTTCATAAACGCTATGGCACAAACGGTGAATAAATTTATCACTGAGTATCAAGGATGAAAAGGCTCAATCTTGATGTAACAACAACCAGGTGTAATCAACAGGAGACCAAAAACGAAAGCGAAAGATGTAATGGAAAGAATCAGTGATTCAATTTTTTCACCCTGTGCCTCCAGATATAATTCGCTCCAATAATATTAGAAATCGAGCACCAAGCTAACAATTCCTTTGTTTTTGCTTTTCCAAAACCAACATTCCTCAATCGTTCATAAACGTCATCTTTGATACAGCCAAGCGCACCAAAACACAGAACATGAAGAGAAGGTTTCCAACCATTTTCACGAAGAAAGTCACATAGTTCCTGGTAGCGATCACACTTGACTGGAAACGAGGATTCGAAGTAGAGATCAAAACACACTGTAACTTCTGCTATGATGATAACTCGCGAAGTCTCATCAATTATGACAATATCCGGTTTCCGATGTTGAAGCAAAGTCAGCTCTTCTCGGTACTCCGGCAACAAAGTTTCTAGTAACTTGTTTGTATAAACTTTCTTCCCCGAACATGATATCAACTTTATTTCATCGAAAAGTTTCCCAACAATCCGATCGTGGCGACGACTGTAGAAATTATGAAATTCCTTGCATCCATTAAACAAGTGAGCAATACTCTCTGTGTGACCAAAGCAAAACGGGCAACACGGATCATTTGTCCTGTTCCAAATATAGGTTGTGAAGTTTGTTGGGAGTAAGCTTAAACGCGCTTTGATAGCAAAACGGACCAAATCATCACTTATGTTCCAGTTGTAAAATATAGAATGTGACGCTTTTATCTGAATATCAGTTAGTCCAAGAAAAGGACCTTGAATGCTAAGTTCTTTACTCTTTTGAAGATCACTATCTATCGTGATGCGAAACAGTCTTTTCTGCAGTGTAGGGGTTTCGTCCAAAATTAAATCTTTGTAAGTTACTTCTGCTTTTCCGTTTCTAAAAATCACTTTCAGTCCCAACTTACGAGAATATCGTAGCATGTCTGGCCAGTCTGACTGGCACCCGAATCGCGTTGTCGTATTCAAAAAGCCATTAGAATTCAAATCATAACCAAGAAAGTTATCACTATTCTCTGAAAGTGGCACTCCCCTTTTGACCATATCCAACCTTAAAGACTCACGAGCCATATTTCTGAACTGTGGCACATCATGATTCAGCATCTTGACTAAAAATGCCAGTCTTGTAGTCCGATAAACATCGGACACTCTTTTCACTCCAATACCACCATACTCCCGCGGTAAGTAAATCACAAGATTGGTTGTAGTGGTGTATAATCCATACATTTCTCTGACAGTCGTAGTAACTGACTTGTCGATATCATCCAGTTGTTCTTCCGTTAATCGTGTATTATAAAAATGATGGAGGATTTTGGCTAGGGCCATGTTATTTAATGCGCTTGCTTTAAGTGCCAAAGGTAAACTGGAATCAGAGATTTTCTTTACCAAATCGAGATACGTTTCAATAAATTCTTCAACTTGAGCACTGTCTTCACCTGACAACGAGAGAGATTTTCCTAAATACTTGTATGAATAGCTTCGACCATATGTCTCTAGAACATTCCCCTGAACAGTAATGGACGGAGTGACGTCATTTTTTCCTTTGTACCAATTATTTCCAGAGCGTCGTGCGTAGAGTACAGCACATTTCTCAGGTTTAACTTCGAGTCCTGACTGAATACTAACTTCTTCGCTGACATCGAACATCTTTTGAATAAGCTTAGCGTCATGATGGGTAGTGTTAATATCGTCTGCAAATGCCTGAACCGGTAATGGATTAACGATCTCATCGTTCAAAATGTTCATTTCATCCAAAGCTCTTCTATACATAGGCCGACATATAACATCAATCACCAGAATGAAAATGAGGGCACTAAGAGGGTCCCCAGTTTTGGTGCCACGAATTATATAAAACAGTTCACTGAGTTCACATCCACAAATCACTGAGAAGGACGAATAACAATAAATGTCCTCAATCAATGCACAATAAATCAAGGGTATGCCGAATGACTTAAGTGTTTCAAAGATGAACCCATGCTCAACGCTTCCGAAGGCATCTGCAAAATCAATAAATACTGACACCATTTTCGAGCTCTTATGGCGAAAATCATCAAATGCTGTTTTTAGTGTGAAAATCAAATCTTGCCTGTCACGCTTGCTGAGGAATGCACGTTGCCAAAAAGCTACTTTATCTGAGACAAAAGGAAGCAACCTGCTACACAAAGCTTTTGAAAATACCTTGTACGACACTGGCAACAATGATATATCCCGGAGGGTCGAAAGGTCATCGGGGTTAAAATTCTTCTTGGGTATCCTACTTATCACACAATGTTTCCAAAATGCAGAGACACGTTGATTAACCAAACAAACATTCATAATATTCACAATTTCTTCATCACGATTACACTCTCGAAGATCTTCGTAATACACTCCATCGATACCGCATGATTTCCCTCTGGGGCATTGCTTTACAATTTCTGCGATTTCTTCCACACCAAATAGATCTGATTGATTTACCAAGGAGCGAGCCAAAGCTCGATCAAAATAACGACTTTCTGATGGTATGAACTCACTACGAATTGCACATTTCGGAGATGACTTGAAATAATTTTCGTTCTGTGAAACAGTAGAACGGGCAATTACGGTTGCAGGCCAACAACCGTTGTTTCTTATAACAGCGATAGCCTTCTTACGTCTGTTCAACCACAAATCAACGAGTTTTTCCTTAGAAACTTTGTTCGAATCATTCGTTGCAGCGTTTCTAATGCTGAAGAAAGGCCATATTGTTTTCCTGATAAACTCCAACTGATTGTTTATGTAGGCAAGGGTATTATTCTCACTTTGAATAGAGTATTCATCGTTTCTTGGAAACGTCTTGACAACGCGTGCTGCGTAGCGCTGCAGTGCCACGCTCTAATGGCGACCATTTGGTTGCACAAATTAGAAGTTTTGGTTCTTGTAAAATATGCCATGAAGGATTTTATGAACCTGCATCCAAAGACTAATGTCTCCCTTACAAATGAAATCCCCATGGTTTAAGCGTCTCGAAGCAATCTGTGCACGAAACTGGGATTCTTTTTCCTCAAAACTTGACCACTCAGCTTCATCGAGCACTCGCAAATAACAACTAAAGCTGTAATAAAAACCTGCTGACAATTTCTTTCCGACGAAACATATCTTTCCACTGCTAATTGCTGCCTTGTATGCTCGTTTCAATTTCTCAATCATAACAAAGACAATCCAACTATATCACCAGCAGCATTAACGGCGGCAGCTACGACGGATTATTAAATCAAAACAGAAATGTTGGACGGAGCGCCATTAGGCACGACCGCCCTCCATATTGCAATAATAATAATAATAATTAGAATAATAATAATTACTTGATGTCTAGACTTTGGTATCAACATAACATCCAGCTAGAAGCTGTGTTTAGATAAAAAGGACCATAATAATAATAATAATAATAATAATAATAATAATAATAATAATAATAATAATAATAATAATAATAATAATAATAATAATAATAATAATAATAATAATAATAATAATAATAATAATAATAATAATAATAATAATAATAATAATAATAATAATAATAATAATAATAATAATAATAATAATAATAATAATAATAATAATAATAATAATAAGTATTAGAGAATGAGAACCCGGGAAACCAAAGAGATGACCAACAGGAGATAATTTCGAATGAAGTAAATCAGGATGAATCAAAGATAGAGGGTGAGACAGCAGTGGAGGGTCCTGAGCTAATCGATGAAGAGTTAGAGGCTATATTTAATGACCAACTAATTAGCCTGAAACATGTCACAATGACAGACGTGGAACCAAGAGAGACGTTAAGGAAACTCAAAATGCCGGCTGAGTTGCAAGAAAGAGCAGACAGTACCTTAGGGAAGTATTTGAGAGGAGTACATACCATACCAGAAATCATTGACAAGGTGTATGCGATGGGAAGGGCTGTGGAAATTAAAATGGGTTTACCGCAAAAATTAAGTAGAGGAAATAGAAGACAAAAGCCATCTAACGGAAACAGGAGAGTGAGGAAAATGAAAAGAGAAATGAAAATGCTAAGACAAAGTATAGCTAGGGCTGGAAATGAACTGCATAGGCGAAAACAAGAGAGAAAAGCAACAGACAAAGAGAAAAAGATCTTGAAGGGCTTAAAACATCAAATGGAGGAGTCCGAAACAACATCAAAGAACATCAGACGATACAAAGAGAAATGGGTGGATCAATTACGATATAAAAAGGTGAAACTGGAAAAGATGATCGAAAGAGGAAACAGAATTAAGGACAATGCCAATTTTGAAAAAGACCAAAAAGCCTTTTTTAAGACTTTGGAGGAAAAGACTGTATACGAAGGAGAACCGCCACCGATGGAAAAGTTTGTTGAGTTCTGGGCTGGGATATGGGAAAAAGACGAAAAAACACCAGAAATGCCATGGATGCAGAAAGTGAAAATGGCGCTGCGGGAGAAGGTGAAAAATGTAAAGGAGTTTACCCTCACGGAAAAAAGAGTAGTTGGAGAGATCAGAAAGAGGAAGAACTGGACAGCTCCAGGCATAGATGGGATTCAAAATTACTGGTGGAAAACATTCAAAACAGCACAAAAAGCGTTGACGAGAGCATTTGAAAGGATGAAGAATAATAACAACCTGATACCAGTATGGTGGCCAACAGGAAGAACAGTCCAAATACCTAAGACAAAGGACCTTAGCAATGAGCAGAAATATCGCCCAATCACGTGTTTGAATACTTCGTACAAGATTATGACTGGTTTGATTGGTAAATACATGAGGGAACATGCACTAGAGAATGAGGTCTGGGATGCAGGACAGCTTGGAGCAGTAGAGGGTGTTTTGGGCACAGTTGACCAGTTAATCATTGACAGCTGTATTATGGAGGAAGTAAAGACCTACCACAGGAATTTAGCTGTAGCCTTCTATGACTATCAGAAAGCATATGACAAAGTGCATCACGACTGGATGATACGAGTGTATGAGTGGATTGGCATACCAACAGTAGTCATCTCATTGTTGAGAGAGCTGATGAATAAATGGAAAACGAGACTGGAACTCTGGAAAGATGGGGAAAAGTGTGTAAGCAGATGGATACATATAAAGTGCGGATTCTTGCAAGGAGATAGTTACTCACCGGTTGGATTTTGTATCACAGAAATACCTGTTGCTAAGCTTCTTGAACAGAGTAAAGGATATCGAATGGGAGAGCCAGGAAAGAGAGATGTAAGCCGGACACACAGTTTGTTTGTTGATGACCTTAAGGTATATCAGGAATCACACAGTTTATTAAAGGAAATAAATGAAGTTATTGTACAAGCGAGTTTAGATACAGGAGCTTGTTATGGTGTTTCAAAATGTGCAGAAATTGTGTTCGAACGTGGAAAAATGGTGAAAGGTGAAGGATTGCAAGTGTTACAAGAACGGATGAAGACTTTAGAGCCAGATCAGGAGGAGATGTATAAGTTTCTTGGAGTTGAGCAGGCAGATGGTATCAAGACAAAGAAGGTATATGAAAGGGTTAAAGTAGAAATGACAAAGAGGCTGAAACTACTAATGAAATCCGAACTAAATGATGAAAACTTGATACAAGCAATTAATTCTAAGATTGTTCCAGTGGCAGCTTATCCAATGAATGTATGCAAAATGACAAAAGGTGAACTGAATGAGCTGGATCAAATTGTTAAAAGGGAATTGAGGAAGAACGACATGTTAGGGAGGCAAGCAAGTGATGAACGATTATATCTAAAGAGAGACCAAGGCGGAAGGGGACTGAAGTCTATGAGAGCTGTGTATGCAGAAACAAGAACAAGAGTCGCTTGTTATATGTGCAAGTCAAATAATAAATGGATTCAGGCAGCATGGCATAGAGAAACAATAAAAGAAACTAACACAATCATTGACGAAGCAGTAAAAGCAATGATGGAAATTGATAAGACATTAGAATTCGTAGAGAATAGTGTAAGGCTAGAGGGAGAAATATTGGAATTAGAATGGAAGCCAACATGGAAGAAAGTGAAGGCAGAATTGAAGAAGGGTGTGGAAAAGAAAAGACAGGATTCTTACGAACAGAAAGAATTACAAAGTTGTATGTATAGACGACAAGAACAGGAATGCCATCTTTGGCTAAAACAAAGATTGACACCAAGAAAGACAGCATCAATAATGACACTGATTGAGCAAATGGTGGAGACAAGAGGATGGAAGGTGGCAAGGGGGCTAATGGAAAATGGAAGATGTCGATTATGTGGTGAATTCAATGAAACTGTTGAGCACCTTGTTGCTGGATGTAAGACGATAGCCAACAGTGAGTACTTGGCACGTCACAATAGAGCGTTAATGGTAATGGCTATTGCATGGGCAAAGGAATACGGGTTGGTAGGAAAGGAAACAAAGTGGTATATGGAAAATTGGCTGAGAGGACAAGTCTTGGAAAACAGTCGTGCCAAGTTAGTCTGGGATTTTGAGTTTAACTTACGTAAAACAACAACATCCAGGAGACCAGATCTGGTATTGGAGGACAAGGAAAGAAATAAGATCTGGATATGCGATATGGCATGTCCGCAGCAGGCAAATATAGCAGCTAAAAGAAATGAGAAAGTGACAAAATATCGACAACTTGCATTTGAATTAAGAGAGAGAAGACCAGGATATGATATAGCTATAATCCCTGTTGTCATTGGTGCTCTTGGTGGCGGTATGAAAGAAGTATTGCGTGATGTGGAAAGAGTATTTAGCGAACGCTTAGAACGAAAGAAATTAGCTGAGAAAGCAGTAGCAGAGATGCAGAAAACCGTATTAATGGACAGTGAAAGCATGGTTCGAAAAGTACTTTCAGGACTCGTCCAACACGAAGATTAGATATTGACTGTTTTTTTTTTGTATGGAAGGTGTTGCTCATTTTTAGGACCAACAATATTTGATGGTCCTTATTGTTGGCTATTTAACTGTAGCTATTTTGCTTCAATAATAATAATAATAATACTCGGTACAGGAAGAATACTCAGGAAAGTACTGGACACCTGAAGTGACTGGGAGTTACTTGATGTCTAGACTTTGGTATCAACATAACATCCAGCTAGAAGCTGTGTTTAGATAAAAAGGACCATAATAATAATAATAATAATAATAATAATAATAATAATAATAATAATAATAATAATAATAATAATAATAATAATAATAATAATAATAATAATAATAATAATAATAATAATAATAATAATAATAATAATAATAATAATAATAATAATAATAATAATAATAATAATAATTTAACTCTTCGAGGTTTGTTATAGTAAAGTACTGCAATACTTCGTCTATCATAGCAGTCTTTTCTTTCACTTTCTTTCTATCCTTACTTCGAAGGTTAGGAGGTTTGGATGTTGTCTGCTTGTTCATTTCATTCACTAACTGGTTAATCAAATGTATTTTATAATCATCATGTTCATGTCCAAGGTCTCTCATTCTTTGCAATATTGCCTCTTTTGTGTTATCAGTATCAACTGTTTCTGTTGCCCCCCTTTCTTCCTCTTGCGCATCAGCAAATGTTGTTGCAGAGGAAGTTGGATATAAGACTTTTGAGAAAAGGCAAACACAAGTGCCCTGGTGGAAGAGGCGAACAGATGAGAAAATCAAAGAACTGAGGAAAGATCTTAGTAGGATGTTAAATATGAAACAAGGGAAGTTGCGAAAAGGAGGGCAGCGGGAAAAACTTGAAAGAAAATACAATGTCAGAAAAAAGGGAGTGGATGTGGTAATAGAGGAGTTAAAACAAAGAATTACGGCAAAGACTGCAAAGCTGAAAAGGTATGAAGATCGGATCAACCAGTTTAGGCAAAACAAGCTATTTCAAAATAATCAAAAAAGATTATTTGAAGAGTTAGAAGGAAACGAACGTAATGTAAATATTATGCCAGATGCAGAAAAATCAAGAAAGTTTTGGAGTGACATTTGGAGCAAGGAAGAAATGCACAATGAGAATGCAATGTGGATTAAAGATGTTGAAAATACCTTTGCTCAGAAAAACAAGCAGGAGAATATAGCAATTACTCCACAACTTATTTCCAAACAAGTAGCCAAATTACCTAATTGGAAGGCCCCTGGGCCTGATGGTCTTCAAGGATACTGGCTGAAACACATTAAGTCCGTACGACCAATAATGGCAGCACTTTTGAATGACTGCTTACAACAAGGGGATGTTCCACCATGGTTAACTCAAGTATCCACAACATTAATTATGAAAGATGAGTCAAAGGGAGCTGAAGTATCTAACTTCAGACCCATCACATGCCTCCCTTTAATGTGGAAACTACTTACAGGGATGATATCAGAGGGAATCTATGCACACCTAGATGGAGAGAACATTTTACCACAAGAGCAAAAAGGGTGCCGTAAAGAATCAATGGGCACAAAAGATCAGCTGTTAATAGACAAAATGGTATTAAAGAATTGTAAGAGACGACAAACAGATTTGGCAATGGGGTGGATTGATTACACCAAAGCATACGATATGGTTCCACACTTTTGGATTCTAAAATGTTTGGAGGTTACAAAGGTTGCTGATAATGTCGTTATGTTGATAAAGAGGAGTATGTCAAAATGGGAACTGAATTGCTATCAGGGAAGCAGAAACTAGGAAAAGTAAGAATTCAGCGGGGCATTTTCCAAGGTGACAGTTTGTCCCCACTGCTTTTTGTAATTGCATTAATCCCGTTATCGATTATCTTGAAAAAAGTGAATGTTGGATATGAACTTGGAAAAGGCAAAGGATGCATCAACCATTTGCTGTTTATGGATGACTTAAAGTTATATGGAAAGAACATGAAACAACTTGATACTCTTATCAACACTGTAAGAATATTTGCCAGTGACATAGGAATTAAGTTTGGCTTACAGAAATGTGGGGTACTAATAATGAAGAAAAGAAAATATGTATCGAGTAATGGAGTAAAGATGCCTGATAATGAAGAGATCAAGGAGATTGACAAAGACCAAGGATATAAGTATCTTGGTGTATTAGAAGCCGACAAGATCAAAGACAGAGAAATGAAAGAGAAGATCCAAAAAAAGTATTTTAGAAGGGTGAGAAGAATATTAAAATCAAAGCTGAACAGCGGTAACACCATATTAGCAATCAATTCACGAGCTGTCTCCCTTATCAGGTATGGTGCAGGAATAATAGCATGGACTAAAAGTGAACTCCAGAAGATTGACCGAAAAACAAGGAAACTCATGACAGTATACAGATGCTTTCACAAGCAAGGAGACATAGACAGATTGTATTTCAAGAGAAGTCAGGGGGGTAGAGGAATGATCAGTGTTGAGGACTGTGTCAGTATCGAAGTTTCAAATTTGAGAAATTATGTTGAGAAAAGCCAGGAGAGGCTGTTGATTATTGTGCGGCAAGAAGAAATATTGGGAGAAGGTAAAGAAAAGAAGGTGATCCAAAATATTCATAAAGAGAGTTATAAACAGAAAGTCCTGCATGGACAGTTCTACAAGAACACAGAGAAAGTGCGAGATCCATTGACCTGGGATTGGTTAAAGAAAGGCCATTTAAAGAAAGAAACCGAGGGAATGATAATGGCTGCACAAGACCAAGCATTGAGGACCAGATATATCAGGAAGGAGATTGATAAAGAAGACATTTCCGCTGAATGTCGGTTATGCAACGAGCGCAACGAAACGGTATCTCACATTGTTTCTGAGTGTAAGATGCCTGCTCAAAACCACTACAAGAACTGGAGACATGACAACATTGCTCAAATACTCCACTGGAAATTGTGTCAGTTATATTGCTTTGATTACTCGGAGAAATGGTACGATCATAAGATAGAGAAAGTGTTAGAGAACGATGATGTCAAGATATTATGGGATTTCAAAATACAAACAGATAAAGTACTTGAACATTCACGACCTGACATAACAATTCACAAGAAAGCCAAAAAAGAATGCATTCTCGTTGACGTTCCATGTCCTTTTGATACAAGGGTGAAGGAAAAAGAAGAAGAAAAAATAGCCAAATACCAAGATCTGAAATATGAGATAAAACGAATGTGGCAATGCTGCAGAGTAGAAGTTGTTCCAGTAATCATTGGAGCGCTTGGAACTGTAACAAAGAGCTTATCAAGTTGGTTGGAAGTTATTGGAACGATTGACATTTTTAACATCATACAAAAGGCCTGTTTGTTGGGAACTGCAAGAATCCTTCGATATGTACTAGATACCTGAAGTTAAGGGAAGTGACTTGATATCTAGAAGTACTACCAGCAATACAAACATTCTCAACTTGCTGTGCAAAAACAATATAATAATAATAATAATAATAATAATAATAATAATAATAATAATAATAATAATAATAATAATAATAATAATAATAATAATAATAATAATAATAATAATAACAGCAAGGAGACCAGACATTGTAGTAGTGGATAAGGATAAGAAAACCTGCCAGCTCATTGACGTAGCGTGCCCTGGAGATAAAAGAGTGAAAGAAAAGGAAGATGAAAAAGTTGTTAAATATCAGGACTTAGCCAGAGAACTCCGCAAGATACGGAGTATGGAAGTGAAAGTCATTCCAATTGTAATTGGAGTGTTGGGAACGATACCAGCTCGGTTAAAGGACAACTTGAAGGAAATTGGAATTCCTTTAAAGGCATCGCAAATCCAGAAATCAGTGTTACTGGGAACAGCAAGAATTTTGAGGAAGGTTCTTGAAGTCTGAGGAAACTTGTTGTAACTTGATATTCAAGATTGACTCCAATATATAGAAACTGTATATTGTGCGTAATTTCTATAATGATAATAATAATAATAATAATAATAATAATAATAATAATAATAATAATAATAATAATAATAATAATAATAATAATAATAATAATAATAATAATAATAATAATAATAATAATAATAATAATAATAATAATAATAATAATAATAAAGATTAGAATAGAGATTTTTCAAGATGGAGTCAGACAGTTTTCTGTCTGCTCCTATTAATACGCAAGCAAGTCAACCTAACTCCAAGAGTAATGGTAATGACTGCCAAAACATCGAAGACACAACACACAAGGATATTGATACAGAGTCTGGGATCAATGTCTATGCAAATACAAGGGCTACCAGACCAGAAGACAAGCAATGTTTGTCAGGTGCTCGAGGGCCTAGCAATAGGCCGAGTTCCACACAAAGTTGTTTACAAAAGCCCCGGCGAATAACTTGGACAAAAGAAATGAACGAAAACATTGTTCGCTGCTATTACAAAGCCTTGATCTTGACACCTGATAGTTATCGAAAAAGTATGCATACATATTGGTGTGAAATCTACAGACAAAAACCTGAATTGTTAGTATCTGAACAAAGGATCTGCGATCAACGAAGGACCATCTTTAATAAAGTCAAAAATACCGAGAAAAGAAGACTTCGAGGACACTGGCCAAGCCAGCTGGAAATAGATGCACTGAGAGATGAAGCATACGTACTACATGGAGATCCAAATGTATCATCGGATTCATTACTCCAAACCGAGGAAAATTGCGAAGAAGGAAGGGAATCCAATATGGCGGATGGTAATGGGAATGAGGCTCCAGCAGAAGAGAGGCTGAATCAAAACACCCCAGCAACGGACGCACAGACCCCCACCGACCCCCTGAAAGAACGCCTCCGTATTATATTTGAAGAAAATAAGTACACCCCATTCAACGAGAGAAAAAAGTTGATAAAACCACCAAAAAAATTTAACAGCAAATTGAACAGAGCCATGAACGAAGTGAACAAAATCTTGAACGAATGCATAGATTGGATTGATGGGATTACGGACCTAAATTGCTTAGTGTACTCCTCGGCGTTGTTAGCCATAGAAGTAGCCGAGTTATCCTCTCATTGTATCACAAAGCAAAAAACACCAAAAAATGGAAAGAGTAGAAAATGGGAATATAGCATAACTTTGAAAATCAACACCCTTAGATCAGATATTAGTAAGATACAGCAAATGGCTGCAGAAAAACCAACCAAGAAAATCCAAAATAATTCAAAGCAAATGAAAAAAAAGTACGGGATAAAAAGTGAAGCAAAGCGAAAAGAAATATCTGAGATTTTGAAACAGAAGTTACAAGCTTATGCAGGACGTCTAAAAAGATTCCAAGTTAGGGAAAACCAATTTTATGCAAATTACCAGTTTGAAAATTTCTCCCAACAAGCATATCGGCAACTAAGAGGGAATAAATTGGAAGTCAAAACACCATTACCAGCAGAAGAAATTAACACTTTTTGGAGAGAACTGTACGAAAAAGATAAGAAACATAATGACACTGCACAATGGCTTGCAGATTACAGAGAGAGTTTGAAGGAAGTGAACATGCAGGAGGAAATAACCTTAACTCCCTCAGATGTTGGAAAAGCATTCAATCCGTTCAAGAATTGGGGTAGTCCAGGGAGAGATAAAATCCAGGCGATCTGGTGGAAAACTTTCACACCAATACACGGAAAACTTGCCGAATTCTATGAAAATATGACGCAGAACCCAGAAGAAGTACCTCCATGGCTTGTATTTGGCAGGACGCTGCTACTTCCAAAAGTTAACAACCCTAAAGACGCCAGCAAATTTCGACCTATTACATGTCTGCCAGTTATCTATAAAGGTTTTACTTCAATATTAGCAACAAAAATTAGAGAACATTTGATATCGAACGAACTAATTCCTAGTGAACAGAAAGGAAATTCAACCAACTCAAAAGGCTGTATAGACCAACTGCTAATCGATAAAGTTATATTATCAGATGCAAAAAGAAACAAGAAACATCTAAGTGTAGCATGGATCGATTATAAGAAAGCATTTGACTCTGTTCCTCATAGCTGGATTGCTGAAAGCCTAAAAATCCATGGGATAAATAAAAATCTAGTAAGATTCATAGAATCAACGTCAAAAAGTTGGAAGACCAACCTAAACCTAAACCATGAAAAAGGAACCCTAGATGCCGGCGAAATAAATGTGAAGTGTGGAATATTCCAAGGAGACTGTTTATCATTATTGCTATTCTGTATAACACTGTTCCCCCTCAGCTGGCTATTGAACAGATCAAATCTAGGCTATTATGTTGGAAAAGGACGAAAATCAAACAACTTAGTGAGCCACTCATTCTTCGTAGATGATCTAAAATTATTCGCATCCAACGAGAAACAATTAAACTCACTCCTAGAAACAGTTGCTACTTTCTCGAGGGACATAGGAATGAGTTTCGGCCTAGACAAGTGCGCAAAATTAACAATTACCAAAGGAAAAAGATCTTCAACTGAAAATGTTCAGCTTTCAACTGGTGATTTGATAAAGGAGCTTGAAAATGAGGCAACATACAAATACTTAGGGTTAAAAGAGGACGATAACATTTCCCATACATCAATGAAAGAGAACCTTGAAAAAGAATATCTGACCAGAGTTAGAAAGGTTTTGAAATCAGATCTTAACAGCAGTAATAAAATCAAAGCAATTAACACTTGGGCAATGCCAAGCCTTACATATGGATATGGTGTAATAAAATGGTCTGTAACAGACTTAGAAACAATCGACACGAGAACACGAAAGCTACTAACGATGAACTCGATGTTTCACAAAAAATCTGATATCACCAGGCTATACATGCAAAGATCTGAAGGTGGAAGAGGACTCCTCAGTGCAAGTCAGCAATACAAAAAAGCAATAATCAATCTTGCGCACCACATCGAAAATAGCAAAGATAAGTACATTAAGATAGTAAAAGAATGGGATGCAAAAGAAAGTGATTCAATCATGAAAAAGGCACAAAAATATGCAGAGGAACTGAATCTAAACTTGGATGATCTCAAATCGAAAACTAAATTGCAATGTAAAAGTACGATTAAAGAGGCGAGCCTTGGCAAACTGAAAGAAAAGTTGAGAGCAAAACCACTTCACGGTCAATTCCATCAAATGATAGAACAAGGTCACATAGACAAGAAAGCAACCTTTGAATGGATGAAAGGAACAGGATTGAAAGGCGGAACTGAAGCGACGATTGTAGCAATACAAGAACAGGCAGTTACAACCAGATATATAAAGAAACACATCCATAAAACCACAGATACTGACATCTGTAGAATGTGTAATACAATGCCAGAAACGATAGCGCATGTTATATCAGGCTGCACGACCTTAGCGGCAACGTCATACCTGAAAAGACATAATTCGGTAGCAAAGATAATTCATTTAGAACTAGCAAAGAAATTCAACTTGATTGAAGTGAAAGAAACATTAAAATGGTACAGTTTTACACCTGAGAAAGTTCTTGAAAATGAGAGCTCAAAACTTTTATGGGATTTCCAGATTAACACTGATCGTACAATCATTGCCAGCAAACCTGATATCATATTTCAAGATAAAAAGACCAACAAACTTTACCTCATAGATATTGCAATACCAGCAGATGCAAATATTGTAAAGAAAAGAATCGAGAAAATCGACAAATACATCGACCTCTCTATTGAATTAAAACGTCTGTGGAATGCCAGCGAAGTCCTTGTCATACCAATAGTTATTGGTGCAACAGGAGTGATATCGAAGAGCTTCAAACAAGATTTAGAGAAAATACCTTGCAAAATATCGCAGTTAGAAATGCAAAAAGCAGCGTTACTCGGAACAATGAGAATTGTGAGAAGATTCACACAAATTGAAGGATGACGAAAAAGACGTTATTGACGCAGGAAGTCAAGATCAAGGACGCAAAAGAAACATGATGACCTTATTTCTCAGGAAGAGAAATGGAAAATCAGTTGTTACGTGTGAAAAACAATAAATAACTTCATAATAATAATAATAATAATAATAATAATAATGTCAACCAATTGAAAATTTGTCAAATTGGAAACCAATGACGGTGGCTACAAGTACTTAGGTATATTAGAACTGGATGATATCATGCACAAGGAAATGAAGGAAAAGGTGAAAACAACATACTTGAAAAGATTAAAACTTGTATTGAAGTCCAAGCTCAACTCAAGAAATCTAATAAATGCGATAAACACATGGGCAGTTGCCGTAGTACGCTATAGTGCTGGTATAGTGAATTGGACGAAAGATGAAATAGACATGTTAGACAGAAAAACGAGAAAAACCTTAACCATGCATGGAGCATTTCACCCGAAGGCAAATTTCTCTCGATTGTACATGAAAAGAAAGATCGGAGGACGAAGACTTATCAGCATTTCCGATTGTGTGAATGGAGAACAAAGATCAATTAAATATTACATCGCAAAAAGTGAAGAGGAGCTTATTGAGCATGCTGCTGTCGAATTGAAAGTAACTGAAGCTGACCTTGAGGAGAGAATCAATATCAACATAGGATTGCCTGTGAAAGAAAGGAAGCACTTAAAGTAATGCAGTTACATGGACAGTTCCACAGAGATACGAAAGATGTGAAGAATGGTGAATCACCATGGGAGTGGCTTCGAAGTGGAGACTTAAAAAGAGAAACGGAGAGTTTGTTAGTAGCTGCCCAAGACCAAGCACTAAATACAAAGTCGGTAAAGAAAGAAATTTATCATACCACTGCAACAAATAAATGTCGCTTGTGCAACGAGAGGGTGGAAAATGTTGATCATGTAGTTGCAGGTTGTAAAATGTTGGCACAAAAAGAATACAAGCGACGGCCTGATAAAGTCTGTCTCAATTTGCACTGGTCACTATGTAGAAAGTTTGGATATAGTGCTTCCGACGAGTGGTACAATCATGTACCAGAGAAAGTTTTAAATGAAACTGGTAAGCCAAAGATTCTATGGGACTTTGATATCCAAACAGACAGGACAATTGAGCATCGAAGACCAGATATAATTGTACATGACGTCGAAAAAGGAGAATGTCTCATAATAGATGTTGCAATACCTGCAGAAAAGAATATCGCAGACAAGGAAGTTGAAAAATAACTAAATATGCCGAACTGAAAATAGAAATATCAAGAATTTGGGGATGCCCAGCTGCAAAAGTTAAGGTTGTACCCATTGTTATTGGAGCATTAGGATCAATTCCAAAGAAGCTGACATACTTCCTGACAGACATGCGAGTACTTCAAAAATCTGCCCTCCTTGGAACAGCGCATATTCTTAGGAAAGTACTTTCTGTCTAAGGCCTTTGTTAAGGCTTGACAGTTTGACTATAGAAGAACCAGTATTTATTAAGAACAACACTGTGCAATCGAGTAATAATAATGTAAAAATTAGGCGTGGAATCTTCCAAGGAGATAGCTTGTCACCTCTTCTATTCATAATTGCAATGATACCACTAAGCCTGATACTGCGGGAAGTCAAAATAGCCTATGATCTTGGCAAAGGAAATGGAGAATTAAATCACCTATTGTTCATGGATGATTTAAAACTGTTTGCCAAGAAAGAAAATCAATTAAAAAGTCTTATTCATACTGTAAGAATATTATCAGATGACATTAGAATGGAATTTGGGCTGTCAAAGTGTGCATTGCTAATTATGAAAAGGGGGAGGTTTGAAAGAAGTGAAGGAATAGATATGCCAAATGGAGAAATAATGAAATCAATTGACGAAGGAGGAGGCTATAAATACCTTGGTATTTTGGAAGCAGATGGAATCAAACATGGAGAGATGAAAGAAACTGTGAGTAAGGAACATGTAAGGAGAATCAGGAAGATTTTAGCATCAAAGTTAAACGGAGGAAATATTATCACAGCAATTAACTCCTGGGCTGTTTCAGTCATAAGATATGGAGCTGGGATAGTTAACTGGACAAAGGCGGAACTGCAGCAAATGGACCGAAAAACGAGAAAGTTGTTAGCAATGTATGGAGCCCACCATCCCCAAGCTGATATTGATCGATTGTACCTGAGAAGGGCGGATGGAGGCAGAGGGTTAATAAGTATAGAAGACTGTGTACGGATGGAACAAGAAAGTTTACTAAGATATATTAAGCAGAGTAAGGAGAAGCTGATACTTGCTGTTGTAAAGGAGGAAGTGTTGAAAACTAGTACAGGGGAGAAAAACAAGGAAGGAATACAGAAGGAACATGCCGAATTGAGAAGAAATAAACCATTGCACAGACAGTTTGAAAAGGCAACAATGGAAGTTTGCGGAAGAAGATCATGGGATTGGTTGAAAAAGGGCCATCTGAAAAAGGAGACTGAAAGTACAATAGTAGCTGCACAGGATCAAGCCATACGGACGAACAACATCCGTAAACACATCCATACAGAAGATGTATCATCACTGTATCGAATGTGTGGCAAATTCGATGAAACAATAGCACACATAGTAGCAGAGTGCCCAAGTTTAGCACAGAACGAATATAAGAAATGGAGACATGACCAAGTAGCCAGGATGATCCACTGGAAGTTATGTGAAAAATGGGGCTTTGAGAGGGGTGAGGTGTGGTACACCCACAATGCAGAGAAGGTATTGGAGTCGGATTCCTGTAAGATTCTGGGACTTCTCCATTCAAACTGACAAGAAACTGAAGCACAATAAGCCAGATATAACGGTGATAGATAAAGTAAACAAAACGTGTCTCATCATTGATCCATCGTGCCCCTTTGACTCTCGTATAGTTGTGAAAGAGGAAGAGAAATTATCGAACTTTAAAGAACTCAAATACGAACTTGCAAGAATTTGGAGCATGAAGAAGGTAACCATCGTACCCATAGTAATTGGAGCTTTAGGAACAGTGACAGAAAGGATCGATTCCTGGATAGAACAGATTGGCATAGACTGTCCAGTTGCACTGCTGCAGAAAGGATGCCTCCTTGGATCAGCTAGGATCATAAGAAAAGTAATGAATAGCTAAGGATAAGAAGAAGACTATGTATGATAGCCATGGCTGCAGGCAGTAGCCCGCTATGCATATAACATCCACCAGGAACATGAACATACCTGAGAACAAACACAGCAATAATAATCATAATAATCATAATAATCATAATAATCATAATAATCAAATAGATTATTCCAGTCAAACCAGAAGCGACTTTTTGAAGAAATCGAGGGAAAGGCACGGCAAGAAGCGGTGGTTCCAGATGCAGAGGAGAGTAAGGAGTTTTGGAGTGGCATATGG
Source organism: Aurelia sp. 4 Dawson et al 2005 (assembly GCA_964019985.1). Classification (NCBI taxonomy): domain Eukaryota; kingdom Metazoa; phylum Cnidaria; class Scyphozoa; order Semaeostomeae; family Ulmaridae; genus Aurelia; species Aurelia sp. 4 Dawson et al 2005. The sequence continues at coordinate 8,376,523 of OZ026509.1, forward strand.
GATGTACCAGTTGAGCACAACAAGAACGCTGAGTGGCTCCAGAAACTTGAAAATCATACACGTGATGTTCCTAAACAATTAAATGTGAAGTTTGAGATCAATTCGTTGAAGCAGAAGCTCAAAAAAATGCCAAACTGGAAAGGCCCTGGCCCAGATGGGGTGCAAGGATATTGGCTCAAAAACTTTACATACTTGCATGAGCGAATAACATTTCAACTGGATGAATGTTTGCAACAAGGAAATGTTCCAGACTGGATGACCACAGGTAGGACATTACTTTGCTTGAAGGACCCAAAGCAGGGCTCTCTAGTCTCCAATTTCCGCCCAATAACATGCTTACCGCTAATGTGGAAGTTATTAACAGGAGTGCTGGCAGAGGAGCTATATCGCCATTTGGATGAAAACCAACTACTGCCTGTGGAACAAAAAGGTGGCAGGAAGGGAAGCAGAGGCACCAAAGATCAATTGCTCATCGACAAGATGGTGATTAAGAACTGTAAAAGGAGACTCACAGGATTAGGAGTGGCCTGGGTGGACTACAAGAAAGCTTATGATATGATACCACATAGCTGGATCGGGAAAACTTTAGAAATGTTTGGTATAGCAGACAATGTGAGAAACCTGGTGAAAGAAAGTACGCAAAAGTGGAACACAGAGTTAACAGCTGGAGATAGGATATTAGGGAATGTCAAAATTAGACGTGGGATCTTCCAAGGAGATAGCTTGTCTCCTCTTCTATTTGTGATTGCAATGATACCACTAAGTCTGATACTGCGGGATGTAAAAATAGCCTACGATCTTGGAAAAGGAAATGGAGAATTAAATCACCTATTGTTTATGGATGACTTAAAACTGTTTGCCAAGAATGAAAAGCAATTAGAAAGTCTTATTCATACTGTAAGAATATTTTCAGATGATATTAGAATGGAGTTTGGATTGACAAAGTGTGCATTGCTAGTTATGAAAAGAGGGAGGTTTGAAAGAAGTGAAGGAATAGATATGCAAAATGGAGAAACAATGAAATCAATTGAAGAAGGAGGAGGGTATAAATACCTTGGTATTTTGGAAGCAGATGGAATCAAACATGGAGAGATGAAAGAAACTGTGAGTAAGGAATATATAAGGAGAATCAGGAATATTTTAGGATCAAAGTTAAACGGAGGAAATATCACCACAGCAATCAACTCCTGGGCTGTTTCAGTCATAAGGTATGGAGCTGGGATAATTGACTGGACAAAGGCAGAACTGCAGCAAATGGACCGAAAAACGAGAAAGTTGTTAACCATGTATGGAGCCCACCATCCCCAAGCTGATATTGATCGATTGTACCTGAGAAGAGCAGATGGAGGCAGAGGGTTAATTGGTATCGAAGACTGCGTACGGATGGAAAAAGAAAGTTTACTAAGATACGTCGAACAGAGTAAGGAGAAGCTGATACTTGCTGTTGGAAAGGAGGAAGTGTTGAAAGCTGGCAAGGGGGAGAAAGACAAGGAAGGAATACAGAAGGAACATGCCGAATTGAGAAGAAGTAAGCCATTGCACGGACAGTTTGAGAAGGCAACTAAGGAAGTCTGCGGAAGAAGATCATGGGATTGGTTGAAAAAGGGCCATCTGAAAAAGGAAACTGAAAGTACAATTGTAGCTGCACAGGATCAAGCCATACGAACCAACAACATCCGCAAACACACCCATAAAGAGGATATATCATCAATGTGTCGAATGTGTGGAAAATTTGATGAAACAATAGCACACATAGTAGCAGAGTGCCCAAGTTTAGCACAGAACGAATATAAGAAATGGAGACATGACCAAGTAGCCAGGATGATCCACTGGAAGTTATGTGAAAAATGGGGCTTTGAGAGGGGTGAGATGTGGTACACCCACAATGCAGAGAAGGTATTAGAGTCGGATGTCTGTAAGATTCTGTGGGACTTCTCCATTCAAACGGATAAGAAACTGAATCACAACAAACCAGATATAACTGTGATAGATAAAGTAAATAAAACATGTCTCATCATTGATCCATCATGCCCCTTTGACTCTCGTATAGTAGTGAAAGAAGAAGAGAAATTATCGAACTATGACGAACTCAAATACGAACTTGCAAGAATTTGGAGCATGAAGAAGGTAACCATCGTACCCATAGTAATTGGAGCTTTAGGAACAGTGACAGAAAGGATCGATTCCTGGATAGAACAGATTGGCATAGACTGTCCAGTTGCACTGCTGCAGAAAGGATGCCTCCTTGGATCAGCTAGGATCATAAGAAAAGTAATGAATAGCTAAGGATAAGAAGAAGACTATGTATGATAGCCATGGCTGCAGGCAGTAGCCCGCTATGCATATAACATCCACCAGGAACATGAACATACCTGAGAACAAACACAGCAATAATAATCATAATAATCATAATAATCATAATAATCATAATAATCATAATAATCATAATAATCATAATAATCATAATGATCATAATAATCATAATAATTTACGAAAAGCAAATCTTTGGAGGTTACTCAAGTATTAGGCCTTCTGGGATTCAGCTGATGCTAAAAGAAGAGTTAAGCATCGTGCGAGTCCTGCGGAGGGTCTTTAGAGGGTGACAGGATGGAACCCTTTGTCGAACCATCTTGGATTTAGCAATTTATGAAAAGCAGATCCCTGGAGGCATTTTGGAGTTTCTGTCTTGTTCGGTGTCCAGGTTTTAGCAACGTGGATTCTGGTCCCTTGTCGATTGGTGAAACGGTCTAAGCTTTGGGCAAACAACCTTTAACAAACATTATAATTTTTCTTTTAAATCGTCGTGCATTTTCAATTTAAGATGCACTAAAGGTTTTAGTGAATATTCTGTTTTCATGTAATACCTTGGAGATTACTTATACAATGTTTATGTAAATATGTTTTTAGCAATAGATACTCTGCTGATTCTGGTTGTAAAGCACTAAGGAAGATTTTAGATTGAAACGTTTGGCATTTTAGCAGTCTCGGTTTTCTTTTCTTTTTTTCTGTTAAATTTTGATGAGGTTTTAGTTTATTAATAATGATAATAATAACAATAACAATGACAGTAACAATAATAATAATAATAATAATAATAATAACAATAATAATAATAATAATAATGATGATGATGATGATGATGATAATAATAAACGAGGAAAGAGGAAAGAGGAAAGAGCGCAGAGAGCAAGAGATGAAAACAAAAAGGTGCGTAAGTTAACAGGCAAAATGAAGGTGCTGAGGCAATGCATTGCAAGAACAGCAAATGAAATTCATCGGAGAAAAATTTGGAGAAAGGCAACAAATAAGGGAAAGAAGATGTTGGAAAATCTCAAAAGAATGACAAACAGTGATCTCTCCTCTCTGGGGGAGTTGCTAGCCGCAAAAGAAAAGTGGTTAGACGAACTAAGGTCAAAGAAGGTCAAATTAGATAAAATGGTTGCAAGGGATAAAAGAACAAAAAATAGAAACATGTTCGTGCGAAACGAAGGAAGTTTCTACAGGCAGACGAAAAAGTTGGAAAAACAGGTTGGAAGGTTACCTAGCATTGATAAAATTACCGATTTATGGGTAGGAATTTGGGAAGACGACAACAAAACACCCGTCACTAAGTGGATGAAAGAAATTGAAAAGAGGCTGAGGGAGAAGGTTAAGACCACCAGTGAGTTCAAAGTGATGGAGATAGATCTTCAAGATATGGTAAAGAAAAGGAAGAAATTGATGGAATAACAAATTATTGGTGGAAGACATTGTCAGCTGCTAGGAAGCCACTTGCAAGAGCAATGCAAAAATGGGTTGATGATAACACAACAATACCACAATGGATAGCACTTGGTAGAACGGTTTTGTTACCAAAAGCCAAGGATTTGTCATCAGAAGAAGAGTACAGCCCAATAACATGGTTGAATACATCCTACAAGTTGTTCGCAGGAATATTAGCGAAATTCATGAAAGAGCATACGGAAGGGAATAAGATCTGGGATAGAAATCAGATGGGGACATGCCAAGATATTTTAGGGACAGCAGACCAACTACTGATTGATAACTGCATAATGGAGGAAGTTCGAACCCACAAAAGAAATCTAGCAGTTGCTTATTATGATAATCGCAAAGCATACGATATGGTCCACCATGATTGAATGCTTAGAGTGTATGAATGGATGGGGATACCCAAATCAGTTTGTAAAGTTATAGAGCAACTAATGATAAGATGGAAGACCAGACTGGAAGTTTCCGACCAAGGCAAGAAGGTTTATAGTAGATGGATAGAAATCAAGAGAGGGTTTCTACAAGGAGATAGCTATTCTCCAGTGGGCTTCTGCCTCACAGAGATACCAATTGCTATGTTACTAGAAGAAACTGAAGGATACAAAATGGGCCCACCTGGAAAAGGGGAAGTGATCCGCACAAATAGCCTTTTCATAGACGATCTAAAGGTTTACCAAGAAAATGCGAGTGAGACCATAGTACAGGCAAGTCTTGACACAGGAGCTTGCCATGGCGTCAAGAAATGTGCTGAAATAGTGTTTACAAGAGGTAAGATGATAAAGGGAGAAGGACTTAATGTTATCAAAGAGAAGATGAAAGCTTTAGATCCGGAGCAAAGAGAAATTTATAAATTTCTAGGATGCGAGCAAGCAGAAAAGATAGATATGGAACGAGTAATGGCAAGGGTAAAGGCAGATGTGATGAACGTTTGCACCTTCACTAAGCAGAAGTTAGATGAGCTTGATAAGGCAACTAAACAAATTTTGAGAGAGAATAGAATGCATGGAAAGCAAGCTAGTGACGAGAGGTCATACATGAGGAGGGAAATGGTGGAAGGGGTCGGAAAAGTATGAAAGATCTCTATGAGGAACCAAAAGTAAGAGTTGCCTGTTATATGACTCACTCAGAAAGTCCCTGGATAGAGACAGCTTGGAGAAGGGAATTCCAGAACGAAGGCAAATCTATCAAAAGTGAAGCAGAAGATGCATTGAGAGAATTCGGAGAAAATGTTCAATTTTGCCTAGATCATGTTAAAGTACAAGGCATAGCACAGGAAGGAGATTGGAGAAAAATTTGGAAAAACTTGAAAAAGAAAATCAAGGAAAGGAGAGAAGAACTACGAATTGAAAAGTATAAGAGCAAGAATATGCAAAGTGAGCATTACAAAGGATTTGACTTGGAGAGCCATCAATGGTTAGTATGTAACTAGGCTTAACGTACGGCACCTGCGGCGCCGCGCTGGCCCGCCGCCGTACCGAGTAATTTCTTAGGGAGGAATTTGATGCGCCTGTTGACATTTGTAGTTGTTAACCACTTTATGTGAGCAAACTATTGTGATAACGGTTTCGTTAAGGTTTGATCTACGAAGTGGCCGTTCATATATTTACTCGAAAATTGTTCAATTTTCACTCTTGAGGTTCATCACTGCTCTTTTCACCACTCCCTACTATTTTGTTGTATCCTTGCTCTTTCTCATGTACACCCACTCTACCTCACCTTACCTCATCTAGGAGTTCCTGAGGGGGCGGACACTCTCCTCTATTTTTCTGCTGTAAAAGCATGAGCGATAGGACACCCAGTGTGTAGCAGTTTGAAATTTATAACAGAAGCGAGCAATCTTAATTTATTGCTTTTTGTGTTTTGAACTTATTTTTACTTGATATACAGCCACCTTTCACTGTTTCATAATTTTGAAATTTTTCGGTAGTGAGCCACCTTAAGTGCAGAGCCATGTTAACCGTAAAGCCTTTAAGTAAGTGAAAGGTGGCTGTATACCAAGTAAAAATAAGTTCAAAGCACAAAAAAGACAATAAGTTAAGGCGGCTTCTGTTATGAATTCTGTTATAAATTTCAAACTGCTACACACTGGGTGTCCTATCGCTCATGGTAAAAGCTGCTATGATCATTAAACTTTCGATGCAAACAATCAAAATCACTCGATCAAATTAAATTGCTCTATTGTTTCTGTTGCTACGACAATAAGAAGAATTAAGTTATGATTGCCATGATTACCAGTATCATGATTAAAACAATAAAATGAGGCACTTCCTTGAAATTTTTTGCTTCTAATCGAATTGGATATCATTAGATGTATGCTTATGTTTGTAATATTTTTTTGGCATCAAATATTAGGGAATGTCGTTTGCGTCTAAATGCTAATGGTTAACTTTCATGGTCTTTGCCAGCTTTATGCGCTGTTTTCTCTTTCCCTTTCTGTTTTTTTTGTCATTCCCTTTCTCTTTATTCCATTCCCTTTGTCTAATTAACAACATTTTCCTCTTCCCTTTGCCAAATTCTCATTCCCTTTATACTTGTTATCATCCCTTTATCCTTATCATCATTCTCTTTTGTCTAATTACAGCATTTCTAATTCCCTTTGTCAATTCACTTTCCCTTTGCCAAGTTCTAATGGTCTTTCTTACATGCATTTCTTATTCTTGCTCTCTTTTATCATTACATGATGCATTGCGGCATGGTATGATGCATTGCGGCATGGTATGATCAATGGGCATGATGCACTGCGATTTTTAGCGTGAAATTTTTGCCGAATCAACAAACATGGAAGGAATGGCCTCAGTTTCGATGCTCAACATGTGTACGTCGATTCTCAGTTCAATCTGGTTTAGTGCAGGAATACTATGGCAAATCAGTGACGGATTTAGGAGGGCAGATGGGGGCAACTGCCCCCCCTTCACGATGAAAACTCAGCTTTGGCGCCCCCTTTTTGACAAGAACAGTGCCCTTATCCTGATCCAAATGCACTCTTTTTGCAGAGATTCCTTCTGAAGGCAGGAAACATATAAACTAAGGCGTTATTCAGTGGAAAAACCAGAGAATTCTCTCGAAAAACGGCCCAAAAATTTTTGCGCGCCTTCGGCTTGCTCACTTTCCATCATGTTTTTGCATACCCTCTCCAAGTTGCACCCCCTTCAACTTCGGTCTGGATCCGCCCCTGTGACCAATCACTGCCAGTAGATTCGTGACAGGCTTGCAAGGGCCATAATTGATCCTGGACAAGCTTTTGTGGGGTTTATCGATACTGCTCAGGATGTTTCAGGGAGCTTTCAAACACTGATGCTGACACTGTTGACCCAGACCTTTTATTCAGGGACGCAGACCGTTGATCTTCAGGGATCCAATTGCCATACCCCTCTGAAAACCAAGAGGCCGATGAGACCCAGTCGGCTCAGTATCACGATCACCGGCATCCTCCCCTGATTGTTCACAAGTAGCATCCAACTCATTGTTTACTTCACAACACTTCGTTTCATTCAGTCAGAAACGAAGTGCACGTAGAAGATTACCTTCAAGTAAAGAATCTCCTACTTTATTTAAATGTAAACGACTACGGTTAAGATGTTTCCTTGGGTCGATATTATCATATTCAATAAATGCATAATCATTCTCTGAGCAAAAATCAGCAAGAACGAAATTGACTGTTCTTCTTTTTCTTCATAATCATCACCGCGTGGAACCAAGCCTGAAATTATCACCTCAATGTTGTTTTCTTTCATTTCATTGGCCAATTCGATTATTTCTTGAGCGATCTGCACTTCTGATTTTTCTTCTTCTCCTCTCCTCGAAGGCAGGTCATTAGTCCCAACATGTAAAACGATGAGATTTGGTTTCTTTTCGATTGTCGGTATGGTGTAACTATGCATATCTCTTATCGTTGCACCGCTAAACTTCTTCATATTAACAATTCCATTATTTCCAATTTTTTACTTTAGTTCCCATCCATTAATGTTTTTAATCATAGAATCACCAATTATCACTGCTGAACGTTTGTTTGCAGTCCTGGCTTTTCCTTTGTGGCGGCAGCATACGAGTTTAGATCTTCGTCTTTCCTTCCCGAGGAGCATATCTTTTTCTTGGAATCCCCGACCGAATTGTTGTTGGTTTCTTCTCTTTTGGATTCGCTACCACTGGTCACGTGAGCATTGATTCCGCTTCTACTTTCATTTCGAACAGTTTCATTCACGCCTCTGTCGTTGCCATCGCTACAACTACCAATGACATTATTTGTAGCTTTGGATTTTTCACATTCAGTAACTTTGCCAGCATTGGCTTGAAGCTTGCTTCTCGTTTCGCGATTTTTGGCAGCACCGTTATCTAAACTCGTCTGGGACTTCTGTTTCTTTGCTCTTTGGTTTTTGTTTGGACGCTTCTTTTTCGCTTGCATTGCTTGCTGGTTCTTGGAATTTTATTTTCAGTAACAATGCCCGCATTGTTCAAAGGTTGGCTTGACGCATTCTTGTTAGGGTCGCAGTCCTCTGAGATCACTATGTTGTGGGTGCTAACAGAAACTTCTCTTGGGGAATTCTTGTTGACATCTAGCTTCAGCTGATAATTTTCCAATTTTAATTCACAGTTTTCTGAAATTAATTTTTCAATTTTATCCTGACCATTGGAAATTTTCGTTTGTAAATCCCGATTAACATTGGTGAGTTTCTCAACCAGATGCAGAAACTGCAGAAATTCGAATCTCTCTGAAAGGTTTGGTGTCGTATCTGGCGTATCGTTCTCAGCAGCTCTTTGAATATCTTCAGAAGTAAGTATCTTTTCGAGACCAGAATCATCATCCGAAGATGAATCAATTTCTGAGGAAATGCCGTCATTACTGGTAAGCTTGTGCGCATCGAAGTAGTAAGAATCTTCGCCTTTTGAGGTACGCTCTGTATAAACCACACCATTTGCTACCAGCAGCAAGAGATGTTTTTGAATTTGATCCGGAGCTAGGCCACTCTGGTTCGCAGCAACTTTGATGATATTTCCAACATGGGGCCTTTGCCTATCCTTTGTCCTGATTTTATCGATTGCTTCGTGAATCGCTTTGCAAAAATGCTGTCTTCCATGGTCCTTGTTTACCAGAATCCTGGCTTAAATCGTTTAATTGATAGCTCCCAAAATTGCGACCGATGCTCAGGCGTGCAGACGGTGGTTTAGTTTAGGCTGGTTTAACTCACAGTGAGAATGGGGCACTAGATGGCCTTCTGTGGCGTCCTAGACTGGTCTCCCCAGACCCAGCATCATGTGAAGCGAATATAGAGCCTCTTTATGTTGAGGACCGTCCGTGCGTGGTGACGAGCCACACCCCGCTATAGGTGATCCTATGGGAAAAAAGCAAAACACTGCGGCTCTAAAGGAGTAAACCTTGAAAAAATCTCGCTACGCTCGCAGGGTAGAGGTAGTACTTATGGGCAGCCTGAAGATCCTCAGTTCTGGTCATTTCACGTTGCCGCTTGGCGGAAGATCCCCTCCGGACAACGACATTGGTCTCATATCCTAGTGAGCAGGATACTGCAATGTGCTGGTGTCACAGAAAAAAATACTAGCTCACGGAAACTCAAGAAAATTTCAATAACGACGTCTATGGAGGTGGAACCCTTGGTGAAGCCTCCTCGTCCGGCAGTGTGTTTGTTGGGACGGGCAAACTCTCGGTCACTATCAAGCTACCAGATCCCAAAGAAGTAATCAGAGAAGAAGGTGGACCAAGGAAGATAATATCAGAGCAATAATATCATTTTATAAAAGCAATCCAAATGCTATTGGATACCGCTGAAAGATGCATTACATTTGGTTTGACGAAGGAGGATTTGAAATAACGGAACAGAACCTAGCAGACCAAGTACGGAGAATTCGCAAGAAGGAAATCATTACGAGAGTAGGATGCGAAGAGATTGAAAGAAAGCTTAAAGAACAGAATGGACTCGCAACAGCTGAAGAGAGTTCACCAGTAGCTGAAAACATCGAGCAGAACGGAGGAACTATTGAAATGCGCACAGGAATGACAATTGAAACCCCTTTGATAAGAACCAACGAAAGTAATCATCAGAATCCAGAAGACAATGCCAAAGTTCTTCTGTCATCACGGAAAGAAATAATGCAAAACAACGAGAAGCAAATGAATCCTTCTCTAAGATTCTTTGATAATAACAAGCTGAAAGATATAACGAAACGAGTCAACGATGTGTTAGGATCTATAGAAACAAACTCGATATCCGAAACCAAAAATTTGATAATAGCAGGAATCACATTGGTGTATAAAGAATCAGGTATAAAAGGCAATGTGCAGAAAACAAAATCCAAACAGCCATACTGGAAAAGGAGGTTAGAAAATGGCATAGGGAAATTAAGAAAAGAACTAAGTAAGATAGAAAGTTGGTTTACAGGAAGATGGAAGAAGAAGAATAAAGAAGTAAAGGAAAAGCTCAACAGAAAGTATAAAATCAAGGAAAGAGGACTCAAACATGTCATGGAAGAGATAAAGCAAAGAATTTTAGCCAAGGTGGCAAAAGTCAAGAGATATATTCAAAGGAATCAACAATATAACCAAAACAAAATGTTTGCCAGCAATCAGAAACGGTTTTATGACAACATCAGCAACAAGAGCAATACTAGGCAAGTAGATCCCGACCCTGAAAAAGCAAAAGAGTTCTGGAAAAGCTAGTGGGATGTACCAGTCTCATACAATGAAGATGCACAGTGGCTAAAGGATATTAAGAATGAAATGACTGAAACAGCCAAGCAACGCTATATTGAAATGACCAGTGAGGATGTCAAACGAAAACTGGATCAAACACCTAACTGGAAATCACCAGGATTAGATGGAATACAAGGTTACTGGCTAAAAAATTTTAGCAGTTTGCACGAAAGAATTGCAGCGCAGCTTGATGAATGTGTCACAACTGCTGACATACCTGAATGGATGGTAGAGAGCAGAACAACACTGATTATGAAAGATCCACGAAAATCGACTCTGTCGATTCCACTAAACCACACTTTAAAATTGGTTCCGAGGAATTTAAGTTGGTAAAGGAGGTCAAATACAAATACTTTGGTGTTCAGGTTGACCATCAACTTAAATGGACATCTCAATTGGCCTTAACAACTAATAAGATCTCTACAGGTATTGGTTGCTTCGTTATGCCAAGCAGTACCTCCCAATATCAACTGTCAAGACTTTGTATAACAATTTAGTGGAGCCGTACTTTTGAAATTGTTGTTCTGTCTGAGGCAATCATTGATAAATTGCGGAACTCCAAAATCGTGCTGCAAAACTCGTTACCAACAGTCCATTTGATGTGACCGCTTTACCAGTTATTTGCGCGCTTCAATGGTTCACTGTTTAGGGTTCTTATTGATTTGGAATCCCAGAAATTGTTTTTCAGATCCCTGAAAGGAGATGCGCCTTCTTATATGAAGGCCATGTTCGCGAGAGTCAACAATTCCACTGCTCCTTCTCTTAGGAATGCTGAAGTCAACCTCCGGTTGCCATTGTTAAAATCAGCAGGGCGCAGAGATGCTTCTCGTACCGAGGCGCCAAGCTTTGGAACAGTCTTGACAATGAAGCTAGAAATTCTTCAACCATGAGAGCATTTAAGAAAGAGGTGCAAAAATGAACTCTAAATTCTTTTCGTTCTTTTTGTTGATTTAATTGTTGATTGTTGATTGATTTGATTGACAAATTGTAATTTAAAGTTAGTTCGATATACTGGTTTTATTGTAAATTATTAACTATTGTAAGTTTTTAGCGTGGCCCCCTGTACATCAGTTATATATCAAATCAAATCAAATCAAATCAAATCAAATCAAATCAAATCAAATCAAATCAAATCAAATCAAATCAAATCAAATCAAATCAAGTCAAATCAAATCAAATCAAATAATACGTTGCACAGAGAAGTCAAGTGACGTCGAGCATTGTTGGGCGTTTTCGGGCGCTATCGAGCGTTGTCGAGTCAAATTTTCTCAAGGTCAAAATTGTCGACTGAAGATGCTCGACATTTCTATAGTTTCAGGCGTTGTCGAGTGTTGTCGAGTGCGTTTGGCCAGTTGCTGGAATTTCTGCTCGATATTGAAGTGCTCATGCATGCAGAGTTGACAAAAGTTCCAACCACAATCGCGGTCACAAAGGCTCTACCAAAGATGAATCCTTCGACATTTAGCAACATGAAAAGAATGTATTCGTAGGAGATTCTCATCGTATCTCTCAAACTTCCACAATCTCCAATGCTAAGCACTGCGAAGATACCTTTTTCATGCTTAGTGAAAGACGCGAAAAGAATTACAAAATCAAATCCAAAGATTTGAAGAATGTGTAATAAGGGCTCGTAAGTGTGACAAATAAGCAAATGTGAAGTGTTTACCTGTTCTTTGGCCATAAGAAAGGCCACAGCTGCTTGCTTTTTTCCCAAAAGTCACTGAATGGCGATGACTGTAAAGGACAAGACAATCAACATAAAAACTATTTAAATACGTTTAATACGTTAAAAACGTTTTTCATGCCATCTAAGCATGTTTGTAGCTCTGGTCTATCGTTTAGAAGTAAAATATCGCCCCTAATCGCATAAAGTACGAAGTCGCAAGAAGTATATACAAAACATCCGAGTCAAAGTACCATGGTACAAGCTGCCCCAGTTACTCACTTGGTAAAAAAATGAAGCAAAATATGTCCCCTTACAAGATGTGAATCGCTGTAGTACATAACGTCTCATAAATGGAAGCTTGGCTGCAAAGTGGCAAATCCAGGGGTGAAACTCGAGATATTATTTCCACGTAAAAACAGTTGCCAACTAAAAATCTGCTGTCCTTGGTACAACATTGTAGCTCCCATTAAAATCTGACAATATTTGTCGATCAAAAGACCGCTGCAGCCATGTTGCTTCTAACATAAGCTCATGTGAGAAGCCCTGATAGCAATTAGATTAGGATATTACAAGCATTTACGTGCAAGCAGCAAGGGACATTTAGGGCTGCATAGTGCAGTCAATGCTAGCTAAGAGCAAACGCCATTAAAGGACAATTACAATCTGCAATATTAACAGAGACGATGACAGACAGAAAGGCTGTGTACAAAGGTGTGTCATAAAAACTGTCCAGTTTCAAATTCAAAGATCTCTCCACCTCTTTATCCTAGCAAAACAAAAAAAAACATTTTCTAAAAGCGTAGTCATGCATTTAATAATTCAACCTAGACTGATAAAATTGAGCAGTGGAAACGAAGACGGGAGGCGAGGGGGCTGTCAAATCTGAAGTAACTCTTCAGAAATTTGTAAGCACCGCTTTACAACAAAAGCATGTGTAATTGGCCATGGTTTTAATTCAACAACGGCACCCCTGCAAGTGAAATGTATCTTGAGCATATGAAACTTCAGTTCTATAAGCAGGACGGGGCTGGTGCAGTGAAAATATTAGAAAGTTCAATCTCAGGTCAACTTTTTTGAATCCTTGAAAAGTCAATCAGACGCAATTTGACACCTCTAGAACAATTCAGTCCTGAGATATCTATACTGAATCGCTGGTCTCCTCGGCTCCTTTACCGAAGAATGATTCAGTATCGACTTCACGTGTTAAAACTGTTCCTGAAATGTCAGTTCCTCGATTAATTATTTAATGACATGGCAAGGGCAGTTGACTGTGACCTGCTTCTGTACGCAGATGATTCCTGCTTAATCTTTAGAGACAAAGACATTGAGGAAATAGATACCACCTTGAATAGAAGCTTCAACTCTTTGTGTGATTGGTTTTTGTAAAACAAAATAAGCATTCATTTTGGGGAAGACAAAACCAAATCCATTCTTTTTGGCCGAAAAAAAAGCAACAATCTAATAAAGTAACATAAGGAGAGGTGAAATAAAGATTAAACAGCACTCAATGGTCACATATCTTGGATGTGTTCTGGACGAAAATCTTTCTGCGGAATCAGTGGCAACTAAAATGCTGGGAAAAATAAATGGTAAGCTAAGACTTCTGTATAGAAAACAAGGTTTCCTGGATAACTTCCTTCGTAGGTTGCTTTTAAGGTTACGGTAAACGTTTGTGACATGAAATTTGGTTTTCCCTCTCTAAAAGCCGAACTATTAACGGAATCTAGGTAAACTATACATTATTCGATGCACAAGAATGTGGGAATTCCAACCATAACAAAATTATTGGAAAATATTGTAAAATTATATTTTCCAGGCAAATTTATTGCATAAAAGAGTGTGCCACCTTCAAAAGCTATTTTGTACCCTTGAGTTTGAGGTAGCAGAATCTGATTTAGCAGGAATTGCAGATCCTGAGCTTTTAAAGTGTCTGGAATTTTTCAAATTCCTTCTCCCATTCACACTACATGCTGTCAAAAATTAGCAAATGATTTTTCTGCCCTCCCACAGTTGCATTTGGCTATAAAAGACGGACCAGGACACATACAAAAAATGTTGGATACACTTTCTAAGCCCCAAGTCTGTCCTGGCCATTTGCAAATTTTCGAGGCATTCGATTGGCTCAAAGGGTACAAAATAGCTTTTTCGTACCTGCACCTCGTGGATTTGTGAGTCTTGAGAAAAGTGGATTTTACTCAAAGGCACTCGTCAAGTAGACATCGGGATCACATAAACCACACTAATCCGAATCAAGCCATTTTGGCTTAAAAATCAATTAGAGTCTGCAAATGATTACCCAAGAAACATAAGCATACAAGAGCCCGTAATGCTATTTCACACAAACCACAAGGGCTTAGGGATTATCGGCTTAACAGGTCAAGCATTCCGGTATGGATTTTGAAGACCGCAAACAAAAACTTTGATTAAAAATTACGGAAATCTTCGTTTACATGAAATTTCTTCCATTTCAAAAACTTCTGTTAGCTTCAAACAAAGTATCTTTTTGTTCCTTGAAAGTTCGGCTAACAGAATATGACGAAATTGAAAAATGGATATTTTCACCCAGAAAACATTTACCGCAACCTTAAATGCCCTTATCCAACCTTAACTTGATTAAGTGTGCGCCCCGTGGTTCCCGACGTTGAATAAGAGGCTGTACCAAAAATCCAATCAGCGCAAAACAAATGTATTTGCTTTTATCTGAATCTAAAGAACACAGCACACGCTGGGGCTACAGAATTCAAAGCTACAAAATGGCTTTCAACAAAGAACACAGTTGATCAGCATACATGTGTAGACATAATGGAATTTTTCAAAGGAACGGCTCCTGCTTATGCTGACAAAACTCTCCAATCAATCGACTAAAGCCGAGTGACACGAAGGTCCAAGTTCATATCAAACCTTTCATTTCGGAAAAGTAACGCTGGCAAACATGCCTGTCCAACTTGGGGCCAAAAATATAGAGTAGCCTATCTTCTGATTAAAATCTAGAAATCGTATCAACTCGTTTAAGCACAACATCAAGAAAATTTTTTCCACCATATAAAGGGAGAGAAAAAAGACGTATATTTGCTCTACTAAAACTGCAATCCTCTCTCACATTCATGATGTGGTCACTAAATTATGCTTTATCCAAAACCACATAAATCATAATGCTTACTATGTTTGGAACCACTTCTAAAGGGACCAATATCGAAATCACTGTAAGTTCCAGCACCTTCCCCTCACAGTTTAAGTTTGGGACGTTAGCACAATCAGTGAAAGACTCAACCGTAATCAAGTCATTTAAATGCTATTTAGTGTAAGTAATTAGAAAGCAAGTTTCAAGAATCTAAAAAAGGGTTTAGAAACTAACAGATACATAGGTATGGTTGCAGAGCAGTTTCACAGTTATGCGGCTATGGTCCTACATCCCATATTCCATAAAGTAGCAAAAACTATATTTTCTGCAAAGGTATTGCTGTTCCCTTACTTTACTTTTCCTTTCCATGTAATTCTAGCAAATGACTGCCCCTTTTTTTCATTCAATCTTTGTTTTACTTTACATTACATTCAGAGAGCCTTCAGTATTTAAGTTCTTTTTACCTAAATGTACAGGTAGAAGCACCAATGAGCATATTGCAAAATTCTACAAACATCTAAAATTCTTGGTCCCTTCAGACCTTTGTAGTAGAAAGGCATGGATATCTAATATGGATAAGTAAAAGTATGTACTTTCAGGAGACAGGAAATTTTGGAGTTCTATCATATTACCACATTTTTGTTGCCAAGCAGCATGGTATTCTTACACAATACATGCGCAGCATGGAAAGTACAGGGTGTCTCAAAAAAATTGTTCGACGTTTGATTAAGTATTGAAAAATAACGACAACACGAACAGGCTCATGGGAAGATAACCCTGTTCCTAAGATTATGAAATGATTTTAGCGACTAAAACTTGCAAAATTGGCTGAAATTACACTGAGTTGCGAGCTTTCAAAGATAAAAGATGTACGATAGCTGAAACCAGAGACCCCCCAGATTACTTGTATAGCAAAAAGCTCGAAGACCGAGACAGAAGAAGCTTATCCAATGTCATACCTCTCATTGACATCAGAGCAAACCAGATAAAACTTCTTATAAATTATTTCTTGCGATCATTCTCAAAATTTCCTTAACATTACATAAGTCCAAAAAAAGTCGCCCAAAACATAATCGACGGGAGACTGAATCTGTTTCCTCAAAGCATCTATATGCCTGACAGTCAGGTTATCAAAAATCTGCTTAAATCCCATTTGGTTCGCCCTGAAAAAATTAGAAATAACAGATACGATGGCCTATAGGACTTTTACCGAAAATGCCGTTTCGAGGCCTATGGTTTCAGATTCGGCACATACTTGAACTTCAAAAGCTTGGAAACCCATAAATTTTTAGCGGATTTGCAAGATTCTCGCGTTAAAACTCAATTTGAAATCTCAGGAAAAGGGTTACTTGACCAAGGGTCCATTCAACGTACCACAATTTTTTAGTATTTAATCAAATGTCGAACAATTTTTTGAGACACCCCGTATGATGATGATGTCTTATTTTTCATGACAAAAACAGCATAATTTGCATGATCAATGAATTCTCCATTAAAAGGCACCTGACAAATTTATCATGCAAACTGCAGACAACTTTTTTGAAGTTTCCTAAGTTTAGGACTTTAGATGATTCTTACAAGAAGACATTGCCTGCACAAGTTGCTATTGACCATGATCATAAAAATTTTGGCAAAGATTTTTTCAAAGGAAACACAGTATGCAGAGCTCCCTGAATATGTTTAGTGCTAGTTCGAGTTTACATTAATTATCAATCTTCTGTTCAAGTTCTTTAAACCAAATATGTTGATCCGTGATATTTTTTTCAGCAATGTAATTCTCAGTGACAAAGCATCATCGATAATCTATACAGTGACATAAAATAACAGGTTTCTTTACATAAATAATCAAGAAATTGTTCGAAGAATGCACGAAACGTAATAGGCGTTAAAAGCGGTGTATTGCGTTCGAATTGTGAACTTTTAACGATCCTATAGGAATTCGATAAAAATGCAATGCATCTTGTTAAAAATTCCTCGCCACCATCTTTAGCGCAATCGTCTATTGTTGGTTCCAAGGAATTCTCTCTGAAAGGCTACAACAACTTGGTACTGCAGTGTTGCTCTTTGTCGTGTCCCTTTCCATTCCTTAGTGCTGCTTGAAATGATTTCTGCAACATGACAAATTGTATTTTAGGCATCCTCATAGTATTTTACTCTTTTTCAGACGGTTTCGTAAAACTGAGCACGCTGATGTTTATCTGCAAGCTTTTCAGGAAATCCTGTGCAAGTAAGCAGTAAATTCCAACAACCATTGACTATTGACTGTGTCTTCCTTCAGTGTCTCACTCAGTGTTACGACATACCTGCATGGAGAGCAAAGATTGTTGTTATTGTTGTTTGGCAATTGTGCTACATTTTGACACTGAAGTTGTCTTCAATTTACATTTTACATGTTGCAAGCTACACCTGAAACGAGATAGGTCAATGAATCGCATGATGTGAATGCAGATGCAAGCAATAAAAGCAAGAATGTGAGCCCCATTCAAAAACTTCAATGGTCTTTGATTGTCATTGATCTCATCAAAAGCTTACAATCAACCTTTATCCCAGGTTGCACTCAGGCTGTTCGTCCTTGGAGAGCCTGGTAAGCAGACAGGAAAATCCGGCTAAAATACAAATCATATGCAAGCACAGCAATCTAGGCAGAACAATCTTTAATGCAAAAAGTTATGTTTCGAATGACGAAGAATAGCTATAAGTAGTAGATATCCTAAATGTACACGATAACTGCCTGTAATAATACAATATAGTAATAATAGTAATAGTAATAGTAATAGTAATAGTAATAGTAATAGTAATAGTAATAGTAATAGTAATAGTAATAGTAATAGTAATAGTAATAGTAATAGTAATAGTAATAGTAATACTAATAGTAATGGTAATAGCAATGGTAACAGTAATAGTAATGGTAATATTAATAGTAATAGTACTAGTAATACCGGGTGAGTCAAAAAAGCGCCCTGTGTTTGAAAGGCTACTGCTCCATGAATGTATAAGCAATGATATTGCAATATCTGATCAAATAGCTAACATGTTCAATTATTGTTAGAAATTATTCTAGCTAAAATCGGTCACTCCGATCAGATTCTGTAAGCAATTTTCTAAAATGAATCCCTTCGAGAAACCTTCAAAAACATGCCAAAATTATAAGCAAACGTCCCTAATGTGCTTACCTCACAGCGACGACTTTCAGCACGCTTTAGCACGTGCGTTCGTTTTGGCGGGCTGAAAAGTCTCCCCCCTAGTGTGAATAACTTATTCCGGGGGATTTCATTCTCCCAGGAGGATAAAATACATGAGCACATCAAAGAGGCATTACTGCTAGAAGGAGAACAAAGGGAAATTCTGCTTGCTGTTTTCACTCGTTTTTGCAGGTTTTCCAAAGGGGCTTTCTGCAGTAAATCTCCTACTTCGACCGGCAGGAATGACCGATTAAAGCCGGGACCGATTATAACCTTATTTGGCATATCGGGGATAGAACAAGACAGTTTTCAACGTCATTGCTTTGATATTCAGGGATTAGGATTTTTTAAAACGCCGGGCGTTTTTATTGACTCACCTGGTAGTAATAAGTAATGGTAATAGTAATAGTAATAGTAATAGTAATAGTAATAGTAATAGTAATAGTAATAGTAATAGTAATAGTAATAGTAATAGTAATAGTAATAGTAATAGTAATAGTAATAGTAATAGTAATAGTAATAGTAATAGTAATAGTAATAGTAATAGTAATATTAATAGTAATAGTAATGGTAATAGTAATGGTAATAGTAATAGTAATAGTAATAGTAATAGTAATAGTAATAGTAATAGTAATAGTAATAGAAATAGCAATAGTAATAGCAATAGTAATTGTTATACTAATAATGATAATAATATCAAAACTAAACCGTCATTCTCAAATTAAAAGAAAAACATTAGAAATAAAACCGCACTGTTAAACTTTTAATTCCTGTTTGGGCTTTTATTTCAATGTAAGTTAGGCGTACTTGTCAGGCTTGGTATGGACTTAATTGCTTGGTTCTGCTTTATTGTATCTTAATTTAGGTTGTTTATCTTAGGCTATAAGTGCTCGGCTGCTTGTTTGCAAAGATAGACTGATGAAGATTTTTAAATCAAAACGTACGAAATTTTAACAGTGTGGTTTTATCAATAATAATAATAGTAATATTAATAGTACTAGTGATAGTACTAGTTTTAGTAATAGTAATAGCAATAGTAATAGTAACAGCAATAGCAATAGTAATATAGTAATATAGTGATATAGTAATCAATAGTTAAAGCAATAGTAATGGTTCTAGTGATAGTACTAGTTTTAGTAATAGTAATAGCAGTAGTAATAGTAATAGTAATAGTAATAGTAACAGCAATAGTAATATAGTAATATAGTAATATAGTAATATAGTAATATACTGGGTGAGTCAGAAAAAACGTGGGGCGTTTGTCGGACTGTGGCGTCGCATTGAGTCTTTCGATCATCGTGAAATTTTTCCAAGCAGCGAACAGTCTAACTTAGATCATAAACCTTTCCCCGTTGAAATCGGTCTCTTAATGCATTTGTTAAAAAAAGATTTCCTTCGTAAGGCCTTGTATGGGATTCTGACAACCTGATGGAATCTTTGACCAAGCCTCTTCAGCATTTTAGCCTTGCTAGAGTTGCAGGTACATGTGGAATCATCTGGGGATACTGACAAAGTTAAGCCTGGTTCACACTAGCTCGTTTGGGTCGCTAAGATCGTGCAGAATGAACAAAAGGACAGAGACTCAGAGTTTGAATCCTTTGTCTTTTGGGTCTTTCTGCACGACTGGAGCGACTCAAAAGACCTATTTTGGACCAGGCCTTATGAAATGCGTTGTTGGCAAAAAGTCCCATTGCGATTTACACAGCGCTGATCTGCTTGAAAGAGACCTATTCGCAAGACAAAGAAGTACGCATTATTGATGTCTTTCAAACATATTCTCCACGCAGGACAAGTTATGCTATGACATCCAAGGGGAGAAAATACTATCCCCTAACAATTTGATTCTCCCCTGATAATACCACGTGTACCTGTAACTCTTGCCAAAATAAAATGCAGAAGGGGCTTGGCAAAAGAATTCACCAGTTTGCAAGACTCTCATACAAGGTCTTACGAAGAAAATCTTTTAAAAAATACGTGAAATGACCGATTTAGGTGGGGAAAGGTTTATGATCTAAGTTAGACTCTTGGCTACACGCAAAACTTTACTTCACGACAATCGGGTGACTAAATGTGATGTCACAGTCTGCCAAACGCCCCACGTTTTTTCTGACTCACCCGGTAGTAATATAGTAATACAGTAATAATTGTTGCGCAAATGCGCAAAGCGAATCTTATCATAAATATTCTTCCACAATCTCAACAGCTGGATAGAGTAGGTGTATGGGTGGATGGGTGGATGGATGAATGGATGGATTGGATGGGATGGATGGAATGGATGGCTGGATGGATGAATGGGATAGGATGGGATGGGATGGGATGGGATGGGATGGGATGGGATGGATGGGATGGGATGGATGGGATGGGATGGGATGGGATAGGATGGGATGGGATGGGATGGATGGGATGGGATGGGATAGGATGGGATGGGATGGATAGATGGGATGGATAGATGGATGGATGGGTCGATGGGCGACGGATGTCACTTCTGTTCAATTAAAATTCAATTCAATGCAATTAATTCGCATGGCTATGGTTGTAGGCTCCAAGCCCAAAATTAAGAAAATTACTGACAAAATTGTTGATCATCCAAAATTTTTTATTGGAGGCTCTCAAGTTGAAAATGTAGACCGAGCAAAATACATGGGTGTGATAATCGATAAGAACTTAAATTGGGAAGAGCACATTAGCAATGTCCGTACCAAATTTTCTCGTGCAATTGGGTTTCTGAAATACTCCAGGAAATTTTTACCTCAAAACACATTGAGTAAAACGTATTCGGGTATCGTCGAGCCCCATTTTCGGTTCTGTTGTTCGGTATGGGGGTGCTGCGGGGTGACCAAGCTGCAAACCTTACAAAAGTTGCAAAATCGAGCTGCTAGAATCGTTACGAAAAGCAATTTTGATACCCCTTCTATAGGTTTGATACAAAGTTTAAAATGGCCTACTGTAAGCGACATCATTAGAGGCGAAACCGCAACTACAGTGTACAAATCGCTAAACGGTCTCGTCCCAGAGTACCTTTCCAGCTTGTTTGAAAAAAGGTCGACTCGAAATGTCAGGGAACTCAGAAACACCGAAACTGATCTTTCGATACCTTTACGAAAAACTAACAATGGGCTGAGGGCTATATCTTTTCGTGGACCTAAGCTTTGGAATAGCCTTGAACTTGATGTTAAACAGGCACCATCTCTTGCCCCCTTTAAGAGAAGAATTAAATCGTAAAGTGGTAACGTTTGTGCCACGGCCCCCTGAAAAGCAGTTCTCATGGACTGACGGGGCTACCGTGCCTAAATAAATAAAAATGAATAAAATGAATGAATGAATGAATGAATGAATGGCAACGACTGAGCAGAAACTGCGCACGCATGCGCGAAAACTCGTAACTATGTGCCCCCTAGCTCCCTGCAACATATCCCGAAATTAGGCAACACTGGATATTTTCTTCCTTGGGCCTTTAGCTGTTGATTTATCATTTCAAAAAGCTTATCTATTCTAAAACTTCCTTATCCCAGATTAGTCGATGACGTCATATTACTCACTTTTTGCTCCTTCCATGGCAACCAAAAAGAAACATTCCTTTAGTATCTAATTTAGAATCAGCATTGAAGCATGCTGCCACAATGCATCATTCAAATGAAGATTTTATTTTTACCTAGGAAAGGATATTGCTTGTCATGCTGATATCATGCCAATAAATAGCTTTCGTTCATTTGATCAGAATCGTCAAACAATAGATTGAGGAGTCTTTTGGAAAGACACTGACAAGGCATGATTTATCAACCAGACCCTTGTCTGCTAGGCCTGGGAGGCTCATTGTAATATGTGAAATAGCGAAATAACGAAATTGCGAAATTACAACAAACGTCAGGCTTATTGAAATTTGTTAAATCGACTTTTGCATCCGTATTTTCGATTTCGCAACTTACAATAAGCCTGGAATTTATTGTAATTTGCGAAATATTTTCATAGCATATTTTACTCTCAATCTGGAAGCCAATTTTGGTTGTAAAAGGTGCTGCCTTGTGTCCTAGCGCATGCAATAAGAGAAATCTGCTGAAAATACGGAGAAAAAATTTGATGTAGCAAATTACAATAAGCATGGGGCTTGTTGTAATCTGAGAAATTGCGCAAATTCGCAATCTCGTTATTTCGCAATTTCGCGAACTACAATAAGCCTGGATAGCACCCTAGGATCACAGGACCAGGACCTATATTGGAATGCCGTGAAGAATAGGGTTTTCAGAAATGCTTGCAGAGGGTGAGTGGCATCACAATAGAGAGAGGTTGCGAGCAGCTTTGTTCCAATGTTCCAAAACTTGTGGCTACATGGGGCGGCCGTTTATCCAGAAAGAAAATTATTTCAAATAATTGTTCTTTTTTGTGATGGAGTTTCAAGGCATTAATTCTCAAGTTTCTTCCGTCTTCGCACTTGGTACAAATACTAATCCACAACATTCGCTGACTGTTGTTATATCTGACAGTAACAGTAACAGTAACAGTAACAGTAACAGTAACAGTAACAGTAATCAGTTCTAGGGCCTCTTTTGTTCAATATTTTCATAAATGACATTTTCTTCTTTGTAAATAATACCAACATTTGTAACTATGCTGACGACACCACTATCTATGCATGCAATTCAGATCTCAATACTATAATTAATATATTAGAAATAGACAGTGCAGTACTCGCAAAATGGTTTTCAGAGAACTACATGAAACTTAATGAAGACAAATGTCATCTTATGATATTTGGTAACAAATGTAAAGACTCAGTAGTCAACATTGGAAACTCCACAATTAAAGAAAGTGATTATGAAAAGCTTTTGGGAGTTACTTTTGATAAAAAATTAAGTTTCACTAAACATGTCGAAGACTTATGCAAAAAGGCAAACCAAAAATTGCATGCACTTGCCCGCCTCTCTAATTATACGGACCCTGTCAAGTTGAAATTGCTGATGGATGCATTTATCAAATCACAGTTCAATTACTGTCCACTCGTATGGATGTTCCATGACAGGACAATCAACTCTAAGGTGAACAAAATTCGTGAAAGAGCATTGCGAATTGTATGCAAAGATGGTGGAAATGATTTTGTAAATAATGTAAATAGTTCTGCAACCACACACCAACGCAATCTGCAGCTGCTTATGATAGAGATTTTCAAAACAAAGAACGATCTTAACCCAACTTTTATGAAAGACATTTTTGCAGAAAGAGACAACTATTATAGTCTGCGGAATATAAATCATTTGCAACTGCCAAAAGTAAGGACGACAATATATGGTACAGAGAATATTCAATACAGAGGCTGCCTTTTATGGTCCTCACTTCCAAGTTTTTTGAAAGACTGTAGCACAATTCAAGAATTCAAAAGAAATATAAAACAGTGGAATGGCGATTCATGCACCTGCAGATTGTGTAGAGTTTTTATAAAAGATTTGGGGTTTTTGTATTAATTAATTTTGTCTTCTTTTAGTGTTTTTTGCATTGCAAATTATAAGTTATTTTCTTTTAGTTATAGTTGGCCTTAATTAGCTGTTATTTTAGCTATTTCAATTAGAAAGCCAACTTTAAATAAATCAATAATAATAATAATAATAATAATAATAATAATAATAATAATAATAATAATAATAATAATAATAATAATAATAATAATAATAATAATAATAATAATAATAATAATAATAATAATAATAATAATAATAATAATAATAACAGTAACAGTAACAGTAACAGTAACAGTAACAGAAACAGTAACAGTAACAGTAACAGTAATAGTAATACAGGGTGTCTCAGAAAAATTGTTCGAGGTTTCATTAATTACTAAGAAATAACGATATGCTAAAGGGGCACCTGGTTTAGTAACCAATCTCCTGAGATTTTTAATTGATTTTTGACACCAGAATCTTGCAAATCAGCTAAGAATTCGTTGAGTTATAAGCCTCTTAAGTTCACATTTGTGCGAAAACTGAAATCAGAGGCCCCTACATGGCATCTTTGATAAAAAGTCCAATGGTGAAGGTGAAGATGAAGTTGCGTTTTCAGCGCCAAGCGCTGGGATCGCAGAAATAGAGCAGACCTAATCGAGTCCATGACCCCTTGTCATGACGCTCGGGTGGTGGGGCTCTACCGGGACTCGAACCCACTCCGCCTGACTATTCTGGCTGCAATGTCAGAGGATTACACCACGGTGCCACAAAACCTTCAATGGCCTATCGTTTCTGTAGTTTCTCAATTGCTTCAGGGCAAACCAAATGATTCGGAATCGTTTCGATTGCCTACCTTTCAAGCGTATGACTGCTCTGAGGAAAAAGATCCAGTCTGTATTTTTTAAACAACCGTTTTGGCTACATGCAATCTTAAGCAAATTTTGATAATGATTGTAGGGAGTAAATCACTTTGGAAGTTTTACTTGGTTTGCTCTGATATCAACGAGAGGTATGACATTGACTAACCTTCTTTTACCTCGATGCTTGAGCCTTTTTGCATTACAAGTAATCTGGAGGTCTCTGGTTTCAGCTGTCGCATATTTATTATCTTTGAGAGCTCGTAACTTAATGAATTTTTAGCCGATTTGCAAGAATCCGGTTTTTTAAATCATTTGCAAATCTTAGGGACAGGGTTACTTTTCCATTAGCCAGTTCATCTTATGGTTATTTTTCAAAATTTAATCAAACGTCGAGCAATTCTTTGAGACAGCCTGTAGTATTAGCAATAGTAATAGTAATGACAATAGTAATAGTAATGGTAATAGTAATAGTAATAGTAATAGTAATAGTAATAGTAATAGTAATAGTAATAGTAATAGTAATAGTAATAGTAATAGTAATAGTAATGGGAAATGAAAGAGAACCTTGAAAAAGAATACCTGACCAGGGTTAGAAAGGTTTTGAAATCAGATCTTAACAGCAGTAATGAAATCAAAGCAATCAACACTTGGGCAATGCCAAGCCTTACATATGGATATGGTGCTATAAAATGGTCTATAACAGACTTGGAAATAATTTGACACGAGAACGCGAAAGCTACTAACGATGAACTCGATGTTCCACAAAAAATCTGATATCACAAGGCTCTACATGCAAAGATCTGAAGGTGGAAGAGGACTCCTCAGTGCAAGTCGGCAATACAAAACAGCAATAATCAATCTAGCGCACCACATAGAAAATAGCAAAGATAAGTACATTGAGACAGTAGAAGAATGGGATGCAAAAGAAAGTGATTCAATAATGAAAAAGGTACAAATTTGGATGACCTTGAATCGAAAACTAAATGGCAATGTAAAAGTACGATTAAAGAGGCTAGCCTAAGGAAACTGAAAGAAAAGTTGAAAGCAAAACCACTTCACGGTCAATTCCATCAAATGATAGAACAAGGTCACATAGACGAGAAAGCAACCTTTGAATGGATGAAAGGAACAGGATTGACAGGAGGAACTGAAGAAACGATTGTAGCGATACAAGAGCAGGCAGTTACAACCAGATATATAAAGAAACATATCCATAAGACCACAGATACTGACATCTGTAGAATGTGTAATACAATGCAAGAAACAATAGCGCATGTGGTATCAGGCTGCACGACCTTAGCGGCAACGTCATGCCTGAAAAGACATAACTCAGTAGCAAAGATAATTCATTTAGAACTAGCAAAGAAATTCAACTTGGCTGAATTGAAAGAAACATTAAAATGGTACAGTTATACACCTGAGAAAGTTCTTGAAAATGAGAGCTCAAAACTTCTATGAGATTTCCAGATTAATACTGATCGCACAATCATTGCCAGCAAACCTGATATCATATTTCAAGATAAAAAGACCAACAAGATTTACATTATAGATATTGCAATACCAGCAGATACAAATATTGTAAAGAAAAGGATCGAGAAAATCGACAAATGCATTGGCCTCTCTACAGAGTTAAAACGTCTGTGGAATGACAGCGAAGTCCTGGTCATACCAATAGTTATTGGAGCAACAGGAGTGATATCGAAGAGTTTCAAACAAGATTTGGAAAAAATATATTGCAAAATATCGCAGTTAGAAACGCAAAAGGCAGCTTTACTCGGGACAATGGGAATCGTAAGAAGATTCACACAAATTGAAGGATGACGAAAAGAAGATATTGACACAGGAAATCAAGATCAAAGACACAAAAGAAACATTATGACCTTATTTCTCAGGAAGGGAAACAGACAATCAGTTGTTGCGTGTAGAAAACAATATATAACTTCATAATAGTAATAGTAATGTAATAGTAATAGTAATAGTAATAGTAATAGTAATAGTAATAGTAATAGTAATAGTAATAGTAATAGTAATAGTAATAGTAATAGTAATAGTAATAGTAATAGTATAGTAATAGAAATAGTAATAGAAATAGAAATAGTAATAGTAATAGTAATAGTAATAGTAATAGTAATAGTAATAGTAATAGTAATAGTAATAGTAATAGTAATAGTAATAGTAATAGTACTAGTAATTGCAAGCGACGAAGGAGCGAGATTACTATAGTGATCCAGCAAAGTATCTGTGATGTCCACGCATATGTTTATTGTATTGTTTTATTGCGGCCGAAGGTCGCTTACTAATCTGTGTGTAGCTGTGTGAATTTGAGATTTGAGCGCATACCTTGCTAATTAGGCAATTGTTAAAACAATGGCAGTCACATACCACGACTTTATTTGATTGGTGGAAAGGAAAAATGAATGGGTTATCATTGGCCGGCCTAACAATTAGTAGGGTTTTCATTGGCTGACTCGAAGAATAGAATAACCAACAATAGGGCGACACAGAGACTGCGACTGATGAAGGAAATATTGCAGTGACTTTGCAGTGAAGTTGGAAAGGGGCTGGAGTTCGAGATTTTATTTCAAGTTACGAACAAATACTTGGAAATTGCCGATGTGGAAGGTGGAAGCTTTATGGGACCTGGTAAACAACAAGAAAGATCCAAAACTTACTGAGATGCAAAGCTGTGCTCGACATCAGTGGATAACACCAAAACAAACTCACTTTGAAGCTTCAGTTCCTCGTGATCAAAGCTAAATTCCACATTGGTTCAATATAAGAAGCAAACTCTCCACCCAAACAGTTTGTTACGTCACAGCAACTGTAACATTCTTTCTGTAGAACGTAACAAGCTCGAGAAGTCCACCTTCGAATTTCCAAGCATTGCAAAGTCACAAACACTGGGTAAACTTGCTTTGAGATGCGTCCAAAAATCAACTTCCTGTTATAGATTTCTTCCTTTCAACACAAGTCAATGAAAACAAATTTGAATAACAGTGTAATTCATTTCCATGGTTGCAAGGTCAAAGTACTAAAGGCAAATTGTTTGTCTCTTTCAAATATTCGTTTCATGATTTCAAATCGTCCGCAGAGGCAATCCAGTTGAAAGAGCCCCTTGTAGCGAAACAGCACTAGACTTGTCCCAAGTTTATTTCGTCATAGGTAATAAGTCTACCTGAAAGACTTGAAGGCAAGTCTACACTTCTGGGGACAATCTTTCCTGATTCGAAATCATTTTATATCCAACAATACTATGATTCAGCTACCCGGCCGCATGTTGTAATTTACAAGTTACTAGTTACTTTTGATTATCTATTACCGCTGGTTACTTTAAATTGAAAGATTCCCTGGCCACATTTCCTTTGTCACTACAGTTTGATTGTGTATGTGTTTATCTTCGTGAACAATCATCAATGGTCATGGTATTCTATTGTCTGCAAAGATACCGTGATGGCGGACGGGCCTAAGCCAGAGAAGGGGCGACTCAATTGAACTTCCCTTACGTTTCATAAGACACAGGCAATAAGTTTGTGCACCTTCACACTACTTTCAAATCTTCTATCGACACTTTTTGTTACTTCGTTTGGCCATAAAAAGACGAAGATACCAAACATTGGCCTAAATAACTGTGAGACGGATTTGTTCAATGATTCAACTTTCACCGAACGAACCTTGGCTTGGTATGAGCCTACAGCGGTGTGTGGTATCAAAACATTCACAAATGCTGCACAATACTGATATTGACGTAATTCAGTGTTTACATGCAATCACATTTTCAATAGGATTAACTCAACACAATAATCTGTTGAGCCTGCGTTCAATACCCTCCTTTACGTTTATAAAACATGGAATACGGAATAATGGAACGAACAAATCCACTTCAAAGGAATAGCAAAACCACTCATTTACAAATTCATTTACGAATTTCGTGTGGCTTTCTTTGAGTTCGCAAATATCTTAGAGTGTCAGCAGTTGATAACTTATAGTTACTTCTAGTAGTAATAGTAATAGCAATAGTAATAGCAATAGTAATAGCAATAGTAATAGTAATAGTAACAGTAACATTAACAGTAACATAGACATACCTGCAGTCAAGTGGCCTTTGACACTTTCTTGCACTGTTGGGGAGATGTATGGTTCGTCCTATTGTTTTGACATATTGTGCTTAGCTTTGCTGGGAGCAATTACTTTGTCTTGGCAACTCAAATGTCAACTTCAATGGCGCAGCTTCCTCTGACCATTTCTGACCCATTGTTGCAAAGCTTTATATCGACCATAGAAATTTCTATGATATTGACTCACAAGCTATTCCCAAAGCAACCCTAGTGGTATGACCTGTAAAATGCACTAGCATGCGCAGTGACAAAACAATGGAGAAAGCAATTACAAAACAATGGAGAAATGACCAGGAGAAATGTTCCTCCTCTTTTTTATACATTCAATCTAAAAAGTTACAATACATATTACTTAATTACACTACTTACAAAATACTATACCCTACTACTAATACAATACCATTTACAGCGAAAAACTGCGACTACAAAGTGGCAACATAAAACAGAAAACACGAACATAGCACTACGCGTAACGATGTGAAAGACAAAGATAGCACATAAACTACAAGAGACCAATAACGAAAATGAAAAATAAACCCTTTACTTAAAAGGGACTTTGGTGGTTGAGTGACAAGGTTTTAATTCCTAATTATACCGACCAGTTTATGGATAGAGCAGAGAGTTAAAAGAAGTATATCTCTATTGAGGTCATCAGTAAAATCATGAGCGATAGGACACGCAGTGTGTAGCAGTTTACATTTATATCAATAGCGAGCCACCTTAATTTATTGTTTTTTTTTGTGTCTTGAACTTGTTTTTATTTTGCCCACCTTAAGTGAAGATCCACCTTAACTCGTAAA
This sequence comes from Aurelia sp. 4 Dawson et al 2005, assembly GCA_964019985.1. NCBI lineage: Eukaryota > Metazoa > Cnidaria > Scyphozoa > Semaeostomeae > Ulmaridae > Aurelia > Aurelia sp. 4 Dawson et al 2005. The sequence continues at coordinate 8,406,170 of OZ026509.1, forward strand.
AGCTTTATGAGTTAAGGTGGATCTTCACTTAAGGTGACTCACTACTGAAAATTTCAAAATTATGAAACATTGAAAGGTGGTTGTGTACGAAGTAAAAACAAGTTCAAGACACAAAAAAATAAATTAAGGTGGCTCGCTACTGATATAAATGTAAACTGCTACACACTGGGTATCCTATGGCTCATGGTAAAATTTTCATCACCATACAATAAAATCTGCATTAAAAACTCGTTTGAAAGATTGGTATGTCCAAGTGGTCGTAACAAGGCAGGAACTCCAGCGAGAAGATCTCTACGTGGTGCTTCAAAAGAAGGGTAGAGCAACAAGAAGTGTTCCGCATCCTCGATGCCATCGTTGGTGGGGCACATTGGATAAATAGTATCTCTGAAATCGTGTTTGAATTTGTGAAAATTCAATTTACTGAGACCAACCCTAAGTTGGGTAAGATATGCTAGCCTTGTTGGATCATGTATTCGAAAGACAGATTTTGGAGGGGGCGAATTTTAGATAGCAGCTTTGTTTTAAAAGCAGCAATAGAAGGCGAAAGTCTAATTTCTGGATCAAGCTTATTTCATTCAGACAAGCAGTGAGGATAGAAGCTGGATTGAAAATTTTCTGTTCTAGTTCTTATTCGCCCGATGGCATCCTGTTTGCGAAGAGAGTATTGAGACTGCCGTTGTGGTGGTATAGGAACTGTGGTATATTGAGGAGTCAGATTATTTATGAACTTGTAAAGCAATATAAGGCGTCTGCTCCACCTTCAAGAGGTTAGCGATTCCCAGCCAAGCTCTGCATACAGCTTCTCTCTCTCGACGTACCCTTCCATGCTCCAGATACAGCTAGAGCTGCAGAATACTGAACAGACTCTAACTTTTCCATGAGACTTGGCAAAGCTACCTTGCCACTAAATTCACATACTTTAGCAGGAATGTGATAAATAACGTCAACGTAGTCCAGATGGGGTCGAACGTAGAGTTTATATAATTCGTTAAGTGTATGTCTGGGGACATATTTCGAGAGATATCTCAGCAGACCGATACCCCTGCGTGATTTTGTGATTGTTTTTTTGATATGAGCAGAAAAAGACAACTTCGAATCAAGAACAAGCCCTAAGTGCTTGTGCTCTTCTACTTTCTTCACTGGTGTATTGTTAAGAAGTATCCCTGGATGGTCAATTTTATTTCTTTTCCTCGAAAATATTATTTCAACGGCTTACTTTAGTAAGTCAGGATTAAACGACATCAGAGTCTTACGACATCCACCAGTCATGAGCCCACTGCCTTATCAATTCCAAGTCATGGTTCATATCTGCGGCAGCTGTATTGGAGTTTTTGACGACCGTAAATAACGACGTATCATCAGCGAAGAGTTTTACATTACACTTTAAGTTTTCAGTTAGATAATTTATATACACAAGAAAAAACAAGGGACCTAAAATAGACCCCTGCGGTACTCCGGCTGAGATATTTCCCCAAATAGAACATTTCCTGTTCAGAACGGTTCGCAGTTTTCGATCCTTAGGAAAACTTTGAATAAGAGAAAGAAGTTGACCTGAAACACCAGATCGTTTAAGTTTATATGCAAGACCGTCATGCCATACTCTGTCGAAGGCTTTGGAAATATCAAGATAAACAACGAACATCAAGCGGAGGATTGCAGTCGAATGCTTTGAAAAAAGTGTGCGTTGTCGAGATTAGTTGATTAATTGTCGAGTCTCCAAGACGAAACCTGACTGGTTTGGATTAAGAAGCTCACATGAGAAACGATGTAAGTATAAAGAATCATACATCAAATTTTCAAGAATTTTTCCAAAAATAGGAAGAAGAGAAATGGGACGCTAGTTACCTTTCAAATTTTCCTCGTTCTTTTTATGTACTGGCACCACATTTGCACATTTCCATATTTGGGGAAAGAGACCACACCTCAAGCAGTTTGTGAATATTGTCTTTAGTGGAACAACTAATGCAGCGTCACTTAATTTAATCATTCTCACAGATATTTCATCCCAGCCATAAGCTTTATGAGGATTAAGTTACCTAATGATATTCAGTTTCTTTTGATCAGAAATAGCAAAGTCATTTATCTGAGTAGCAGCTGCTGGAATATATTGCGGGATTTCACTGCCGGTGTTAACTGTCGTACACTGAAGTATGAAATAGTCATTGAAAATTTGCGCCTTTTCAGTAAAATCAGTTATAAACAACCCATTTTCTAAAAGGGGTGGTATTATGGGGATCTTTGCTTTGTTTAGAACAGTGTTAATTAAAGTCCAATAGGTTCTGCTTGAAGTCTCACGGTTTGCTAACGTATTCCCAACCTTAAGAAAATAATTACGCTTTGCATCTTCAATCAATTTCGAACCTTCAGCTATCATATTTTGTATTCCTTCAAGACTGTCGTCTGGTTGACCCCTCCTCACAAAGTTCTTATAAGCTCAGTTCTTTTTCCTTAGAAAATGTTTCACTGGTTTGGTTATCCAGAGTGCTTGGCAAGGTCGAATTGTTTTAACTTCGTTCGGTATAAAGTTGGAATAGATGTTCAAAAGAACTTCGTTGAGAAATTTGACTTGTTCCTCCTCTCCGGTACCTTTCACTCGGACCCAGTCCTCCGTTCGTCAATCATTATAGCATGACCGATTACACATATTATATGATATTATATGTAAGAATGGAACAGTTTTGCTTCGGAGATCAGAGAATTACCTGCAGTGAGCTCATTCAAAAACAGATTTTCCTCGCTCATCCACCCCACCCAAAAACCTATTTATGGAATTTATGATCCAAATGGAGTTGCCATCCTCACGTAGCTAAGCGCAGGCCTCAGTAAGCTAAATTCTCACAAATCCAACCATAACTTTCGAGACACAGTTGACCCAATGTGTCTGATTAATAATGGAATTGAGGATACTGAACACTTCTTGCTGCACTGCCATGCATACGAAGATCAGAGGCGTGATCTCCTTGGCACCGTTAACGAAGTATTACAACTTCACAACATCTTAAACCTGCCAAATCAAACCCTTGTGCAAATAATGTTGTGTAGTGATAAAGGTTTTACTCATGACCAAAACAGACAAACTTGGGAATCAACGCTAGAATTCATTCACTCGTCAGAGCGATTTTGTGTCACCACCAAAGCAAACCTAGGGACATTAAAGGGTCTGTTTCATCCATCATTCCTTGCATGTGTCGTCTCTTGGTTCATCTTTGTTTGTCGCCATTTTCATGGGCCATGAAAATGGCGACAAACAAAGGCGAAGCAAGAGACGACAAGGGCAAGGAATGATGGATGAAACAGACTCTTTAATCTTTTATCTCATCCTTCTCGATTAATCTTTAATCTTAGGGTTACAACATTATAAATGTATTGCAAATATATCTATATTACTAAAGACTATACCAAACTATACCAAATCCGGCAAAAGTGTTATCTAATCTCATCTCGGCGATCCGTGTCTTCCTATGAAGGGACCAGAACTTTGGTACAGCCATTAGTATCTGTATTGGTTTTTTGTTAAAGACCATTTAGGGTAGCCATGCCTATAATGCTCCCAATAGTATCGTTCATGACAGAGCAGAAACTGCGCACGCATGCGCGAAAACTCGTAACTTTGAGTCCCCTTAGCTCTCTGCAACAGATCCCAAAATTCAGAAACACTTGATATTTTGTTCCTTGGGCCTTAAGCTCTTGATTTTATCGTTTCAAAAAGCTTATCTATCCAAACACTTCCTTGTCTCAGGTAGCTCGATGACGTAATTTTACGCAGTTCCTGCTCTGTCATCGTTCATGCAAATATGTTTTGCTACATTGTAAATTTTAGATTGTGTACATATATAAAAAAAACATGTTATATCGCCCTGCATTTCGACAAGGAATATTGTGTAACGATCTAAGAATCATTCTAGCCTTTGAATTTATGCTCTAGTGATACAAAATCGACCACGGAGATCAAGAATTCATCCGGTACACTTTTATTTAAAAGCTCCATGCTCTTGCTCGAATATCACGAAACATGGACACAGAAAAACTACAGCGGTTAATGAGGGCGCTCGTTTTGTCTCATTTCACCTACTGTCCGCTTGTTTGGATGTTCTATGATACAGCTTCGAATCATAGAATAAATCATATCCATGAAAGGGCATTGCGCATTGCATACAAAGATTACGAGAATGATTTTGGTTTTCTCTTGGAGCAATCTAAATCGGTGCCAGTCCATGTAAGAAATCTACAGTTGCTTATGACCGAAAATTATAAAACAAAATGCGGTCTGAGTCCATCATTCAGAAATATTAGCTACAGTCTAAGGCATGGCGATGACGCTCAACTGCCAAAAGTAGGAACAACGTCCTTTAGAGTTGAGTCCATTGCTTACCTTGGAAATAAACTGTGGCAGAAGTTGCAGCAAGAAATAAAACAATCAAGCAGCCTTCCTATCTTCAAAAAACAAATTAGATGTTGCAATGGTGGAAAATGCAAATGTAGGCTTTGCAAAGTATATATCCCGAAAGTTGGGTTTCTAACAGGATAGATCTTTAACACTTTTTGTCCTGTAATATGTATTAATAGTTTTATTGTAAATAATGTATATTGTAAATAGTAGGCTTTAATTAGCTGTAAGTTAGCTATTCTTTTTTTCCTTGCCTACTTTAAATAGATGTTTAATGATAATAATAGTCATAGTAATAATAATAATGATACTAAATAATAATAATAAGAAGAAGAAGATGTGAAGAAGAGATGAAGAGATGTGAACCGTGCTCACCAGTGAATCTATCTGTTCTTCATTCTTACCAAATAGCTTTAGATCATCCCTGAAGAGAAGATGATTTAATTTGTACTCTTTCTTTCCCCATTCATAACATGCATTGACCTTCCTCAGAACTAACGACTGTGGAATCATGCTCAATACAAACAGCAAAAGTGACAGGCTGTCACCCTGAAAGATTCCCCTCTTCACATCGACATCACCAAGATCTTCTCCATTAGATGTTAAGGAGAGCTTCCACTGATCCATACTTCTTAGCAGAAAGTTTCTTACATTCTCTGCAATCCCAAACATTTCCATACACTCACTAATCCAACTACGAGGGACAAAGTCATAAGCTTTCTTATAATCTATTCATGCAATAGCCAGAATAGTATGTCTTCTCCAACAGTCTCTCAATACGGTCTTATCAATTAACAGTTGATCCTTAGTGCCACGACTCCCACGCCTACATCCTTTTTGTTCTTCTGGCAGAAGGTTCTCTCTTTGTAAATAGGTGTTCATCTCTTCTGCCATCATTCAGAAGTACATCTCTTCTGCTATCAGACATTGGGATGGAGTTTGGTCTTAGAAAGTGTAGTGTTGTTACCTTGAAGAGAGGAAAAATAGCTAGATGTGAGGGGGTAGAGCTCCCAGATGACGAAGTAATGAAAGAAGTGGAACAGGAAGGTTATACATATTTAGGGATAGTCGAATTGGATAAATCAAAGAAAATGAGATGAAAGTGAAAACTACAAAGGAATACAAGAGACGGCTTAGGTTGATTCTTAAATCGAAGTTGAATGGTAGAAACAAAATTACAGCCATGAATACATGGGCAGTAGCTATCTTCAGATATGGAGCTGGAATCTTGGAATGGAAAGGATGTGAACTGAAAAGCTTAGAAAGAACTACAAGAAAGACAATGACAATGTATGGTGCTTTTCATTCCAAGAGTGATGTGGACAGATAGTACTTGAAGAGGCATGAAGGAGGCAGAGGTTTGATAAGCAAAGAGCAATGTGTCAGAGGAGAGGAAAATAGCTTGCGATTGTACGTAATGAATTCTGCGGAAAAACTAATTCAGGGGATTCGTACATCAGGGACGATTGAGACAGAAGGTACCATCAGCAAAAGTGAATTCAAACGACAGAATACGCAGGTGCTTAAACAAAAATGGACGGAGAAAAGGATGTATGGACAGATCATAAGGGAAATGCCGGAGAAAGTAGACAACGACAAAACATGGAACTGGTTAGTCAGAAAAGTGATTTAAAGGTTGAAACAGAGGCGTTGTTATGTACTGCACAGGAACGGGCGATCAGAACAAATTATGTGAAATACCATAGTGACAAGAGTACTGACGATCCCCTTTGTAGAATGTGTGGAAAGAGGGAAGAAAGTGTGCAACACATAATAAATGAATGTGAGAAATTAGCTCAGAAACAATATAAGAGGCGCCATGATAATGTAGCAAAGAAAATTCATTGGGAACTGTGTAAGAAAAATTGATTAGAACATAAGGAAAAAAGGTATGAACATAACCCAGAAGGAGTGGCAGAGAATGAAGGCGTAAAATTGTTATGGGACATGAATATACAAAGCGACAATGGTATAGAAGCAAGAAGGCCAGACACCGTCATAATTGATAAGAAGGGACAAAGCTGTATAATCGTTGACATTGCAGTGCCCGCTGATGGAAGAGTACATGAAAAGGAGAGGGAAAAGGTAGAGAAATACCAGGATTTGCGGAGGGAAATTGGAAGGCTGTGGCAACTGAGGAAGGTGCATGTTGTTCCTGTGGTTGTAGGTGCCCTTGGAAGTGTGACAAAAGAATTCGATAGATGGATGGAAAATTGGGAGTGCCAGTTGATGTTGGAGCTGTACAAAAGACTGCCTTGTTAGGAGCTGCAAGGATCCTGAGAATGGTGTTAGAGATGTAAGAGAGAGACTTTCTGTTAGCCCTTGGTCATTTGTTATGACTCGCCTAACAGGAGAAATGACGGCAATTACAACAGCCAGAGCATAAGCTGAAACAATGACAATGATAATAATAATGATAATAACAATAATAACAATAATAATAATAATAACAATAATAATAACAATAATAATAATAATAATAATAATAATAATAATAATAATAATAATAATAATAATAATAATAATAATAATAATAATAATAATAATAATAATAATAATAATAATAATAATAATAATAATAATAATAATAACAATTACCAAAGGAAAAAGATCTTCAACTGAAAATGTTCAGCTTTCAACTGGTGATTTGATAAAGGAGCTTGAAAATGAGGCAACATACAAATACTTAGGGTTAAAAGAGGACGATAACATTTCCCATACATCAATGAAAGAGAACCTTGAAAAAGAATATCTGACCAGAGTTAGAAAGGTTTTGAAATCAGATCTTAACAGCAGTAATAAAATCAAAGCAATTAACACTTGGGCAATGCCAAGCCTTACATATGGATATGGTGTAATAAAATGGTCTGTAACAGACTTAGAAACAATCGACACGAGAACACGAAAGCTACTAACGATGAACTCGATGTTTCACAAAAAATCTGATATCACCAGGCTATACATGCAAAGATCTGAAGGTGGAAGAGGACTCCTCAGTGCAAGTCAGCAATACAAAAAAGCAATAATCAATCTTGCGCACCACATCGAAAATAGCAAAGATAAGTACATTAAGATAGTAAAAGAATGGGATGCAAAAGAAAGTGATTCAATCATGAAAAAGGCACAAAAATATGCAGAGGAACTGAATCTAAACTTGGATGATCTCAAATCGAAAACTAAATTGCAATGTAAAAGTACGATTAAAGAGGCGAGCCTTGGCAAACTGAAAGAAAAGTTGAGAGCAAAACCACTTCACGGTCAATTCCATCAAATGATAGAACAAGGTCACATAGACAAGAAAGCAACCTTTGAATGGATGAAAGGAACAGGATTGAAAGGCGGAACTGAAGCGACGATTGTAGCAATACAAGAACAGGCAGTTACAACCAGATATATAAAGAAACACATCCATAAGACCACAGATACTGACATCTGTAGAATGTGTAATACAATGCCAGAAACGATAGCGCATGTTATATCAGGCTGCACGACCTTAGCGGCAACGTCATACCTGAAAAGACATAATTCGGTAGCAAAGATAATTCATTTAGAACTAGCAAAGAAATTCAACTTGATTGAAGTGAAAGAAACATTAAAATGGTACAGTTTTACACCTGAGAAAGTTCTTGAAAATGAGAGCTCAAAACTTTTATGGGCTTTCCAGATTAACACTGATCGTACAATCATTGCCAGCAAACCTGATATCATATTTCAAGATAAAAAGACCAACAAACTTTACCTCATAGATATTGCAATACCAGCAGATGCAAATATTGTAAAGAAAAGAATCGAGAAAATCGACAAATACATCGACCTCTCTATTGAATTAAAACGTCTGTGGAATGCCAGCGAAGTCCTTGTCATACCAATAGTTATTGGTGCAACAGGAGTGATATCGAAGAGTTTCAAACAAGATTTAGAGAAAATACCTTGCAAAATATCGCAGTTAGAAATGCAAAAAGCAGCGTTACTCGGAACAATGAGAATTGTGAGAAGATTCACACAAATTGAAGGATGACGAAAAAGACGTTATTGACGCAGGAAGTCAAGATCAAGGACGCAAAAGAAGCATGATGACCTTATTTCTCAGGAAGAGAAATGGAAAATCAGTTGTTACGTGTGAAAAACAATAAATAACTTCATGATAATAATAATAATAATGATTATTATTATTATTATTATTATTATTATTATTATTATTATTATTATTATTATTATCATTATTATTATTATTATTATTAATTCTCCGTCTTCTCCATTTCCTTTTCCTTTGTGTCGTCTATGCAACAAACATTCTGAGACCGTAATGCATTTGGTAAGTGGATGTGAAAACCTCGCACAGAAAGATTACAAGAAAAGACATGACAAATTAGGTCTACATATTCACTGGCTGCTCTGTTGCAAATATGATATTGAATGCAGCAAGAACTGGTATGAACACAAGGCCAAGAGCATAGAAGAAAACGAGAAAACCAAAATCCTTTGGGATGTTACTATCCAGACAGACAAGAGTTATTGAGGCAAGAAGACCTGACATCGTGGTTATTGACAAGGCAAACAAAACTTGCCAAATAATAGATATTGCGGTACCTTCAGATCAAAACATTACAAAGAAAGAGAAGGAAAAGATTGACAAGTATCAAGAATTAAAGTTGGAAATCATGAGAATGTGGAGCGTTAAGGCCTGGGTAGTGCCAATCGTTGTTGGAGCCCTTGGTTGTACAACAAAGAAGCTTGGAGAATATTTAAAGAACATTGGACTTCCTCGGATAAATTCAAGCTTACAAATGTCTGCCCTATTAGGAACAGCCAATATCCTGAGGAAAACCCTTGATGTCTGAGGCACGCAATGTGCTTGTTTCAAGGAAGAAGAACTCCTTCCATAACTCAGTAAAATGCATTGGAAGTGTATTTGGAATGACAATAATAATAATAATAATAATAATAATAATAATAATAATAATAATAATAATAATAATAATAATAATAATAATAATAATAATAATGATAACAATAATAATGATAACAATAATAATAATAATGATAATAATAATAATAATCTGAGGAAGATTTTAGATCGAAACGTTTGGAATTTTAGCAGTTTCGTTTTTCTTTTCTTTTTTCTGTTAAATTTTGATGAGGTTTTAGTTTATCATTAATAATAATAATAATAATAATAATAATAATAATAATAATAATAATAATAATAATAATAATAATAATAATAATAATAATAATAATAATAATAATAATAATAATAATAATAATAATAACATGTTGAAAACCACACCACCTTTCAACAAAAACAGAAAATGTAATAATAATAATAACAATATGTTATAATAATAATAACAATAATAATAATAATATTTTTGGCCCGAAGTGTCATTGTGCAAGATGTACCTATATTTAACCAGTTCAAAGAGCTTTCACAGCAAGAAATCATGGACATAATAATGAAATCACCAAATAAATCCTGTTGTCTGGATCCAGTGCCAACTGAATTCTGAAAAAGTGCATTGACATCCTCATCAAACCAATCACTGCTATTGTAAACAAATCATTGTTGACTGGGAGCTTTCCAGATTGCTGGAAGTGTGCACTTGTGATTCCCTTGTTGAAAAAGCTAGATTTAGATTTGATCTCCAAGAATTATCGTCCAGTCAGTAATCTTCCATTTGTTGCAAAAATAATAGAGAAGTCAGCATTACCTCAGTTTGTGCAACATCTGCAACAAAATGGCCTGTCTTCTACTCAAAACTCGGCTTACAAAGAATACCACAGTACTGAAACATTGTTAGTTAAAGTTTACTCGGATATTATGAACAGCATGGACCGGCAGCAGGTCACTATACTGGTTTTACTTGATCTGAGTGCGGCATTCGACACAGTTGACCTGGAAATATTGTCTGTGATTTTTCAACAAAGATTTAGTATCTCAGGGACAGTTCGATCATGGTTTTTTTCTTATCTGAGAGACAGAGAACAGAGAATTATTATAAAGGATACCTTATCAGAGATCTATAGGTTAAAATATGGGGTGCCTCAAGGCAGTTGTGCAGGTCCAGTTGTTTTTCTGGGTTATTTAAGTTCTCTTTATGACATTATCGAGAGGTATGCACCAAGCATAGCAGGATATGCAGATGATACACAACTGTATCTTAGTTTCAACCCATGTGACCCAGAGGCAGAAAATAAAGCAGTTAGAGAAATAGAAGACTGTATTCAAGATATTCGAGCATGGATGCTCAGCCATAAATTGAAACTAAATGATGACAAAACTGAGCTATTGATAATAGGAAGCAAACAACAACTAGCTAAAGTACCAGAGTTGTCAGTTAAAGTTGGATCTGCAGATGTCAATAAATCTAATAACGCCCGGAATTTAGGAGTTATTTCTGACAGTAACATGAATTTGGAAAAACAAGTAAACAACATCAGCAAAAGAGCATTTTTCGAGCTGAAGCGTATAAGGCAAATAAGACATTATTTATCACAAGAAGCTGCAGAGCAACTAGTTCATTCCTTTGTGTCATCTACTATTGATTACTGCAATTCATTGATGTATGGATGCACAAAGAATTTGCTAAACAAGTTACAAAAGATACAAAACTGTGCTGCGCGTGTCGTAACAGGAGCCAAAAAGTTTGATCATGTCAAACCTATTCTTGAATCGTTGCATTGGCTACCTGTTTCATCAAGAATAGAATACAAGATTGCCCTTCTTACCTACAAATGTTTGAATGGACTAGCTCCACAGTATCTAGCGGACCTCCTTGCACCATACAAAAGTTCAAGACAACTGAGGTCCTTCAACAAATCTATGTTGAAAGTACCAAAAACAAACACAAAAACCTTTCGAAGCAGAGCGTTTACGTATGCGGCACCAACAGTATGGAATGCACTACCAGAATATGTAAAGAAAAGCAACAATGTTGAATCTTTCAAAAAGCTCCTCAAATCACACTATTTCAAGGTGGCATATGGAAAATGACAATTTGGATTGTTTTTACTTATTTCTTTTTATTCTTGTTGAATAGTATTCTGATGACATTTTATATGAACATGTAACATTATGATTTAGATATTAGACATTAGATTTTAGGTTTTAGGTTGTAGGTTTCAAACGGACATAACTAGGAATTGTAAATTGTTAAGCGCTGCTGAGTACATTTGTATGGGGGCGCTATACAAATTTTGTATTATTATTATTATTATTATTATTATTATTATTATTGTTGTTGGTGACATCAATTGTTGATATTTTTTCAACAAATATGACCATAGTTTTCACATGTATCTTTTATCGACTTACAAATGGCATAGTTGAATTCAGCCTGATCAGGGCATTAAAATGATTTATAATTTTTTGTATTTGTATTTGTAAGTATTATGATGAACCCCTAGAAATATTTATGACGTCATTAGTCCTATGACGTCAGCCTTTGACATTTTCTTACAATTATGTAAACTGAAAATTTTTCGTTGAAATAAACTAAATTGATCATGCTGACTCCGGATTGTTAATGCAAAAGGAAATGCCTTTTTGACACATGTCATTTCCGCACTAACAAAGTGGAGGAAATGACATTTGTCAAAAAGCCACTTCCTGATGAAATAACAGTTCAGAAAAAAATTCATTAGTAAAATTCAAGGCAAAAATGTAAGTGGTAGCAATTGTGTGGGTGGTACAGGGCATTTCGTGAAACGTGATTTAACAAATTTTTGGCCATATTACTTTCTCGTGAAACGTAAAAAGCCAGCAGTCATTTTTGTGATTTTTGATCCTGCCCCCTCCCCTTACCACCCTCAATTATTATAGGCTACGGCATTACATAATTAACATTGTAAGCCAAAACAATTAAAAATGACCCAGAATAAAAAGGAAAAATGAATTCCGTAATACTCTGTAGGATTCATGCCCCATGGACATTCTAGTTTCTTTATCTAAGCCATCGTCTAATAACCTTCATTCATTTCCAGAAGACTCCTGTACATGAAACTTTTTATTTCGGGAGATGGAAGGGACGCTAGCAAGAGGATGCATTAATCTTCCTATGTAAGATTGTCTTCATATAAAAGCATTGTCATTATGCTGATAGGTTATCCTGTAAAATATTCTTATTATTATTATTATTATTATTATTATTATTATAATTATTATTATTATTATTATTATTATTATTATTTGTTCTTTGCATATAATGCTGTACAGTTTTCACCACTGTGCCAAGGTCAGTCCATGACCCTAAGGAAACGGCAGTGTTCACTTATGGACAACGTTCTTCTCAGGATGTGGGCGCTTCCGAGGAGAGCAATCTTCTGCAATTCTTCAATCCGTATGTGGCCAGGGATTTGATTTGCGTACTTCTCAAGGCCTTTCTTGACGAGTCCAAGTGCTCCCACTACAATTGGAACTGTGGATGTCTTCATTTCCCACATTTTTGTCACTTCAATTTCAAGGTCTTAATATTTGGACAGCTTCTCTACTTCTTTAATTGATACATTTCTTTCAGATGGTATACTCATGTCAATCATAATGAATATCTTTTCTTTCTTGTCTTTGATAATTATGTCAGGTCTGTTAGCTTTTATCTCTTTGTCTGTGTTCACAGGCATGTCCCATAATATAGTGGCAGTTTCGTTTTCAGTCACTTTCTCGGGTTTGTGCTCATACCACTTGTCTGCAGCAGGAAAATGGTAATGCTTGCATATTCTCCAGTGAAGGTACCCTGCTGCTTTGTCATGTCGCTGTATATATTCCGTTTTTGCGAGTACTGGACAGCCGGCCACGATATGGTCAATAGTCTCCTCGAATTCATTGCACATCCTACACTTGGGGTCAGTGCCGTCTTTGATGATCTTATTGTGGTATGATCTTGTTGCTAAGCTTTGATCCTGTGCAGCGATTATTAATCCCTCAGTTTCTCCTTTAAGTCCAGGACTCTTAAGCCGTTTGTGGGTCTTTTCTTTTTCAACATCTGGCTTATTCACTCTAGCTGGATACTGACCATGCATCGGTTTTCCTTCCCATATCTGTCTCATCTTCTCATGTGCCTTCTTCTTTGTCTCCTGCTTTACTCTCTTAGCGAATAAAGTGACTGGTTCTTGTTGTATTCTAGTTGTGTCTGGTACTTCGAGCTCTCCTTTGAATTTTCTGGCGTATTTTGCAACAGAATAAAGCTTCTTGCTGTTTTCATGCCGGTACACAAGTTTGAGAAGGGGATCTTCTGTTTGTTCTAGGTACGAGTTTAGTCCCACAGTGGTTGTTTTGAACACGACTTCAAGCTGAGTGAGGCCCCGTCCGCCGCCTTCCCTTGGTAGATACATTCATTCCACATCAGCTTTTGGGTGGTTCATCCTCTCCATAGTTAACAGCTTCCTTGCTTTTGTATCAAGCTATCTTATTTCACTCATCTGCCAGTTTACGATGTTGACGCTATATGTAAATGCGGGTACAGCAAGTGTGTTGATGGCTTCTATCTTGTTTGATCCGTTGAGTTCACTTTTTGTTACCAGTCTCACTCTCCTGTAGTATTCTTTTCTGATTTGTTCTTTCATGGTGGCATGCTGTATACCATCACCTTCATTGATCCCTAGATATTTGTAAGCACCTTCCTGTTCTAGCTCCTTTATTGTGGTGTTCGTGTCTACTGTGATGGCTGTAGTTTGTGTGAGCTTGCCCCTCTTGAATGTGGCTTTGGCACACTTCGCAAGGCCGAACTGCATGCAGATATCGTCACTGAAGGTCTTGATTGTCTTGAGCAGCCCCTCCTGTTGATTATCGTTTTTCACATATGTCTTCAGATCGTCCATATAGAACAAATGGCTAATTTTCTTACCTCCTACTTCATAGCCATATCCAGTGTTGTTGAGCATAGTGCTGAGTGGTGCCAATGACAGGCAGAACAGAAGTGGTGATAGAGAATCTCCTTGAAAGATACCACTTTTAATGCTTATTGATCTTGTCTTAATTGTACCCTGACTGTGACTTAGAGACAGTGTTGTCTTCCAATTGCTCATACTACCTGTCATGAATCTTATTAATATTGGGGACAACTTATATATTTCCATTGTCTTAATGATCCAGGAGTGCGGGACACTATCAAATGCCTTACTATAATCAATCCAAGCGGTGCTGAGGTTCTTTTTCTTGTTCTTACAATCTTCAAGTATCATTTTGTTTATCAATAGTTGATCTTTGCAGCCATAGCTTCCTCTCTTACACCCTTTCTGTTCTTGGGGTAACAGGCTGTTCCCTTCAAGAAAAGTGTATGTTCTCTCGGTTATGACGGATGTTAGGACTTTGTAAGTTGTTGGCAAGCAGGCTATTGGCCTGTAGTTCTTCGGGTTCTTCGTTTCATTGTTTTTGGTGGCAGATATGTCAGGCCTCGTGTCAGCCATTCTGGGCTCTTTTCTGGGTTCTTAATAATATCGTTGTATGCTGTTGTTAAGTTACCATGTAATCTCTCCAGGTTTTTTAACCAGAAGTTTGGTACTCTGTCAATGCCTGGTGACTTCCAGTTACTGGTCTTTTTTAGAGCTAAGGTCACTTCACCATCCTCAATATCCTTCCAATCTTGGGTAGGCTGGTTTTTCATCATCTCATCTTGCTGTCGTATCCATTCTGCCGTTTCATCATGATGTTTCTCATTTTCCCAGATGTTACTCCAAAATGCCTCTATTTCTTCAATTGGGGGTGGCTCTTCAACATTTACTTGCTTTTTACCAAGTTCTCGATAAAGCCTCTTGGTGTCTTCCTTAAAGAGTTTATTTTGTCGGAAAAACTTCCCCCTTTTCAAGTATCTTCTGACCCTCTGTGCCTTCGCTAAGATTTGTTGCTTTAGCTGTTCCCTAACTTCAGGTATATCCCGAGCGTCATTGATGTTGTATTTCCGCTTCATTCGCCTTTGTTGTCTTTGATTTACTTTTGCTCCTTTTTCCATTTCAGAAAGCACGGACAGGTCACTCCTTTTGTACTGTATATCCTTCTCCAACTTTTCTTTCCATTTGGGCTGTTTTCTTTTGTTTTGTTTGGGTTTCTTCAGCTTGATGCCTGTTGATTCTGTGATGACTGCAGCAGTTGCGTAGGCTAACTGGTTGATTGATGTGATGTTAAGTTTCTCCTTGCAGTTATCTATGATGTTCGCTATAATTTGATTGCCTGTTCTAATAAGCTTTTTGGCATTTTTATCCTTTGTGATCTTAGGAAGTGGATCTCTATCTTCCATATCTAGATGCTTTATTTCTTCCCACTTGCTTGGAATTTCGTCTGACAGGGACTGGTACATCTCATCTAGCTGCTGATCTTGACCTGCTTGTCTCTCATCTGCCTGGTTACTATGTGTTTCTTCTTCTGTTTCGATATTGTCAGATGGTGTATTCTGTTGACTAATGTCTTCTCTTTGTTGATCATTCTGCTTCAATCTTTCTCTTACGTTCCTTCTGATGTTTTCCAATTCAGCATCTATTAGTCTCTTCTTTTTAATAATGTCTCTTCTAACATTTGCAAGTTTGTTTGCATCGATGTTTAATCTTCTTGTGGGATTTGCTGTTCTCCATAACGCGTACGTTTGCTTTGTGTTAGTCTCTCCTGATGGTTTCATCTGCGCTGTAACGTATGCTTCCATCACTTGTTTATACTCCTCCCTAGTCCATGTAACTCTCTTTTTCTTACTTTGATTTGCTGCTTCCACATTATCTAGGGGGCCTAAATGAGGGGTTTCCTCGTTAAGGTGACCCGGAGATGCTTGGGGGTGGGCGAAGTTTGTTCCAGTAGTACACTTTTCGACCTCAGCCTGGTCCATCACTGAGGGACGCGCTCCTTGTTTAACCGCACGACGAGCGATGCGGGATGACTTTCTTTGATTATTTTCCATGCGAAAAGGATATTTGGTTATCCAGGTTTTCCTTCATGGGTGTTTTCATCGTGACACCATCACTAGGAGAGTTGCCAACCAAGGCTAAAGAGTCTCTCCTACCCATGAGACAGACTAGCCCCCGCCGGACGCCAACCCGGTACTTCATGGTCTCGGGGAGAGCTAACAGGTACTACACCTTGCTCAAGGGTGACCTGGAGGTAACTGTGGCAAAGGGTAACCTCATTATCCCACGTCGAAACTCCACAGCCGGTTGCAGTTTTAAGTCTTACCCAGGACATTTATTATTATTATTATTATTATTATTATTATTATTATTATTATTATTATTATTATTATTATTATTATTATTATTATTATTATTATTATTATTATTATTATTATTATTATTATTATTATTATTATTATTATTATTATTGAATTATCGCACACTGATAAAAATGTCATTTCATTCAGCGGTAATGTCTTCTTGATATTGGTGACAGCAAGTCTCCTCAATTTTCAAGGACTTTCCTCAGGATCCGTGCAGATTGCAGGATTACAGTCTTCTGCATTTCTTCAATTCTGGTCTCAATTCCCAGTTCTTCTACTCTCCTCTTGATGTCTTTTGGTGGTGTTCCTAATGCCCCAATGACTATGGGTACTACTTTTACTTTCATATTCCATAATTTCTGGAGTTCTCTCTTTAAGTCCTCGTATTTCTCTACTTTCTCTTTCTCCTTCTGCTCTATCCGGGTATCATATGGGATGGCAAAATCAACGATAGTGCAGTTGTTTTCTTCCTTCTTGATCAAAATTAAGTCTGGCCTTCTAGCTTCAATTACATGATCGGTCTGGATGGTAAAGTCCCACAGTACCTTGCAAGTATCATTTTCAACCACACTTTCTGGCTCATGGTTGTACCATTTCTCACTTACATGTACCCCAAACTTCCTGCATATGTCCCAGTGGATTCTTCTCCCGACCCAATCATGTCTATTCTTGTATTCTTTCTGCGCCATTTTGCTGCATTCGCTGATGAGATGAGAGTCTCGGTCTCCCTCTTGATGCCACTATTTTTCAACCATTTCCACCTTTCCTCTCCAGCAATCTCCTCAGTTTGTCTAACAAATTGGCCATGTAGGACTTTCTCCTTTCAGTTTTCCTTGCGCTCTTTTGCTCTTCGATCTTTATATTGTTTCACTGTTTCCTTCACTTCCATGTCCGATCTTTTAGCTGCACTCAACAGCCGTTCCTTGCTCTCTTGTATGTGTCTCTCTAGTCCAATTTTTGATGTTTCTATCGTATCTTCGACGCTGATAAGTCCTCTACCACCTTCATTTCGCGAAATATACAGCCGGTCCACATTGCTTTTTGGATGGAGTGCTTTGTGCATCGTCATTAGTTTCCTAGTACGTCTATCTAATTCTTGAATCTATTCTTTCCTCCAGTCTAGAAAGGGAGCAGAGTATCTTACCACTGAAACAGCCCATGTATTAATTGCTTTAATGATGTTATTTCCATTTAACTTTGTCTCTAAGACTTTTCTCACTCTTCGCTTATACTCTTTACTGACTCTTTCTTTCATCTCAGACGTCTTTATATCATCTGACTCTTGAACACCTACAATCCTGGACAAAAGGTTATGAGACTAGCAGCATTTTAAGATGTTGAACAGTATTTCCAAGAATAAAAGGGATTTAAGTACTGCAAACCCCCTCCCCCCGAATCAATGTTGTTCAACGACGATTCATGAATACATGTTGGTCACAATCGACGCGTTCTGACCTAAAACAACATTGATACGGGGGGAGGGGGCACTCTGAACCCGTGAAAACGTCAAAATGCTCTGTCGTCTCATAACTTTTGTCCAGGATTGTAGGTACTTGTAGTTTTCGTCTTCTTTTAGATTCCTGATCATTTTGTCGTCTGGCAAAGTAATGCCATCTGACTCGACAATTTTTCCTCTTTTCATAACAAGTGATGCACACTTTTCGAGACCAAACTCCATTCCTACGTCTGAGCTGTAAATTCTGACTGTCTGTATCAATGATTCTAGGTCTTTTTGGGTCTTTCCGTACAACTTGATATCGTCCATTATTATTATTATTATTATTATTATTATTATTATTATTATCATCATTATTATTATTATTATTATTATCATTATGAATTGTTACTTTCTTTTGATTTCGGCCGTATACAATCTAGCTGCCGGGGATCATCCCGATACCTGAGGCAGCAAGAGGGTTTGTTACTTGCATGCTAACATTGATATGCACTTCAACGTTACAGTTATTTGCTGTGCAGATCTTTAGATTGACAGTGCTTTGCGAAGAAGGTGGGTAGTACTTGTAAGTACTATTTTTTGTATTTCTTGCAAGTTTGGTTCTCCAGGGATTGTATTGAGATGATTTTGGATTCCCTTTTTCACCATCCCAAGTGCGCCAACTACGACAGGTACAATAGTTGTTTTAAGGTGCCACATCCGTTCTATCTCAATTTGAAGGTCTTTGTACTTTGACAACTTGTCAAATTCTTTGACAGAAATATTTCGATCTGTAGGAATTGTCATATCGATAAGGAGGCATGTTTTGCTCTTGTGGTCTTTGATGACTATATCTGGTCGGTTGGCTTGGATAGCTCTGTCCGTGTTTATTGGGAAGTCCCATAGTATCGTTGTGTTTTCTCCTTCTACTACTGGGGGAGTTTTATGTTCATACCATTTGTCAGCGTGCGGAGTATTATAATGCTTGCAGATTTTCCATTGTAAGTATTGTCCCACTCGATCATGCCTGTTCTTATATTCATTTGATGTAAGAAAAGAGCATCCTGACACTAGGTGATCTATTGTTTCATCATATTGATCACAAAATCGACATTTAGGGTCAGCCCCGTTTTTCGCTATTTTGGATTGGTAAT
This sequence comes from Aurelia sp. 4 Dawson et al 2005, assembly GCA_964019985.1. Lineage (NCBI taxonomy): Eukaryota > Metazoa > Cnidaria > Scyphozoa > Semaeostomeae > Ulmaridae > Aurelia > Aurelia sp. 4 Dawson et al 2005. Next base: position 8,425,337 of record OZ026509.1, read on the forward strand.
TTCTGGTGAACAAGCTTTGGTCTTGCGCAGCCATTATAAAGCCTTCCGTTTCAGCCTTCAGACCCGTTCCTCGCAACCATTGATGTGTTTTGTCTTTATCGACATCAGCTTGTTGACTACGTTTTGGATACTGACCGTGAAGAGGCTTGCTTTCCCATTTTTCTTGTATTTTCTTTAATCCTTCTTGTTTGGCTTTCTTCTTTAGGTTCTTAGCTTGTAGTGTACAAGGTAATTCTTCGTTTATTGTTGCTTCGATGTTTAGTTCAGAAGCAAACTTATTACTTTCTTTCTTGATTGAATGCATTTTTTTTCCTTGCTCATGGATATTTACTAACTGTAGCATCCAGTCCTTGGATGTTTCAAGGTATTTCTGTAAGCCAATTGTTGTCGTTTTCAAGCTTAGTTCTAATTGTATCATCCCCCTACCCTCTTCCTTCCTTGGGATGTATAGTCTGTCTACGTCAGCCTTAGGATGATGCATCCGGTTGCATGTCATGAGTTTCCTGATTTTGACATCGATCTTCTTGATATCAGATATGGTCCTGTTGATTATGTTGAAGCTATACGCAACTACAGGAATAGCTAACGTGTTTATGGCTTCTATGCGGCTCGCAGAGTTAAATTCAGTTTTTAGTATTGCACGAACTCTACGATAACATTCTTTCCTTATCTTTTCTTTCATTTGGCTATGTTGGATTCCGTCATTCTCATTGACGCCTAGATACTTGTAAAGCTCTTCTTGTTCTAAGTCCTTTATGATTGTGCTTCTGTCCAGTTCTAGTGATGTTGTTTGTGTTAGCTTGCCTCTTTTAAACGTTGCCTTCGCACATTTGTCTAGTCCGAATGTCATGCCTATATCATCACTGAATTTCTTTACTGTTAGCAGCATTCCTTCAAGATCTTTGTCATCTTTGGCAAACAACTTCAAGTCATCCATGTAAAAAAGGTGACTGATCTTTCGGTCCTGGATCTTGTAGCCATATCCTGTATTGTTCAATAATGCAGATAGGGGGACTAGCGCAAGACAAAATATGAGGGGTGATAAGGAGTCGCCTTGGAAGATACCGCAGTTTATATCAATTGTGTTTGATCTGAGCGTACCCTTCTCATGTGTTAGTGTAAGATTGGTTTTCCAAAATGACATGTTTGCTCTTAAGAAATTGATTATCACTGGGGAGATCTTATATAGCTCGAGTGCTTTTACTATCCAGTCATGAGGTACACTATCAAAGGCTTTACGATAGTCAATCCAAGCCATACTGAGGTTTCTATGTCTATTTTTACAGTTTTCTATAATCATTCGATTGATTAGGAGTTGGTCTTTACATCCATACGACCCTCTCTTGCATCCCTTTTGCTCTATGGGGAAAAGATCATTCGATTCTATAAATGTGTAGGTTCGTTCAGTGAGGATTGAGGTGAGCAGCTTGTATGTTGTACTTAAACATGTTATGGGTCTATAGTTCTTTGGTTTGTTTGTTTCTTTAGTTTTGGGAAGCAAGTATGTCAACCCTTCTGGTAACCAATCTGGGGAGTTCTCTGGGTTTCTCACCAACTCAGACAGGAGATTTGCGAGAATATTATGTGTACATGGGAGTGAATGTAACCAGAAGTTTGTTACTTTGTCTATTCCTGCTGACTTCCATTTATGTGATTTCTTTAGGGCTTTTTCAACTTCTTCAGTACTAATGTCTATCCACTGTTGTTCTTCAATATGTTCATTACCCTGCTCTATAGTTTCAATCCATTCTGCCGTTTCATTGAATGTTTTATCATTACTCCAGATGTTCTTCCAAAACTCCTCGACCTCTTCAATAGAAGGAATTTCCGCCACCCTTATTGTTTCCTTTCCCACTTCTCTGTAGAACTTCTTGGCAAATGTCTTAGAAACCATATTTTGTCTGTAGAATTTTGATCTTTTTTCGTACCTCCTGATCCTTTGCGCTTTGAGTTGCATTTTTTGCTTTATTGTTTCCTTTACTGATAGAATATTTTCTTTCGTCAGTTGGTATTTCTTAATCATTTTTCTGCATTTCCTTCCTTTAACGTTTATGCCTCTTTGCAGCTCACTTAGAACAGATAATTCCCCTCGCATTTGCTCTATCTCTCTTTCTATTTTCTCTTTCCATGTTGGTTTCTTTCGCTTGTTCTCTTTTCTTTTCTTTTTGTTTGTGCATTCCTCAGTTATTACTTTTGCTGTTGCATAAATAACGTTGTTAAGCTGGTAAATGTTCGGTTAAATTGTCTTTATTATTTCTCTTAGGGCTTGGTTCCCTATTCTTATTTTCACCTGGTTTTTCTTGTTGTTTTGGATCTTTCGAAGGGGCTCTCTGCTGTTGGCTTCGATGTTCTGTGTTATTCCAAGTTCCCTCAGTATATTCTGCCTCATAGTCTCAAGTTCAACACTTTGGAGCTCTGGTGTTATGTCTTCTGGGGCATCAGTTGATTCTTTATCCCTTGCTTCTGTTATCATTTGCTCAGTTCCTACCTCATTCACTTCGTCTGTAATGGCATCTCTATTCTCAAATATCTGTCCAACTATATTATCTGTTGCTGGTGTTGGTGACTGTTCCTTGCCTATACTTTGTTCTTCAGGGGTGTTCTCTTTGCTTTTATTGTTGATTTCTTTTCTAACTTCTTCTTTGATTTGATGAATTTCTACGTCAGTGAGTCTTTTGTTCTTTATGATATCTCTTCTGACATTTGCTAGCTTGTTCGCATCAATATAAGTTCTGATATCTTTGTTGTTTCTTCTCCAGATGTTGTAAGTTCTGGTTGTGCAATTTGTTTCAGTTGGTTTCTCGAGTGCATAATAGTAAGCATACAGTACTTGTTATTATAATTATTACTATTATTATTATTATTGTTATTATTATTATCATTATTAACATTATTAACATTATTATTATTATTATTTTTATTATTATTATTATTATTATTATCATTATTATTATTATTATTATTATTATTATTATTATTATTATTATTATTATTATTATTATTATTATTATTATTATTATTATTATTATTATTATTATTATTATTATTTCAATGAAACAATAATGCTGCAAAGAAATACATAAATACGATCTGAGTACAGCATTTGAATGATAGTTCATAGAAAGAAAATGATCATGGGTAAGTACGGCAAAATTGATTCTTCCAAAGCACTGTTCAAGAAACATTTCATTCCTTTCATCTCGGCGTATCATCCAATTATGGCCTTTCCTCACTCAAAATTTTACCTAAGTACATGGTAACAGCACATCACTTACCTGGCAAACAGTGCTTTGCATTTTCAGTCTCCCTTTCTGTATGGACTTTGCTAAATTTGAGTGCTTCCTTCACAAGCTGTGGCCTTCTTCGTGTTAGGTACTCAACAAGTCTTTACTAGTGGACCCTTGCTCCTCTTTTCGATTGCCGAACCATAGGGTAAGGTGGGGGTAAATTGGCTCTACGGGGTAATTTGGGTCTATTTGCTTTTTCGCCTTTAAACTGCCAGGGGAGGGCTAGGGGGCTATAGCCCCCCGTCGGAGGTATCTAACCCCCATTCGGAGGAAATTTTAGTTCTCGTCGGACGAACTTTAGCAAAATGACGCACGGAAACACCATTTTTTATTCTTTTAGCCCCCTGTCAGATGCTACTGACCAATCCATTACCACAATGCCCCCTTGTTCCCTTAAATTTCCAGTCCCTTTTTGATTTGGTCTGATGAGTGATCATTGATCAGTGGCATCTTCCAGCACTTTTTGTTAATTAATTTATTATTTCTTGCACTCTGAGCATTATACCGATACTCGGTCCTGCTCAGTATCGATGTAGATGTAGATGTCAGAAGCTCCAGCCCCTCTGTCGGAAAATTTCTGGCGCCACCCCTGCCGAATCTACTTAAAGTGAACTATGTGTCGTTACTATTCACAAAAAGAGCTTGCAATTCAATTACTTGTGACCGAGATGTATAAAACTAAAAACGGGCTTAACCCTTCATTTATGCAGGAAATCTTCAGTGAAATACAACTCATTACAATTTATATTGCTTATAATGCTTTTACATTGTATATTTTTGATGGCATGTAAATATTTTAGCCACGTTTTAATTGAGTAGTATTTGATTTTAAAGGCTTATTTTGTATTTTAAAGCTTTAGAGTTGGAATTAATAGACCATTTGCCAATTAGGAAAAGGGACTGAGGCGAGCGCGGCCAATTCGGACAGCCCTAGTAACAGTCGGGAATACGGGGAATCCCCTCCACTTCAGGGAAATGAGTAAGCCGAACTGAGCGGTCTTGTCGCAGTTCAAACATGAATATTTACTGTTTATTCCCCCTTCCAAGAGTATTTTGCTACTTTTCTACAATGCTCAGCCCGGGGGGGGGGGGGGGTAACTACCATATATGAAGGTGCGGGATGTGCCATTTTTTGGGGTGCCTTTTTTCCAGCAGAAAATAAATTTTGGGGTACCATTTTTGGTAAAATCACAAGTAGTCATAAATTTTGGGGTGTCATTTTAGAAAATAACTCTTTAGGGTATTGATTTTGATCAAATTTCACTTATTTGGTTAACATTTTGGATGGCTGTCACAATTTTAGGGTATACATTTTCAGTGGCCTGTAAATTTTGGGGTATCGTTTTCGCGAAAATTCATAAATTTTAGGGTGCGATTTCAGACGTCAAATGGCACACCCCCGTCACCCGCCTATTGAAGTTACCCCCCCCCCCCGGGATGCTCATTCATTTTCTCATTCTTCAATCATTTCGATTTGTACTTCGAGGCTCTTTAATTCGATGTATTTTGATACAATTTGTGTTCAACTCTTGAAAGAAGATTTGAAGGAAAATCTACGAAATTTGGAAACCTAAATGTGCTTCAATCAGGTTTCATTTTTACTCGTACTTTTTGCCTCACGATATTATTGTGGGAAAATTTTGTTGTCTTCTCTTCTAAAGATCAACCGTGCAAAGATCAATGTAGAATTGCTTTATTTTTCGGAGATTTAAAAGATTAATTCAAGTGAAAATAATTTTCAAAAATCAATTGTAATTGGCAGACGAAAAGATCGCCAACTACCTAATCGAAGCACATTTATGTTTCCTCGCAGATTTATCCAAACGTTAGAAGTCCTTGGACTTGCAGCTTGTTGTTAAATCTACCTTGAAGTTGAAGCCTGCTTTATTATGTTGTTGCATCTTCTTCAATCGTACACTTTATATTAATTCGGTCTGGACGCAGACATAAAGAAGAGACTTCAAGAAGCAGGAGGCGCCTAAGATGAAAGCTATGAAAGGAACAACGAAGAATGCAACTCACTCACAAGAAAAACAAATGACGATGGATGCCAGGAGACGAAGCAAAGCGAACCGAAGGCGAAGCTCGTGATCTGACGTCAAACAAAGAGCATCACAGCGTCAAAAACAAACAACAGCAACAACGACCAAGCACAAATCTACAATGTGACATCAAAGCAAAGAACAATGAACAGAAAGACAACACAACACATCAACAAAAGGAACAAACGGCAGGAAACAGCAGCAGCAACAACAACAACAACAACAACAACAACAATAACAACAACTGTGACAAACACAGATTTACAACCTGACGTCAAAGGACAATGAACAGGAAGACAACACAACATAACAACGAAGAGACAAAACTTTTTTCAACCTTATAAGGACAATAACGAAACAGTTTAACTGCCTAACCTTATATGGACTTAGCTTCTGCTCTTAATAGAGGTTACCCTTCAGAATTTAATCAGTTGCTCTGAAGATGCCCTAGTGGGCGAAACTAGTTAGCACTGGAAGAAAAATAAATGCGCAAAAGATTAACTTGACGCCTGCTTTCTTATGTTGTTGCATCTTCTTCAATCGTACACTTTATACCTTGAAGTTGAGCTATTTTACCGGAAGATCAGAGCAGATAATCTGCCATTTAAGTGAATGAAGAGCAATGTTTGAAATTCTTCAAAGGGTCCATGATAAAGCTCTTTACCATTTGAGCCCATTTTACAAAAAACAACAGTCGGAACGGTACCCGTTGAAGACCATTTAAGAGGGACAAGTTTCCGGCCGACATGGCCTAGTGGGAAACAGGTAAAATTACAGCATACCTCGAAGCATACTCAAAAAGGAGTGGAAGGATCGAGGGAAACACTTACCACACCATAAAGAACCAAATGAATTTTGGAAGTGGTACATAGATAGAAAAACATTCAAGTTTGCACAGCGACTATATGAACAGTACACATTGCGGTAGTAGTGCAGTGAGGAGGATTCCCTGCATTTCCAACCGTTACTAGGGCAGTCAGAATTGGCCGCACTCGCCTCAATCCTTTTCCTAATTGGCAAATGGTCTATTAGCTATCTATTGTAGCTATCTTTTATAATCCAACGATAGACCAACTACTTTATTCCCAGTTTTCGCTTTGTTTATTGAATTGTATGATGGCACTCAGCTGCAAGTGGGACTGACAATCATACTATCTGAAAATCCGGCCAAAATCGCCATGAAACTGGCACGACCAATGAGATTGCAGAGTTCCAAACAATAGCTGACCATGCTCAAAGTGACCAATAGGATATCGACATTTCAATCTCTTTCCAAAATTAGCCTCCCTTTAGTCCCGAGGCTTCAAAAGTGATGAAACGTGCAAGGTTCGCTGTCGATTGCTGTGGTGAAACCCTAAAAATAATTTGGCCTTTAAAGGCAGGTTTCCCATGTCAGAGTGAAGGAACCTTCAAGCAGTACATAGAGGTACTCATCTTGACTCAGGTTGGTTTGGTTTTCTTTACAACATCAATGAAATACGAATTTCAGGCGTTTTAGAATTGTTGAGTTGCGAACGTGTAGAATCACGCCCCACAATCTCTACTGACGTGTGACGTCACATTGAATCCTCGAAGCTGTGGAAACGGGCGGAGGTCATGTGATTTTGCGCACCCTTTTCCTGATTTCATCCACCAAAAAACATTTCATTTTTGTAAGATCTGATATTGAGCGTGTTTAGAGATAAAAACTGTGCAAAAATTGAAGATTTTGATGATTTGGAAGCAGAGAAACAAACGCTGTGGCTGCTAGCTGGTAAGCAGATCCTCTTCGATTTCACGAAAATCTCGAAGGCCCGGAATTGCAACTCAACATTAATCTTTGAATTTCTTATCCATCTGCTGTGATATTACAAAGATGTTTGATTTTGTTTGGAAGAACGCGCTTCACAAACTTAAGTTTCTTTTGTTTGGGAAATTTTGGAATGAAATTACCCATTTTCAAGAAGCGTTTAATCTTAAGACTCCCTTCAGATTTTTCTTTCGTTTGGTAAGACGAAAGTTCAAGATTTTCATTCAGGGTTGTTCTCTCGAGAAGTGAAGAGTTTATTTGAAAAGTGAACTATCCCATACCATACAAAATTTATTTTTCTTTCATTTGATATGGCAATTTGCATCTTTTTGGCTTCTGTCGCAGATCCTTTGAATTAGGCGCGGATCCACTTCGCTTTGCAACTCCATTATTCTGGAACGACATTCATACTTCCTTCCAAAAACCGATTAAATTGTGATTCTGTTGCTTTTTCTGAACTTAGAGTTGCATTTCACCTGCATGTTGCATTGCTGCAATTCCGTTTGTCGCATTTTGCCAAAATTCAGGCCAATTTTCTTCCAAATGCTACGTCCTGTGAGAAATAAACCCTTCCCATGCCATGCAAAATTCATTTCTCTTTCTTTTGAGCTAAAATTTGGTATATTTTTTCATAGACACAAGAAAAAGATAGACTGGAAGCGAACAATGCGCTATTGTTCTATATTTTTGTTCACGATTTTGCTAGAAACCGGACCTCCGCAGGTGCTTGTATCGTGCTCGGTGTGCATCTTCGGCTACAGATTGCAGTTGTTTGTAGGTTACTTGCCTTCCTTACTCGTTGATTTTGGCAATCTCTGGAGCAAATCATTCATATTATGACTGTCAGATATCAAGAAGATTTAAAGAAGTTAGTTTCCTCGGTGTCATTTGCCAAATGATGATGTAAAGAAGGAATGGAAAGGCGAGAAACGCGATGGAGTTGGTCGCGAAATGACAAAGAGTAAGTGGTGGCGAAACCAAGATGACAAATCAACACAAACAGGGGATGTATTGGCAAAAAGCACTTCATTAAAGATGAGGTTGGAATTTGTAAGAGTCTTTCATTCCTTTTTACCAGTTGAAATTCAAACTAGCTTTTATTTTCCCTTGACTTTTCTTATACTAAATTTTGTAAATTTTGTATTAGGTTTTATATTATGTTCATTATATTGTAATTTTGCTTTTTTATTCGGTAATTGCATATTGTATATTGTAAGCAGTTTTTTAAGTGCAGGGCTCCTTGTAAATCAACTCTGTTGAAGGGCAACCCTCCTTAATAAAATCAAATATCAAATATCAAATGTTGAACAGCGCTGGTCCTTTAGGAAATATTTCGACACCCAGTTAGGCCTAAGTCAAGATCACTCATGATGATTCAATTTCTCACACAGTTGAGAGAACTTGAAAAGAACAAATTTGTAAGGAGCACACATTTTTCTTACATTCTAAAAACACAATTTCAGGATATCTTTGCACCAGGGGTTGACTTTGTCATTCGAGATGGTTCGTGCACCTAAACCCTAGACAACGACATCAGTAGCATCAGCCTTATGAATTACTATGAAGCCTTACTTTCAATATACCTGAATTTTCATGGTATTTATGATAGGGCCTCCTCCTTTGAAGGACTGGAAAATATACGTAAACTTTGTGCAATGATATTTATTCTCTTTAGCAGCTGCACACAAGACACAGACTTGACTCTGCACTCACTGAATCTTCCAGAAGTGAAAGGCACCCTCAAAGCCTGGAGACACTTCCAAGCCACTTAAGAGAGAAAGCCCTGTCCTCACTAGCTCAGCCTTCAATGCCAACAGCTGTTCACAAAATAAGGCTTAAAGGTCTTAAAGTCATCTTGGGGAGTATCTTCAGTAAAGGAAAAGTTTATTCTAATGAATACGGATGATGATGAAGAGTTCAAGACTGTAATGAAGTACAGACAGCTGTTCTACAAGAAGGTGCTGATGAAAAACTTCCAGCAAATCTTTCAAGAATTTTCAAAGTTGATATGAAGGAGCTAGCAAACGTTAACGTTAGTTTTCTCCAGTTATTTAACAGTACAAGGTTTTGAGTTCCAAAATTGAACTGAATTGAGCACTTAAAGTGAATTCTGTTAAAAATCGCTTCAAGATCCAACCACAAGAGATACCTGGAGGCATTTTAAACAAAAAGGAATGAAATCTCCGTTTAGAGAATCAACAGAGGAAACTCACAAGAAACAGTTGGTAGCAAATGCTTGCACTTAATGAAGAAACTTCCATCAATAATTGCTTTGAAAACGTCGCAGTTGTATGTATCATGTGTAATGTGTAATGTGCAGATATACTTGATTAACTGTTGCATGATACATGACTGGAACTTCCAAATTCTAATGCCTGTTGGAGATCATTTTTTGAAGTCAGCAAACATATTTTAAGAAATGAAGAATTTGAACTGGTACTGAAAGATCCTTAAAATTGTCATATTTTGAGTACTCATACTTTCTTATAAGTTCCAAAACATATTATAAACTGTATGCTCTTGTGAACATTTCAATATAAAGTTTGAGAAGCCCATACATTGTTTCAACTTAAGTCAAGTACCTTCAGAGTAACATGATTTAGGAAACAAGTGATTTTAAGTAGAAGAGATGCTGTGGATTTTTTCTATTGAAATATATAGATTCTTAAGTAATGTGTTCCTTATGTTCCTTAATCTGAGAGTGAAATTTCTTACACGTGGTTTCTTATAAAAACTATGCTTATTGGAAAATAAAAGATAAGGGACTGCCAAATGAAAAGTTCATTATTTGCCAACACTTTTGCTCGACTAGGAATGGATGTTTGCCTTAAAAGGGTTGATTTTTTATTTTCTTACTCCAAAACTGAATCATATTGAGTTCCAAGAATTACGATTCAGTTTGGTAACACTAACGTTTGTTTCTTCTACTTTTGTATAACAGAAATCTGAATTTATTATTATTATTTTCATTATTATTATTATTATTATTATTATTATTATTATTATTATTAATTTCTTTATAGTAGGCTTTTAAATGAATAGCAAAATTACAGCTAATTGAAGCCTACTAAAACAAAAGCAAAAGTGAAATAAAAATAAGCCTACAAATCTAACATGAAACGATCTTCCTAAATATATACATATGTACATATGTTACATATTTACAGGCGATTTTTAGCTTGAGATAAGAACAAGGTTAATTCAAGAACCCAACCTGTGCTATGAAAGTCTTGCATAATCGGCAGTTGCAGTCATCACCCTTCCATTCCTTTATACGTTTTTTGAGGGTGGAAATACTAGGTGACTGTTTAATGTCATTGGAGATTCCATGCCACAGTTTACATCCAAGGAAAGAAATACTCTCTAACCCATACCGTACTGTCCGGGGCTTGGGCATTTGTAGAATATTGCTGCTCCTTAGATGTTAAGGGGGATTCTTCTCAATGAAAATTTCAGTCATAAAGCTTGGGGTGATATTTGATTTAGTTTTGTAAATCTCTGTCATTAGCAACTGCAGATTCCGTTTATGTACAGACACAGAATTATCTCTCGTCAAAAGTGTATCAAAGTCAGAAACATCATCTTTGTATGCGATTCTCAGTGCCTTTTTGTGAATGTGATTGATCTTGTTATTAAGATATCTGTCACAGAACATCCAAACCAGGGGGCAGTAGCTAAATTGGGATAGGATAAAAGCCCGCATGATATGCTTGAGTTTTTCAGTGTCAAGTAAGTAGGAAATACGCGAAAGAGCGTGAAGCTTTTGGCTTGCTTTCTTGCATAACGATTGAACGTGTGTCTTGAAAGAAAGTTGCTTGTCCAAAGTTACGCCCAGCAGTTTTTCCTCTCTGCTTTCTGTGATAGTTGTACTTCCGATTTTTATCGACAAATCATTGCTCTTTTCACCGAATATCATCAAGTAGCACTTATCGTCATTTAGCTTCATGTAATTATTCCGAAACCATTCAGAAATAAGCAGGGTTTCGGTTTTTAACTTATTGATTACGTTTTCATGATTACCATCGCAGACATAGATCGTTGTATCATCAGCATAGTTGAATATTTTGCAGTCTGTCACAAACATAAACAGCTCATTCAGGTAGATGTTAAACAAGAGAGGCCCCAGCACAGATCCCTGCGGTACGCCTACACTAGTCTCTATCCATGTGCTGAAAGACCCATTCACTTTTACTCTTTGCTTTCGCCTATTCAAGTAGCTGTGGATGAGCTGCAATGCTCCTCTGCTAAAGCCATATGCTTCTAATTTTGCAATTAGCAGATCATGATTCAAGCAGTCAAAGGCCTTGGAAAGGTCCATTAACACGGCCCCAGCAGTGTTACCACTGTCCAATGCTGTCCTGCAGTCTTCTATGAAACGAAGAAGAGCATGCTGTGTGCTATAATTCTCACGAAAACCGCACAGCAATGAATTGAGAAAGCAGCGAGCAAAAGCTTTCATTTGAGACTCCATTAATCTCTCAAAGATTTTGGATGCAGATGGCAAGACTGTTATTGGTCTATAATGTTTCTTGATAAAATTATCATCCTTTTTGTAGAGTGATGAGATATCTCCTGCTTTCAGAGTTTCTGGAAAGTCATTTTGTGAGATAGTTGCATTGAAATGTCCTTGAAGGATTGGTGCAAAAATATCAGAGTTTTCTTTCATGACCTTTGCAGGTATACTTCCTACTAGAGACGATTTCCTTGGGTTTAATTTTCTAAGTTGACAAAAGACCTCTTCAGCAGTAACTTGCCTAAAATGAAACGATTCTGAGCATGTAAAGCACTCTTTAATTTTCTTAATGCTAGGATGGCTTTTATATTTTTCAACAGCCTTATCTATAGGGTCTTCTATACCTGTTATGGATGATAGTTGTGCACCAGTGTCAGTGATTTCTAGATCTTGTGTGATATTAGCAAAATAGTCGTTGAAAATTTCTGCAATTTTGAGATCATTAGTAACCATTTCACCTTTTTCAATAAGTGTGATAGATTGAGATACTTGCACCTTATCTGTGAAAACTGGTTTAACTGTTTTCCAAAACTTACGGTTATCCGTAAGATTGTTTAGGTCCAGGTCTTTGTAATAGTAAATTTTGTTTTGCGCAGCATTTTCACACACTTGTTTCTTTGCCGTTTGTAAGCTTCAAAATTTTCATTAGTTTTGTCTTTGTTAGATTTGTTCAAAAACCTGATGCGATGCATCATTTCTTTTCGCAGTTCTCTGGTCATAAAAGGCCCATCATTTGCGCGAAGGTATTTTTTCTTTATAGGAGCATGTTGAAGTAGCACATCTGTGACCATATTGCCAAACGCATCATAGCCTCCACCATCCGACAAGTCGGATCGGATATGATTCATCAGGTCAGTTCGGAAAGCTACGTCGCAATAGGCGCTATAGTCACGATAGGTAATTATCCTAGGGCCTCTCTTGTTAAATCCACCTTTCAGCATGCTAACTACCATAGCGTGAAAGTCAGAAAGCCCCGTTTCAGCTGTGGTCGTATTCTGAAAATTGTGTTTCCTATTAGTTAGTATTAGATCTATGCATCGGGGGTTATCTGACTTAAAGCAGGTTGGGCCCTTGATGATATTATAAAGATTGTAGCTGTCCATGAAGTCACTGATGATACTCTCGTTTACTTCACAATTGAAGTCCCCAGTTACGATATAATTTTCATATTTGCTACTGAAAAAATCCATCCCCTTTTCTATTTCATCGAAAAAGTATTTTGGGCACTGGGAGGGTGGACGATAGACAATAATAACCAGCCATTTTTGTTTCCTAAGATTTATTTCAATTACAATGGCTTCTATATCATCTGGAAAATTGTAACTATTGAGCTGCTTTATTGGGGCACCATCCCTAGCATATATCAATAAGCCACCTCCATTCTTATTTCGATCATGTCGGAAAGGCCTCGTGAAGCCTTCAATCAGGAACTGACTAGTGGGGAAGGAGTCATCAATTTTTGTCTCTGCAATTGTAAGCAAGTCAAAACTTTTTGCTACAGGCTTCAGGAACTCAAACTTGTTGCGCACTGAGTTAATGTTCAGGTAACCAAAAATAAGACCTTTCGTATTTTTGCTACGAAGATTTTTCAAAGTTCTACAAACGTCGTCAATAGTTTCTAAAGAACCTTCATTTGCAGATGTATCATTATCAGTGGCTTCATAGGCTTCCACATTAGGATACCTATTTTCGAAATGAGTATGATCTTTATATGGGTTATATGGGGAGGGTAAGGGAGGGACACCACCACAGGGATCCAAGGTCTCGCCAACCCCGATCTCATCCTTCATTGCAACAAATGAGCCAGAACCAGGGGACGAGAAAAGGACACTGCCACAGAGGTCTGTGGCTGTTTCGACCTCGATCTCTGCCCCCCCCCCTTCCCACACACGAACTAGACTTTAAAGACAAGAGAGGGGCTTTGGCGTAGGATGCTGTGGCTGTGCCAGCCCCAAACTCATCCCCTTCATACCTTTTTTTGTTATGAATATTGTTTTTATCAGCATTTGTATAAGTGTTTGTATCAGCGTCTAGAGGGGACGGAAGACGAACATCATTGCTAATTAACCAGTTTGGTACATCAGCAAAGTTATCAGCCCTGGAATCATCCTTTCCATACGGCTCGTCACTACTGAGCATGCATTGACAGTGCCTTAAGTCGGTTTCCTGTCATGCACGCAAAATGTCTAAGAAGTTATTGGCAAGAATGCTATCACCATATCTGTTCAGGTGCAGGTTACTGTTATTCAAGTGTTTTTCAGCATCAATATTTCCATTTTCTAAGAACTTTATCTTTTCTTCTTGACACATATCCCGCAAGATATGATTTGTCTTGTTCCTCTTATCTTCTAAAGCATCTCCTCTCATTATTAGACCTGACACGCAAACTCTAATGCCCTTAGAGGCTATAGATTTAGCGAGAGTAACAATCTCTGTCGATATTTCAATATCTGACTTCTTTGATCTTAAATTGTTCGTGCCACAATGTAGGATGACAGTGTCAGGCGCTCTATCGATAAGCGGTTTACACTACCTGTGCATGTCATTCACAGTTGCTCCTGGAAATGAGTAAATAAGAATATCCTCATTCTGATTTAGCCTCTTTTTCAGGGCCCATCCCTTGATGTTCTTAACCATCGAGTCTCCGGCAACAATGATCTTGTGTTTTCCTTTGTTCTTTCGACTACTTGCTGTTGACCTATCATTGCTCTGTGTCGTTGTGGTCGTTTCCAAGTCACTTTTCTGAGGGTTGTTTTGGATGATGTTACTGTTGTTGCTATGATAGTCGAAAAGCGTGGCTTGGGCTTGGGCTTGATTTTTATTCTTATTCACTGCTGACTTGTTGTTTTTGCTGTTTTTATTTTCATCGCCGGTGTTTTCATTACTTGTGATAAAGTTTTCTTGATTCGATGCCTTTTCTTTAGCCGTTGTTGTTTGCTTTTCAGGTTCTGGATCTTTTCTTTTGTTTTGTTTTCTTTTCCTGCCTTTCTTCTTTTTGGCTGTTGTCCTTTCGTTTTTGATCGTTTCGGTTAAGTCTAAAAAGATACTCTCTTCGACAATGGAGGTATTCTTCGCTATCGTAGACTTTCCTTTGTTTGTGCTTTCGCTATTTGAATTGACTTCACACCTGCTGCATTTGAGTGTATCATTTGTATGCATCTTTCTTGTTGCAGGCTCACAAATAAGTAATTCAATGATATGCTGTTTTTGATTTAGTTGCCGTTCCAAAGAGTCTATCCTGTCTTGAAGGCATTGTATTAATTGGGCTTGTATTGTATTTTGGCTTGGCGGTGACGGCGCCTTTGATGCGGAGGAGGAGCTATCTTTGCTTGCATAAGCTGAGGGTGGTGACTGCAGTGTTGAAAACTCATTGTTTACAGTATTTCGTGGTCTAACTACCCCATCTGAAAAATTTTTGAACTTTTCATTTTCCAGTTCACTTATGCGTAGCTTGAGAGAAATATTTTCATCACTGAGTTTGCTCACAAATTCTCGCTGCTCGCTTAGTAGTTTATCAGTATTAATATGCAATGCAGTACCAGCTGTCTGAGCAGCTCCAGTTACCTCATCCTCAGCATCCACATCAGCTTGGATAGATGTGTCCAAATCATTTGCAACCAAATCATCATGCTGAGACGGGATTCTAAATGATTTCTTACCGCGATATGTAATATTATTGATTTTGCCAGCAACTATCATGTCATTTAGTTGCATTGAAATGACTTGTGGATCTAGGCCATGTCTCTTGGCAATGATGGCAGGAATATTATTCGAGTTTGCAAGCTTATTTGATCTCTGTGTCCTGCGAATTTCATCTAGAATGATTCTCTCCAACTCTATCGATGTTTTTCTCGGCGATAATTGGCTGGTTTTCTGTTCTGAGGCCAGCAATCCGCTGTCTAGATCAGAAAGCGTTGAGCTTGCGGCCACCATCACTCTCGTCAGCGCCAGTTTACTCACTGTTCTTTGTATTTACTTCAGGCACATGAAGCCATGCACCAAATTGGTGTATGTGTAGATGTAAAATGGAATGACTGGGGGTAACATTAGCAGCGTTGATGGCAGGAAAATAGTAGATCATGAATCAAATCAAAATTCCCAATGTCCAAGAGTGTAATTCAACCTCTTGTAGCCAGACAAAATATGTTAATCATGATGTTATGAATTGTTTGGATAGCTCCATCTATTTTGGTTCAAGCTTACCCATTTGATACTGTAGACGTCAAACAACAAGAATGTTATGATTTCTAGAAAACTCTGAAAAAGCCCTCAGCTGATACTCAAACGGCCAACAATTTTCTACCACAGGGTCAGATGCTTAGTTTTTGTGGAAAAAATGCGTTGAGTTCAAGGATAAATGTTTTTGACAAAATTTGTTGCAAAATATTCAGTACATGAAAAAGATAATTAAGATTCTGATTGTCTGATTGGAGGGAAAACTGCTTGTTAGTAGAAGCAATCTGATGATATGTTCTTGAATAGAAGCTTTGGTTGAACATAATAACAGAAATTCGATTAAATTTGAGAAAAAGCCCAGGATGGCATGGCACATCTTCATTAATTTCTAACGAAGGTTTGGTTGGTTCATTGGTACCTTCCATAGAACGAGCATCGAGGTTTTTCTCAAAATAAGAATTTTGCAACGTCAGTGAGCATATTTATGGCTGTTTCATAAACTCTAAAGTTGAAAGAAGTAATTTGCACCAAAATGACACAAAAAATCCTTTAAACTTCAAACATGTTTCGCAAATTTCTTCGGAAATGGGAGGTAAGCAGAGGGCTTCTAGATCAATGGACATCTTTTCGCCACATTTTGCAATGATTGGTCTTTGTTGAAGGAGATGAAGCCTTTAGCATCTTATTTCTGTGACTAACAAGGTGTGAAAAGACAATTTCAGCATGTCATTTGCGGTAGAAGCCAACCAACAGTCGGAGAATCAAGACACAGATATCGCGTTTGAGTGCTTAGGCAAATTACACAGACCACGGCAATGTAATACGGCTTTTACACTGAGATCCGTGAACTCAACCACCTTTTCTTCCTCTCAGACAACGAATGCAATCATAGCTTTGATCTACTAAGTCAAATCATTATCTCCGATCTTAAAGGGACGCTCAAATAGCAGTAACCTATCATCAGAACGTTGAACTGTGTGCATTTGGGTTCCATGAAGTTTGCACTCCCGGGTTGTTGATGTTGCTCGTTCAATATCAAACGCGTGAACAATCTCCAAGAACAATAGCGCATTGTTCGCTTCCAGTCTAGCTCTCTCAAGTGTCTATGATTTGTTGTTGTTGTTATGAAACCTATAAAAAAGGCGAGGACCAACTATGAATTTTGTACGCATTATTTTGGTCAGGCCAGTCTGTCTCCATCTCCATTTTTCAACGTTTTCGCGGCTTTCTGCCGCCTTGGCATCCAATTTTATTCGATTTTATCTCATTATATCCATATTTCCATGTAAAATCACTACTGCCATGAAATTTTGGCTTTATCTTGTTTCTAGGGTTTCTTTCAACTTGCACGCCATTCATTTGCTCATCGCTTCGTCAAATTTTACGGAAATTGATCTGATTCATTAGGAGTGTATTTCCTGGCAGAAATGACAAAACATAGAATAAAGAAACGTCCTAAGCCACGTAAAAATTACCTGCCTTTCTCGTGATGTAAAATATGACTTGCTTATTATTGGAGTTTGTGAGCCTATCAACTAGGCGCTGGCCAGGTTCATCTCTTGTTCCCTTCATTTTGGTTTGGCCAGTCAGTCTCTGCTTCAACATTTTATGCTCTCTCACGGCTCAGAGACATTTTCTTAGCCTTCCGTTCTTGTATGTATCATTCTTCACCTTAGAGCTGAATATACAATTTGAAAATCCTAAATTGTGTAATTCGTAATGTCATATTTTAGAAAATTCGGTCCTGCGACAAAAAATTTCTCTTTCCGAAGCGTCTCGTCGACCTGTTTGATGCTGGAAAAGTTGTACCAGGTAAGGGTGAACCAATATCATATATGGGGTTTACCAAAATAATTTATGACCAGTCTTCAAAAACACTTGATACCCGATCATTTAAACTTTTGGAATGAAAACAAATTTCCTGTGAAAAATCTCTGATAAATTTGCTACAAGTTTTGCTCAGGTTGGTTGACACAGGTCATATTTTTCTTTCGCAAAAATCAGGCCAAAGTTCGAGAAAAATGATGCTCCTATAGAAACACTATTACCATTAGAACGAGGCTACGGAAGTCGAATGAAGGGTTGTCGGGTGTGAGAATGGGCCTAAGCTCTTGGTTTTCAGCATCAAAGCGAGGTTTATCAATTTCTGGCTGAAATTTTGATCAGTTTGATTATGCGTCGTAGTTGTAGCGATTATCAGCCTATCAAGGAGCGAAACTACGACTATTTTCATCAGTCTAATCCAACGATGAGTAAATGGATAATAAAAATAATTTATTTCGATTACTTTGCAAGGTGGGGTAATTTTGGTCTACTGGGATTTTTTTATGAATTGCATTGTGCTAGAATTGGCGATGGCTCCCAAATCAAAACAAAAATGGAAATAATATTGCAAGAAGATGCAAGTATACATCGAAGACAACATGAGGTACATTTTTCCGTTCATTTTTAGTGGTTTCAGCAGAAGACGCAAGGATACACTTCTTCTGACTTTATTTCGAAGGAAACTTTGTCTACATTTCCGTTTTCAAGAATGGCCCTAGGTTTTGCAATGTGCACTGATGGTGGTACAATTTATTTCTATTTTTTCTCGGCAAAGTATTCAACTCTTAGGCCAGGAGAGCCTGCAAAGTACGTTGAAAGCGGTGCGATAGAAGAAAAAGTAAAAATAAAGAAAAACATGCGAAGAATTACCTCCAAAATAAATAGTTTCTTGTTAACACGTATTTTTCCATCACAAAAATTTCCTAATGCATGACGATCTGATAGTTGAGTTTCTTCTCTAAAAGAACTACGTACATATACCACAAAAAGTGGCAAGAAAAATATAAGATCTGTTTCTGAAGTTTGACCCCTTTTCCCGTTCTTGGGGTTACCCCTTTGCTTACCCTCTGGTACGTTTCGTAACATTTCCAGACAGTTTTCAGAAGGGTTTCATTGGTGCCTCAGAATCGATTTGAGAATCTCCAGAACTTCATAGCAAATGAAATATTACAACCGAATTTTTGTTTGAACGGCGAAAGATACGGCAAGGAGACTTTTTGCAACTTGAAATAAGGATAGCGGCCTTCACTTTGGAAATCAAGTGATACGGCGTTGTACATGGTCTCTGCAATCGAAAAGAGGAGCAGGGTCCACTACTAAAGACTTGTGATTGAGCATCAAGCACGAAGAAGGCCACAGCTTGTGAAGGAAGCACATAAATCTAGCAAAGTCCATACAGAAAAGGAAATTGAAAATGCAAAGCCCTGTGTTGCAGGTAAGTGCTGTGCTGCTTCCATGAACTCTGATAAAGTTTTGAGCGAATAAGAGCAAGAATTGGATGGTACGCCAAGATGAAGGGAATGAAATGTTTTCTTCAAATGTGCGTTCGAGGAAACAAATTTTGCAACACTTAGCCATGATCCACTCTTTCTGTGAAGTGGTCTATTCCAAGCATATTTTAGAAATAACTCACTTTTCCTTTCTTCTTTTTTTTCGTTTCATCTTCTTCAGGACCAATTCTTTTCTGTTCTTTGTACAATCCTGGAGCCACAAACCCCAAAACAAACAGAATCATATTGGCTGAGAATCTGATACTGAAAATAAACAGCTCCATCAGCTTTACATCACTCGAATAATTCACAAACCACCAGACATCGCTATTCCATGACACCAAAGCAAAAATATCAACAAGCAGTGACAGTGACCAAAATAAAATAAACAACAGAGAATGATGCTTTATGTGAGCCCTGTAAAAAAGCTTCCTCTCTCGCTGAAGATTCCGCAAAGCAAAACCCCAAATGAAAACAAGCATGGCATCCTGATACAAAATGCTACCATGGAGACAACTAGGACAGAGTACCAGACGACTCAGTAAATCTGCAGCAGGTAGGATGATAAGCATGGCATGTAAAAGCCACTGCAAAGCATAAAGAAATGGCGTAGGCATCTCATTGAAAGCAAAACCTTTGAAATAGTGCTTCTTGCAATGAGGGAAAAGGATGTCAAATTCAACGCCTCCTTCTTTGACCCCATTTTGTATCTGTAGCTTCCTATACTTTCTTCGCTTCTTGCACTTGAGATATCTTCGCAGCTGAATGAAGAAGCTGATGACTATCAACAATAGCAATGCACTTGGTGTAAATAGTTCAACAAAGCATCTTGAGAAGCCTTTCTGCTTACTCCAAATATGTTGAAGTGTATCGTTGGAGGGACAAAAGGGCAACATTTTGATAGCAACTTCTGATGCTGATATATGGCCTAAAAGAAAATAAGATACATTTTGCTGCGGAAAGTAATTTTCACGCAAATCAAAGATTGTCTATAGAGTCATTTTCATCAAATAACACACATGACAAACATAAGGTTGAAAACAGTGACTTTGTCTTAATAATGAAGGTGTTGTCTGCCTCCCCTTACACGTACAAAAATAGCATGTCGGGCAAAGGAAGGGTTGCCTCAAAAGTTATCGTTGGAATCATCTGATGAATATGGCAGGTCCAATTCATCATAAGACACTCCAATGTAAAACAACAACTGTTTGATTTTCAGGATTTTGACCTGTACTTCAAATGTAATTTCGCCTCCAAATGAGATATTTTTCCAAGCACGCTAAAAACAGTGGAGGGGCACCCCTTCTACTGATGTATCAAAGAAAATTCCATGAAATCATGGTAGCCATTTCAACTTTCATGAGGGTACTCAAGAATTCACTTCGAACGGCCAATTTGGTATCACGTGGTTGGAAAGGGGTTTTGATTGGCTGACAGCATGAATCAGTTTGGCAATTCTATCAACAAGTTAAGGTAATTTGGAACAGGCACTATGGTGTCGGCGGTGGTAATCGGACCCTTCAAGGAAACTGAATTCTTAGACAAGAAAATGAATACTTCGCAGACAACAACTAAAATCATCCAGTAAAAGCGCAGCCCTTTTAGCATATTTACTCACAGACTCTTGGTTTCGATTTAGCCTGATTCACCTTCGGGGTCGACGTTTTTCCAGCTGAGCTTGGCGGTGGTTTTCGGACAACGGCGGTGGTTTTCGGACACCGGCGGTGGTTTTCGGACGATAAGTTAAAATTGCAGAGTATGCCCAGAAATTGCTTCCTTTGATTTACACTATGGAATCATTAATTCTATGGACTTACCTACTTAATTTGATGTACTCTGAAAACTACAAAATTTTGTCTTCGCTTTTGTTTACAACGAAACCTACAGGGTGTCAAACAAAAATTGTTCGACATTTGATTAATACTAAAAAAACGATACGCTGAATGCATCCTTGGTCAAGTCCCCCTTTTCCTGAGATTTTGAATTAATTTTGGACACAAGAATCTTGCAAATCCGTTAAGAATTTATGGAGCTAAAAGCTTTTGAAGTTCAAGTTTATGCGAAAGCTGAAACCAGAGGCCTCGAAATGGCATTTTTGGTAAAAGCCCCATAGGCTGTCGTTTCTGTTATTTCTCACTTGTTTCAGGGCGAGCCAAGTGGGATTCAAACAGGTTTTCGATAACCTAACTATCAAGCATGTGGATGCTTTGAGGAAACAGATTCAGTCTCTCGCCGATTATGTTTTGAACCACTGTTTTTGGACTTACGCAATGTTGAGGAAATTCAGAGAATGATCCCAAGAAATAATTTACTTTAGAAGTTCTATTTGGTTTGCCCTGATATCAACGAGAGGTATGACATTGGATGAGCTCCTTTTACCTCCGTCTTCGAGCTCTTTGCAATGCAAGTAATCTTGGGGGGGGGGGGTCTCTGGTCTCAGCTATCGCATATTTTTTATCTTCGATAGCTCGTAACTCAAAGAATTTTCAAACGATTTGCGTGATTCTGGTCTCTAAAATCATTTCATAATCTTCGGAACAGGATTATTTTTCCATGAGCATGTTCATGTTGCCCTTATTTTTCAATATTTTATCAAATGTCGAACAATTTTTCTGAGACACACTGTACAGGGCACACAAAACAACAAATTTAACAGAGAATAACCCTTGGATTTTCTAAGATGAGATATAACGGAAATACTCTAATTTGAAAACTTCACAGATGTTTTAGTATGAAGCATCACTGAAAGGCATCTTCGAGCTCAACTAACCATTCTTTTCGAGGGATAATTTGCTGGGTGTCCGAAAACCACCGCCGTAACCTTTTCAGGGCAATCGAAACAAAAAACGCTGTCTCCCCCCTTTAGTGGGAGGTCTTTAAGTTTCAGCCACCTTCCTATATTTCGGTCTCATGTCGGACATTGTATCTCTTTAGTTTATTTAAAATTCTTGACTCTCTCTGCCACGAATTCAAAGCTATTTATGAAGGTGCTTTCTGAACGACAATTTCTTTGCCGCAATCATGCTGAGAAGGTATAAATAGTGACTTGTTTGATCGCGACTTGCATTCAAGAGGGCTTTCCCTGGGAATGTTTACTATGTAAACTGGAAGAATACAATGCAAACAACCATCTTCACCTATTAAAAGTTATTGCAAATATGATTTACCCCTCAGTCTCTTAGGTCTAGTCAAAAGTGGTCGATTACCAACCCCCGTCTGATTACCCCCGCCGCCACCCCCATAATGATGGGACTGGGCGTCTGAAACAATCAAACCAAATGCTCCCAAGTTGATATTCACAATAGTTTCAAAGAAATATTTTGTGATAACAACCTGACACAATTAGTTAAAGAACCTAGAAGAGAAGCTAACATTTTGGATCTCCTTTCACAAATAACCCAACTTTGATTAACACAACTCAAGTGCTACATTGAATATCAGACCATGATGTAGTATTCACAGAGATTAATGTGAGCCCCCACAAAAATGTACAAAAACCAAGAGAGATCCGTCTCTATATAAAAGCTGACTGGGAAAGACTCAATCATCATTGCCAGGGTTTCTTGGATGAAATTATCAATAATGAAGATCACTGGAACGTGCCTAAAATGTGGGGGGGGGGCATTTCTGTGTAGGTATAGAAGAAGGTGTCAAACTATACATTCCACATAAAATAGCCAAAGTAAAAAATGGTCCATCACGAATAACAGCAAATATAAAGAAACTAATGAGGGAAAGGGACAGGTTATATAAAAGCTCCAAAAAATCTGACAGAAAAGAGATACAAGAAAAATACAGAAAATTGAAACATGAAATCCAAAGAAAAGGTCAGACAAGCTTACTGGTTATATATAAAGGATATCATAACACCTGATCAAAGTTCTAAGGAGTATGGGGGCATGAAACGCTTTTGGACTTATGTCAAACACAAAAGAACTGATAGTGGAGGTGTAGCACCACTAAAGTAGTAGGAAAACTCGTAACATCAGCTATTGACAGAGCAACAGCACTAAATACTCAATTTCAGTCAGTATTTTCCAAGCAAAAGCCTCTTACACTTCAACAAAGTACCGGGAGCATCGTAATGAATACACGCCCGACGACACCAAGCCTAAAATCTGACGTCACTTCCAGCCTCGTTTGCAAGAAAGCAGTGGTGCGCAACAAATATTTTGTGATAAATGGCGTTAGCAGGCGTCGCAAAGTGAAATATCGAGATATCTTCGCTCTTTCAACTTCTTTAAGAGCTTTGGACTCAAAGCTTCTTGGTTTTGCAACTTTTCAAAGGCCGTGAACAACTCTGTTAACAAACTTCGGATGCAGCACAGCAGGTGAGCAAACTTTTTCACAAATTTAACGTTTGTCCTTAGTTTCATGGTAATTTCCTTCAAAGTTTTGGATTCCTCGATATTTTTTTGACCAAGGTTGCCACGCTTTACGAAATGTTGACCAAATTAAGTTATATTTTCCTCCTTTTGAACTTGGCCTGGCTGTTTCACGAAAATCAACTTTTCTCGGTCTAAATTTACTTAAAATTTTTCAAAGTGCAATATTTTCTAAACTAAGGCACAAGTCCTCAATAAGGAGATATAATGCAATAGCTGTACGCATCTAGTTTCTAAAAATATTTACGGTTCTGCTGTAGCCTTTGCCATGATCCCATAGTTTTCAAAGGCACTTGTTGCTCGAGAGCCATGACCGTTTATTCTTCGTTAACTTACGGGCTTCCTTTCACAAACTTGTTTGCTTTTTAGCCGGAAAACAAATTTTTACCCTTACAAAATTTACAACATTTCAAAGTTTGTTTGAAGTTCATGGAAACAGAATTATTTTGGAGTATTATAAAGTTTCATCGTTGTTTAAGAAATTTGCACCAGTCGGGGAGTTCTGGCTTAGAAATGGAGGTTTACATACGGAACAACGTTTATTTAGACTGTCTTGTACGAAAAACTCAATAGCTTTTATCATCTTGCCTATAAATGCGAAGCTTACTACAACTAGATCCATATTATTGTTCTTGATCAGTTGCTTTGCACATGAAATTTCATATAAGACTGGATAAGATTTGTTGTGCAGCACAGATCTTTTTAGGACACTTACGTCTGTTCCACTTTGGGATTCTCAAAAAGAGCAAGTGTATCGTTATCAAGCACGACCCTGATGTAGCATAAAAGACAACGACGAAACAAACGTGGGAATGCTTATTGTCACAACACCTGAAGACTGATGCAGTTACGATAGAACATCACTATTGCAAATTAATCATAGAATGAAGAAACCATTACAACGAACAAGAAGAAATTTTTACTGTGCTGTAATTGATACTGATGATTTTCTTTGTGATGTGAAGATTTTCTTTGTGATGATAACAATTGAATAATCACAAAATTGAAAATTTAATTCTTTTCAATTCTAAGGCAACCTGAAATTAAATTTGATCTGCAAAGGTTGGAAGTTTGGAAACGTCGAAGGTGAATGCAAATGAACAAGAATAACTACACTTCTAACCACCATGAATTTTCTTTGCCCAAAGATGCTTGATATATCTTTCTATTAATTTTGAAGGTTGATATCCAATAATGCCATTTCAAGTGACATCAAAGAATCAAGTCAAAGAAAAAATTGCAAATGACGTCTCTTTCCAAGAGCTGCATCTCATGAAGAATATGCTTAAATCAATACAGCTTTATTGTGCCTTCCAAATTAGCTGAAATGAAGATTGATAATGCATCGTGTTGCACTGCAGCAGGGGTAAAATGGGCAAGCAAGGGGTGAAACAGTTAAATTTTGACACCTGGAAAACATTGAATTTTTACCCGTTCAGAAAAAAGCATGAGAATCAACATTTTTGCCATCCGATTCTACCCCAAGTGTGCCCATTTTACATCGTGGACCCTATGTCTATGCTTGTTCGCGAGAGTCTGAAAATCATCAAAATACCAGTCATTGCAATTGTCCATCGGAAGTGATCATTTCAATTTCAATAGACAGCATCCCCCCTGCACTTGTCTGCTGTTTTAGAGCCAATTTTTCAGAACAAGTAGAAGTTTCTAGAAAAGTTTTAGAAGTTGAAAAGCAAATGGAACTCACTGTCCAGTACAAATAAGATATTGTCTTTCGTGTGTTCTCCACTTTTCCATTACAGACATCTGCCTTCATAAACGAAATTTAGCTCTTGATCCATAAACATGCGAAATTTCTCCCTTCGAAGCTGTGGCCTAAACAAGCGGGTGTTTGCTTCTTTCGTGTCTTTCTTTCTGGCTGTTTTGTTGCAAAAACATGAACGCATCTCGAACAAGAAACCCAGATATTGTCCTTCACTAGTGGTAAAATGGATCATTAGTGCTCTGTATAGTGATTTATTGCTTCGTTCAAAATTAAAAGTTTCTTCAAGCAAGCAGCACGAAAACTACGCCGTTTTCAAAAAAATCTCTGCGTTCTACTGTATTTTTTAAATGTCATGGTCTTGGAGGTGCTGCCTCCATCATGAAAGACAATGAGTTCGAATGATTACTCTCAAAGACAATGGAAACTCTCTCAAGACAACGACTCTTGTCCAAATTTGTGGAACTTACCAAGGTGCTTAAGGTTACTGTAACCCTTCAGGCAGTGATTAAGAAACTCTGTTCGCTACGGCCGTTCGTCAAGATACGCCAAACAAGATTATACATCATTCGATGCAGAATTAGATGCAGAATATCATAAAAATATATACGATTGTATTAGTAAAAGCACAAATGATTTATTTCAGATCTTAGACAAAATGGACCACTCTTGCGAAAAAGTCTTTGTGTACCCCAGCGAGCGCTGTAGGACCATAACCATTTATTTACCAATGACTAAAGGTCCTAAACTGCAAAACAGTGTCACGAATTTTTGATGAAATGTACTGTCTAGAAATAATGACGTTTTAAATTTGCGTCAATGTCTGAAATGTCTTTTCTAAGCTTCAAGCCTTTGTAAAAATCAGACCAGTGGATTTATTGTAAATCGCTGACAATTCTATTTCTATTCTATTTTTCTATTCTATTTCTAATTCTTTATACACCGAGACCTTTCAGCAACAAATAACTTTAGCAAAAAAAAACATAAATCTAATTACAATCATTTTTAAAACAGAAAACAAACTACTGCTGATCTTCCAGGGGGCCGTGTTTGTATTGGTTTTCAGCTCATCAAATGACTTTTTAACTGTTTTTTATATTGATAAAAGGTAGGGAGCTCCCTAATATTCATAGGAATCTCGTTCCAAGCCTTTAGAGCTGTGTAAGAAAATCTCTTTTTAGAATATTCCAGATTATACTTTGGGATTTGAAGGTTCTCACAAAATCTAGTATTATAGTTAGAGTAATGAGATCTTCGTTGAAATATATTCCAAAGATTTTCTGGACATAGCCTGTTCATGATCTTATATGTCATGACTGATCGATCGAACGTAATGAGTTGTTTAAATTGTAAAAAATTCTTCGACCAGTCATCCTTTATCCTGGCAGTGTCAATTATCGAAATGGCCCTGTCTTGAAAACGCTGTAATGATTCCATTTTGGAGTTGGATACACTACCCCATATAACATCAGCGTATCTTATATGACTCTCTACGAGCGCACGATAGACATTGCTTAATTGAGATTGCGAAACAATGTTTTTTAGGGTTTTTGAAGAAGCAAGGCCCCCGCGTACTTTCGCTTTGATAGCTTTAAATTGGTCCTCCCAATTGAGTCCTTGATCGATAATTACCCCCAATGATTTCGTTTTCTTCACTCGTTTTATTTCTGAGCCATTTAATTTTAGTTTTTCTTGCTCGGTTATCTTATTAGTTCTATTTGGGTGGCCCATAAACACATATTCTGTTTTTTGTGGATTAGCACTTAATTTATTTAGTCGCATCCACTCAGAAATATTACTTAATTCATCTTGGGCTTTGCGAACCAACTCATCGACACTTGAAGATGCCAACGATACTTGAGTATCATCAGCATACATGCCAGCCTTAGATGCTTTCAAACATTTTTCAAAGTCATTTAGATACACTATGAACAGAAGAGCGCCCAAACAGGATCCTTGAGGAATCCCGCATGTGACAGTCTTAGTCCTAGACTCATAGCAGTTAAGCTTGCAGTATTGTTGTCTGCCTTCCAGATATGATCTGAACCAGTTACCGGCTAATTCTCGGATTCCATACGCTTCTAATTTTTCAAGCAAGATCTCATGGTTAACGGTGTCGAACGCTTTTTTCGGATCAAGGAATATTGCCAAATTAACCTTCCTGTGATCAATATTTTCATACCAAAACTCCGTACTGTCAATTAAAGATGTTACCGTTGAGCAGAGTTTCTGAAAAGCGGATTGGCTAATCGTCAAGATGCCACGTGATCTAAAGTAATCATACATCTGGTCATGCACGATTCTTTCCAGGATTCTAGAAAAAACGGAGATGACTGATATAGGTCTATAATTATTTGCATCACTTCTCGAGCCCGATTTGAAGATGGGAGTGACTCTCGCCAATTTCAAGATATCAGGAAAAATGCCATGCCGTAAGGAGGAGTTAAAAATCATCGCTAACGGCTTACATATAACCTCTCCAGCATCCTTTATTAGCATAGTCGGAATCTTGTCGGGTCCTGGTGCCTTCCCATTTTTTAACTGCTTGATGGAGTTAAGTATGAAGATGTCGCTAACAAGATTAAACTTCATGACATTAGATTGCTTAACTACGTATTTTAGGGGATCATCATTCGTCCGTTGTTCGATTTTACCTGCAAGTTTTGGGCCTACTGTGACAAAATGATGATTTAGTGCCTCTGCTATGTCTGCTTCGTTCGTAATTCTATTGCCCTCAACGTCTAAACATGAGGTTGTTATTGATTGTGAAGATTTATCTAACACTTTGTTAATGGTCTTCCACATCTTCTTTGGGTTATCTTTATTTTCTTCTATTAACCCGCGATAATGTGTTTCTATAGCAACTTTTATCTCTTTTGTTACCTTGTTTCTAAGCTGCTTGTATACTGACCACTTCTCAGGAGATTTTTGGGCAATGCTCTTTGCCAAATCCCTTTCCCTCATCAAGTTTCTTATGGACTGATTGAGCCAGGGTGCATTTTCACTACGGACCCTTCTTTTTTTCAATGGAGCATGTATGTCTAAGATTGACTCAAAAATCTCCTGAAAAGTGGATGCCATTAAATTAGGATTTTCTGCGAGAGGAGAAAGGATGGTTGACCAATTTATCTGGCGTAGGTCATTGATGAATGATATTTTATCGTATTTGGTAAGGCTACGAGTCTCAACAATTTTCTTTTTGTTTTTCCTTTTGAGTCTCCATGCATTAACTTTTCTAATCCCCAATCCCAGTGAGAATAGTTACTAATCCCATACACCATATAATGATCAACAATCCCAATTCGCAGAACATCAGCTCTTAAAATGCGCTTAGGGCTCGTTGTAGAAAAATGGTCTGTAAGCGTTTTCGTGGTTCGTTGCTCTTTCCTTTCATTTCTTGTCACAGCAACTCTGGTATACTTATTAATCATTTGAGAAAATTGAAATTCGGCGTAAATTTGTTTGAGCTTTTTGGCGTTTCCAGTATGATTACTTTTAAAGTCGCAATTGGTATCACCAATCAATATGGTCTCCTTTTCTTCCCTGTCCAGTTCCTTCAAAGTCTCTCTTAGCTATTCAAAAGAGGCTTCATCAACTCCCGAAGTAGGAGGCCGGTACCAGGCTACAACAAAAAAAGGCTTTCCATGATTCGGTAGAAATTCAAGTGCCAAAAGCTCTAATTCATTGCCTTTGATTCTTACAGCAGGTTCGGGCAAGCTTTCTTTTACGTAAATTGCCACCCCCCCCCCCGCCATTAGGGTGACGATCATTTCTGTAAATTCTGTAACCGTTTATGCTGACATCTTGGTATTTCACTGTTGCGTCCAAACGAGTCTCACTTAGGCCAATTATATCAATTTCATTATCCATGAGAACAATACCTAGTTCATGTTTGTGTTTTCTTAGGGAGACTATGTTTAAAAACGCTATTTTTAGACCATTTTTCTTACAAGAGCGCGAATCCTTACTTATATCCTTTTTCTCCGAGTCTACTAACTGCTAACAATACTTTATAAATTTGCTGAAATTGCCTGATAGTTTTCGAACCCCTCCATCGTTTATATGTAACCCGTCTGTCCATAGATTGCTAAACATTATATTACTATTGTCAATCATATCAAAACCATTTAGAACGGTTTCATCTTCAAGCAGCTTATTTAACTTTGTTACCTTCGCATTTAAAGCTGGATCATCCCTTCTTCTTATGACTGAGGAGAAGACGATCCGTGCCTCAGGGTTGTTCTTCTGCACCTGTTTTAGTTGATTAATGACATCCTTACTGAGTTGCTCCGGTGTCTTAGCTGCTACATTGTTGGTGGCTGCATGAATGATAATGATGTCTTGGTTAGTTTTGCCAACTTCCTTTGTGGTCTGCTCAATTTTCATTCCAGGTTTACATTTGATCTCGACGTCTCGGTAATCATTTGATAGTATTGAGGCATCTAATCTTCGAAGCTGCGAATCTCCAGCTATTAG
Source organism: Aurelia sp. 4 Dawson et al 2005 (assembly GCA_964019985.1). Taxonomy (NCBI): domain Eukaryota; kingdom Metazoa; phylum Cnidaria; class Scyphozoa; order Semaeostomeae; family Ulmaridae; genus Aurelia; species Aurelia sp. 4 Dawson et al 2005. Next base: position 8,455,039 of record OZ026509.1, read on the forward strand.
GACTATTAGTTTTTTCTCTCCGACGCGCTTTCGTTGGCTTTTCGGTTTTCCCTCTCGAGCTGCGTCAGTTCCTTCCACATTCTGATGTAACATTTGCTTACTACCCGATGTTGGTTTGTTTCCAGTTTGTTTTCACTCTTGTTCTTTGCTTGTGCTTGATTTGCACAGTTTGCAAGAGACGATTTACCTTTCGTTGCTTGTTTATGGCGTTCTGCCTCGTTGATTAGTTCTGATCGAATCTCTTTTGTCCTCATTGTAACAATTTTATCTTTCTCTTTGTTTCCATTGTTGTCGAGGACAAAGCTTTTGAGTGTAATCTCCATGTCGTGATTCAAAATTTTTAGCGAGAAATTTTCCTCAAGTAAATTTGATGTTTTGGCTCTTTCTTCCTGCAAAAGGCGATTTAGGAGGTTTATGTTTTCCATCATGGATGTAACAGCATTGGCCCAGTTCGTTGGTGCGATGTCACCCCCAATCTGAGATGATTCAACAGTGAGTTGGGGGTGTGGGCACGTTGCTTGAACCTTCCACATGCAGGTTTGTGGGCGTTGGCTTGGACACTGCTTTGCTTCGAGAGCCATCAATTCTAACTTGGTCAACTGTCTCTTTTTTATCACTATTCGTTATATAAAAGGAACCTTCTTCATTTGAGGTCTTTCTAGTCATTTTATTTCCATTATCAAGCATCTTGTCAACAGTGTTAAGAATGGCATCCATGGCTAGGCCATGCCGCGTGATTACAAGACGTGCAAAACTTTCCTTATCTGGTCGATGATGTCTTTTCTCTCTAATCTCTGTTCTTGCCTCTCTTATGATCTTTTCTTCGATGTATTCTGCCATATCTTAACTTGAAACGAATATCTTGTATTGGACAGTTTTGCAGCTCGTTTTGTCGCAGCTGCCTCTCGCCTCCTTCACTCCCTTCAATTCGGCTTGAAAAGCCGGTTTCATAGTTACATGCCACACGGTTTCATAGTTACATGCCTTGTGACCCTGTTGGCCAAGTTTCAAGCGATTTGGTTGGCCCGTTGGGTACACAAAGATTTTTTAGTACCCACCAGTACTCCAGAATCCTGTTTCGAGAAATGAGGCTTTTATCAAAATGAAGCAAAAATGGCGGGAGAAACGATTATGAATGAAAAAGCAACTGATTAAGAACAATAACATGGATCTAGTTGCAGTAAGCTTCGCATTTATAGGCAAGATGATAAAAGCTATTGAGTTTTTCGTACAAGACAGTCTTAATAAACATTATTCCGTATGTAAACCTCCATTTCTAAGCCAGAACTCCCCGACTGGTGCAAATTTCTTAAACAACGATGAAACTTTATAATACTCCAAAATAATTCTGTTTCCATGAACTTCAAACAAACTTTGAAATGTTGTAAATTTTGTAAGGGTAAAAATTTGTTTTCCGGCTAAAAAGCAAACAAGTTTGTGAAAGGAAGCCCGTAAGTTAACGAAGAATAAACGGTCATGGCTCTCGAGCAACAAGTGCCTTTGAAAACTATGGGAAAATGGCAAAGGCTACAGCAGAACCGTAAACATTTTTAGAAACTAGATGCGTACAGCTATTGCATTATATCTCCTTATTGAGGGCTTGTGCCTTAGTTTAGAAAATATTGCACTTTGAAAAATTTTAAGTAAATTTAGACCGAGAAAAGTTGATTTTCGTGAAACAGCCAGGTCAAGTTCAAAAGGAGGAAAATATAACTTAATTTGGTCAACATTTCGTAAAGAGTGGCAACCTTGGTCAAAAAAATATCGAGGAATCCAAAACTTTGAAGGAAATTACCATGAAACTAAGGACAAACGTTAAATTTGTGAAAAAGTTTGCTCACCTGCTGTGCTGCATCCGAAGTTTGTTAACAGAGTTGTTCACGGCCTTTGAAAAGTTGCAAAACCAAGAAGCTTTGAGTCCAAAGCTCTTAAAGAAGTTGAAAGAGCGAAGATATCTCGATATTTCACTTTGCGACGCCTGCTAACGCCATTTATCACAAAATATTTGTTGCGCACCACTGCTTTCTTGCAAACGAGGCTGGAAGTGACGTCAGATTTTAGGCTTGGTGTCGTCGGGCGTGTATTCATTACGATGCTCTCGGTACTTTGTTGAAGTGTATGAGGCTTTTGCTTGGAAAATACTGACTGAAATTGAGTATTTAGTGCTGTTGCTCTGTCAATAGCTGATGTTACGAGTTTTCCTGTTACTTTAGTGGTGCTACACCTCCACTATCAGTTCTTTTGTGTTTGACATAAGTCCAAAAGCGTTTCATGCCCCCATACTCCTTAGAACTTTGATCAGGTGTTATGATATCCTTTATATATAACCAGTAAGCTTGTCTGACCTTTTCTTTGGATTTCATGTTTCAATTTTCTGTATTTTTCTTGTATCTCTTTCCTGTCAGATTTTTTGGAGCTTTTATATAACCTGTCCCTTTCCCTCATTAGTTTCGTTATATTTGCTGTTATTCGTGATGGACCATTTTTTACTTTGGCTATTTTATGTGGAATGTATAGTTTGACACCTTCTCCTATACCTACACAGAAATGCCCCCCCCCCACATTTTATGCACATTCCAGTGATCTTCATTATTGATAATTTCATCCGAGAAACCCTGGCAATGATGATTTAATCTTAGTAATCTGGAATGTTTGACTTAGCACCCTTCAAGGGCATCACTTTCATTGGGTCAGATTAAAGATGCATGAATAATTACGTTCCACTGCACAAAATCTAGCCTAAGCATTTTCAATCAGACTGAATAATATTGTAAATCAACAACCAAGGCAAGGATCAAGTGAAAGAAAATCAAGGTTTTTATTAGTTTTGGAAATAAATCCCAGTTTCCAAGATCAGCAGAAAGTGTTCAAAATAATTCGAAATGACAGCGGTGATGGAGCCATTTGAAATTCGTATCTTATGACTGCCAAGACAATACAGCACCATGTCCTTTTCACCATTTAGTGATAGGTTAAATATGGCATTTGAGAAATTAACTGCTTTCTGAGAAGCTCCATTTTGCAAAACTGGAACTTGCTGCTCACTAGAGCAAAAAGCAGAGCTACAACAACATTCTATCATGATAAAGAGATACACCCCTGACCAAAGAATGCATTTGGCACAGTTACATCATAACGATAAAAGGAATTAATGTAGCAGAAATTGTTTAGCTGTGCCATCAAGACTTTTGCCAAGAATTTAGTCACAGAAACATGCATCTTAATCAGAAAATATTGCTTGTTCCCAATCATTGATCATGTAAAGTATTGATTGATGGCTATCAAAATCATTTCAGTAGGTCAAGTGGGCAACACTGTTGCCTAAAATGAACATCTCAGAAAGTTAACAGTCTGTTATAAGAAGATGTTAGACCCTGATGAAGGATTCAAATGATGCAGAGACACAAAATTTGTGATGATAATGAAAACCAAATTTTTCAGGGAAAAATTCATATTTTCAAATATTTTGCTCCTTGAAAAAAATGTAACTTGTAATTGCTAATAAAATCTATAGCACAGTTCCTCTCTGTAAAGTTGGATCATCAGCAGATTTCAAAATATATGTAGAATCAAGAAAAATACCGCTTTTAAAAACTGACATGCAACAAAAGGTTTCATAAGTAAGAAACTAATGTGGCTTTTGGGGTACATCTCATCTGGGTTTTGTAGTGCAATAGATACTTCCACTGAAAATAAGTGTGCAGCTATAGTTTCTATCAATTTCTAATTTATAATGATGACTTCTTCTCAAATATCACAATGGTAGGTGCATTGGCTGTAATCTTCTGGATGTTTTTGCTTGTGTGGTTTTTAGGGTACATATTGTGAAAAACAAGCAACTTTGCCACATCAGTACTCTGTCAATCACAGAGGCGGATCCAGACCAGTGCAAGAGGGGCTTGAGCCCCGGTCAGATTTTCATAGATGTGTCAAAATCTATAAACCATTATCGATCTGTTTCAAAAAATGATCTGCAACATCATTTTGTTCTACTTATCAACCAAAAAATGTCTTGATACATCCTAAAATGTGTCTGTTAGTCACGCTGTGTCTTATGAACTTGCAATGATACGAAGGTAAATTGCGGTAAATTGCAGACCACTCCGTCTTGAAGAACAAAGCTTAGTAATGTTGCTTCTCAATTGGTATACGTCATTTTACTCCGAGCCCCTATGACCCGCATATTATGCCCGTCTCCAAAACTATCTGGCCAATAAAATCCATCTTCACCGGTGCTCAATGTCATTTTGACCGGTGCTCAAATGGAATCCACCAATCAAATAGCGGGGCTTACCGCGGCTCAACGTCAAAATGACATCACTCGATCTGCAGGACAATGTTCTCGCAAGAGTGTTGTGGTATCGATCACCCGCCTTCACACAAGATAAATTTTTGGAATTTCGTTTTATTGAAATTTACTAATTAACTTGTTGTTAGAGCTTTATCAGCCTTCATCAGTTCATCAACAAATCATAGAATATTTCAATGCCTTCTTGCAAAGCAGAAAACAGTCTCCAATTTCAAAACACCAAAAAGCAAAAACATGAAACATGAGACCATGAAGTTTCAAGGTTTGGTCTTCCCTTCATTGTATTACCACAGGGGGTTCTCGGCTAAATTTCGGGTAGAGGTGTGCTGGCCACAGCACAGTTTCAAAATAGTATTGTTGGCTACACCAATTTTTGTGAAAATTAGGCCTGGCTAGACTAAGTTCTACATCAAAAGTGCCTGGCGTTTTCTACCCAAAAATACCAAATGGGCATTCTCAGGACCAAAATCATCAAAATTTTCGTTTTCTCTACAATCAAAATCTGACATTTCGTTGAACAAAATTACCCAATAGCATACTCTTGCCTTGCCCAGACTAAGATTGCCAAGAAGTATACCCTTGGCCAGACTAGAAATACGAAAAAGGATACCCTTGCGGGTGGCACATCTCCAGGTACCTTTAATGCGGAAGAGCCCTCCTTGTGGTTTATATAACACTTTGCCAATAGATGGGCATGGCCTTAATTTCCAGTCAACTGAAGGGTGTGGTCACCAAAACTTTTCAAGCCCCGGTCAGATTTTATCCTGGATCTGCCCCTGAATCATAAGTAAAAACTAACAATAAATTATTGGAAGAACTTATTTTCTGCAGCCCAGCCTTGGCATAAAACCATTTTTGAAAAGCAAAAGTAGGAAGAAAATTATAGCAACATGCTTTTTTGTGGTTTTGGGGGTACATGTACCTGTATTGAAGAACTGTGACAAAGTGTGACCTGTTAACACAATTTTACCAGGGGAGGGCAAAGGGGGCTGATAGCTAGAGCACAGGAAGCCCATATTACAGATAATCAAAAAAATATTTTGTTCAAGAAATCATTTTTCTTATATCACATATCATTGTGTGTTGTTCTCCTTTTGTCCTTTCGTTCACATTCACAGCCAATCCGTGTTATTCTTTGCGACATAAAAAATTTTCCTTGTGCTCTTTTCAAAAGTTTTTATTTCACAGATAATAACACGGATTTGGATGTGAATGTAAACGACAGGACGAAAGGAGAACAACACAGTGATATGTGAAAGAACGGAAAATAATTTCTTGAACAAAATATTTTTCTAATGATCTGTAATATGGGCTTCCTGTGGCTAGACTGTAAGGGAAAAAAGGGACACTGGTATAACAAATATCCAAGTTTCTCTCTCTTATCAATCATTATTTTCATTATTACAATTTTAGAGATGTCAAGTGACTACATGGAAAGGTTTACCTGCTCGTCTTATATTTTTTAGCATGACCTCCTAATTCACCCCTTGACTACACCTGATGCATGAACCCCCTTTTATTGGGAAATCTATTTATTTAGAATTTACGTAAAAATTTTTAGCCTATGTCGCCAAGCATGCAACAAAACAATCATTCCTTATGCATTTACCCATTTCGTAATGTAATAATCCAAGAATTTTTAGCCTAAACCCCTTATGTCTCAAAAAAGCCCCCCCCCCCAAGATCGTCAGTAGATCGTCGATCAACACCCAGAGTCGTAATCTACGTCAAGAATTGAGTTGGAATAACATTGTCTCGTCAAGTCCCTCATCTGGTGGTATACTCCCCCTCCAGCCTCTGGACTGTGAAGATAGGCCCACAGACAAGTAGTAAACAAGTAGGTGGAGGATTACCAAAATACCGGACCTCTTTGTTTTGACGCCAGCTTGACGCTGTTGTTACACAACTTAACTCCAAGCTAATTTTGACAAACAATATCGAGAAATGAATCAAAGTGAAATTTCATACTCACCACAAATAACTGTCAAATAGCTGGACAAGTGATGATGGAGCAGACGGAACCCAGCTCGAGCTGAGGTGCTTTTACGCGCTTCTCTGCACGAACGACTGCAGAGCGGCTGCACACAATCAGAAGCAGGCGCTCCCTGATCAGAAGCAAACTGGCTCCGGCTAAAACACGGAACTCTCATAGAAAAGCAAGACCATGTGCGAAACCATAGAAACGAAGCAGAGCAGCGGAACGGAATAGAGGATTGCGCTAAAGATGGCGGCTAGGAATTTTTTACCGACGTGCACTGCTTTCGAATTACAAATCTTTAACGATTCTATAGGAATTCGATTAAAGTACGCAGTACATCTCGGTAAAAAATTCCTCGCCACCATCTTTAGCGCAATCTTCTATTGCGGAATGCTAACATATGGAACCAGGTTACTGAAATGCGAAACGGAATTACTAAGACACGTAAAAGAATACTAAGATACGTGACGGATTTCCAAACCAAGGAACTATAAGGTAGAGTACAAAACCACTCTTCTCATTTCATTTCAAATGTTTAAGGAGGGTAGCCCTTCATCAATATCAACGATGATTTTCAAGGGGCCCTCCACTAACAAACTTACAAATTAAAATATATTGGGAAAAAGACTAAACTAACCCAATTACAATTTTCATAAAATACTAATAGAAACCCTATGATCTAGAATAAATAATAACAATACAAATAAATCCAAATACATATACACACCTACAGTTTTGTAATACCTTTAACTTTTCCTTGAAGCTTAGGTTTGTGAAATGACCAAAAGTGAAGTGGTTTTTCTTCCAACGCAAACTGTCATTTCATGGCAGTGATAGCCGATATCCGAGCGGTTAATTTACCAAGTAACAGCGAGATAAAAAAAACAACAACAACAATGATATTCTCTTCTTTCATATTTCTTTGCACTTTCATATATCTATCGCTCGTTTCATATCGCTCGTGTGGTTCGGCGAGGTGACTTGCGTCCCTGCCATTGAACCTTGAATCCTCGTTACTCTCTAAACAAACATGCTTATAATGGTACACAAATAATAGTTGCTTCGCGATTATCAAAACAAGGGATCTGATTGGTTAATTCATGACCGAAAGTGTGAAATCTAGGCTTGGCACCCATAATTCCAGTGACGACTGTAAATCTTAAATAGATTAGTTCTAATGTGTTCGGAACAAGTGAAGTGGGAATCGATACATTTGTGACACTAAGTAAACATGGCAATTGTTGACCGATACAACTTTGTTGATTTAAATCTGAGTAGTTGCTAGGCGTTGCTAATCTTACTTGCTACGTAACATATTCCGTTTCCAAGGCTGTGATTCTGTTGCTCATCTCTCAGAGCCTCATATTCAATAAAACAACAAACAAGAAGGCACTACTCAGTCTCTCACAAGCACTGATAGACCTGTAACTCCAAAATGTGCATATGCAACCTCAACACTAGAAAAGCGCGACCAAAAATATCTGATAAGGATACAAGAGCTTTCTCAAGACACTTGTTCCAAAAGCTGTCCGTCCGACCTTAGCCTTACATGACCGTTACTAAAAAGGAAACTTTCTGTCGTATATCACTAAAGGGAATAGAAGCATATATCAGGCACTTTCTATAAATAGATATGCCAGAGCATGCGCATAACTCTCGCTTCGTAACTGTGCACCTGAAAGTGAGCTCTGCAACTCTGTGGTGGGACGAGAACCTCGATTTTGTTGTTCACTGTCGCTTCCCGACTGGCCAGATTCACTCTTCGCAACTTCCACAATTCTGAAGTCAAATAATGATAAAAGAATAACAGGTATTTTAGCTTCATTTACTCAATGGTATGAGTTGTTTGTTTGCCATTGCAATCTGTTGGGGAATCGCCCTGGGAATCACCGTTGCGAGGCGGTCAGTGATTTCCCCAAGAAATAGCAACGTTTCCTGGTATCGTATGATGGTAAAATTAACCAATCAGCAAGGACTCATGTTGTGTATGGATTGAGTAATATTTTAGAGGCAGTTAGAATCGTGATGATGGATTGTAAGATGGAGCTTGTGAAAAAGATGGAATAAAATTTAGAAAGGTTGTTCGTTTTTTTTGGGATCGTGCGAACCAGCGAGACGTGATACGTTCAATTGGCGTATTTCACGACACTAATGGTCCACCAAACGGATAGAAAGTATGGAAGATTTGATGAAATTGAGAAAGACAAGAGGGGCGTATCGCGGTCTGGTGACCCGATCGCTGCCGAATGCAAGAGAAGAAATCGAACATTTTCAGCCGAACGATAGGAAGCCTCTGGAAAAGAGAAGAAAAACTTTAGTTGGACTGTTGGAAAGAATACAGCAGTTAGATGCTGAAATACTCGAAGTCACGAGTGCAACTTTAGAAGATCAAGATTGTATGAGAGAAGCAGAGGAAGCGTCGAAATTTATGGAAGAACTCGACGATGTTTTGTACGACATTGGCTTGAAATTGGAACAAAGATTATCTCCTGCACATTCTGTAGAAAACGTTGCATCTTCATCGGCTTCAGCGAAAGCAGTCAGAGCCAAATTGCCCAAACTCGAGCTGCAAAAGTTCGATGGAAAACCCCAAAATTGGTTCGAGTTCTGGGACTCGTTCTGTGGAGCAGTGGACGACAACGAAGACCTACCAGATGCAATGAAATTCCAGTACCTCAAAAAGTCGCTGTTAGAACCAGCAAAACAAGTCATTGCAGGATTTAAGGTGACTGGAGAAAGTTACAGGGAAGCCATTGAGTTGTTAAAGGAACGTTACGCCAAACCAGCCTTAATCAGAAGATCCCACATCAACGAAATAGTCAACGCCGTTGGAGTTTCTGACGAGAAACAAGTAGCAAAATTGAGAAGTTTCAAAGACAAGATCGAAACTCATGTCCGCAGCCTAGATGCGATGAACGTACCACAGGAAACTTATGCCAGCATTGTTGTCGAAGCCCTTCAAGAGAAAATTCCGCAAGCCATCAGATTGAATATGGTTAGAGGCAGCGAAATTCATCATTTAGAGTGGAACGTGACAGATTTCTTGCGAGCTTTGGAAAAGGAGCTTGAAGTGAGAGAACTTTTGGAGCCAATGTTCAAAAGCAACACGGGAGCAAATGAGAAGAAACAGTACTTTCGAAGGCCTATGGAGAGAAACAAAGAGGGTACAGCGACCGCACTGCATGCAAGCACTGGAAAGGGAGAGAAGAACTGTGCATATTGTTTGGGAGATCACGAAGAAGAACAGTGTACGAAGGTAGTGGACATCGAAGCACGTAAGAATATTATTAAGAAATTTGGGCGATGCTTTGTATGTATTAAGAAAGGTCACAGGGCCTTTGATTGTAAATCTCGTGCGACTTGCAAAATTTGTAAGAAGCGACATCATGTATCTCTGTGTAGCGAAGGGGTTGATAATAAAGGGAAGGATAGGTCAGAACCCTCAGCACCCCTAGATGTAGAATGTACCACTACTGCTTCTTGCATTCAAGGTGATGAAAGCCCAGGCAGGGAAACAGCTGCTTTGCAAACCGCACAAGCCTTTGTAAACGGGGACAAAAATATTCGCGTGCGCGTACTCTTTGACAGTGGAAGTCAAAGATCTTTCGTAACTCCCTGGGTGGTGGGAAAGGCCGGTTTGCGTCCCGTGAGAAGGGAAATGTTGGGAATTAAGGCTTTTGGAGGCAATGAGGCTGAGTATGTTGAAAGAGATTTGGTTGAGTTTGATGTTATGAATGTGAAAGGCGGGGAAAGAACGAAAATATCTGCTTTTGTCGTGGATAAGATTTCTGATATTCCAAATGTTCATTTAGAAATCGTGAAGAAAGATTTTAATCATCTCTCTAAGATTTGGTTTTCAGATGTAAACAAAGAGCAGGAAAGACTCGAATTGGATGTTTTGATTGGAGCAGATTTTTTATGGCGATTTCAAGAGCAGGAGACAATGCGAGGGGGGATCAATGAACCGGTCGCGGTGCGCACAAAACTTGGTTGGGTGCTGTCCGGGCCTATCAAAGGTAAGAAATTTGATTCTTTTGACGATTCATTGTCTTTTGTTGTTTGCGCGGAAGCTAACTCGTTTAGTCTTACGGAAGAGAAACCAAAGCCACAGCTGGATAAACAAATCGCCAAATTATGGGATTTAGACAGTATTGGAATTAGGCCAAGTGATGATGTGTACACAGACGTAGTTGACAACATCACATTTACTGGAGAGAGATACTCAGTAGCTTTGCCGTGGAAAGTAGGCCACAGACAATTGCAATCAAATTACGCAAACTGTGTTTCGAGGTTGAAAAGTCAGATTGGGAAACTGCAGAAAGAGCCAAAACTGCTTGAAGAATGTGACAGCATCATACGAGAACAAGAAGAAGCTGGAATTATCGAGAAGGTGAATGAATTGCCGAGTGCGGAGAAGGTTTATTACATGCCAAATCAAATCGTTGTCAGGGAACATGCGGAGACAACCAAAGTACGAATGGTTTTCGATGCATCTTCGAAATCAGGTAAGCGTGGTACTTCATTAAATGATTGCCTGCACGTAGGCCCTCCTATGAACCCTATGCTTTTTGATATTTTGACTCGTTTCAGGGAAAATAATGTTGCTGTTGTTGGTGATATTGAGAAAGCTTTTTTGAATGTGGAAATTGATGAAGCCGACAGAGATTGCCTGAGATTTTTATGGGTCGAAAACATTCATGATAAGGAGATTTCACCTGTTATTTACCATTATAATCGAGCTGTCTTTGGAGTCAGTTCCAGTCCTTTTTTATTAAATGCAGTTATTCATACCCATGTAGAGAAATTCAGGGAATCAGACCCGGATTTCGCCACAAGGCTTTCTCAGAATTTCTTCGTAGATGATTTGTGCACAGGAGCAAAGGACTTGGAGGCTGCGAAGGAGCTCTTTGAGAAGTCAAGAGAGAGAATGCTACAAGCTGGATTCAAACTGAGAAAATGGAAAAGTAATGATGCAGAATTGAGACATTACATGGATGGTACAGACAAAAATCATGAAGGAGATGAAACTAATGCCAAATCAGAGGTATCATATGCGAAGGAAACTTTGAACGCTGGACAGGAGCCTGAGAAAGGTAAGACCAAAGTTTTAGGCCTTATATGGGATGTCAACACAGATAATTTAGAAATTGATTTGACCAAGATGAGTAATGAGGATTCCAATAAGGTTACAAAACGATCTCTACTGAGTTCTCTTGCTAAAGTGTTTGACCCGTTAGGTCTTATTAGCCCAGTAACTTTGATGGGAAAGATACTCTTCCAGGAACTATGTATTGACAAAACTGACTGGGATGAAGAGTTGCCTGCCAAGAAGAGAGATAGATGGGAAACACTGTTGAGAGATGCACAGGCTGTTAAATCAGTAGTTGTACCAAGAACCCTACATGTGCCAGAAGGAGACAAGGTCAAATATTCATTGCACGGATTTGGGGATGCCAGTATCAAAGCGTATTCTGCGGTAGTGTATCTTGTAACTGAAACAGAAACAGGTAAGTACTCTCGTCTTATTTGTTCCAAGACACGTATTGCACCCTTGAAAGGTTTGACCATACCGCGTTTAGAACTCATGTCAGCACGAATCTTGGCAACTTTGATGGATACAGTGAAGAACGCATTGGCAGAACAGATTGAGATCAGTGAGGTAAGATATTGGTTGGACAGTAAAACTGCTTTACATTGGATATACAATGCAGGTGAATGGAAGCAGTTCGTGCAGCAACGCGTTAATGAAATCTTGAGACTGTCAGACAAAGAGTCATGGAACCATTGTCCAGGTAAGGAAAACCCGGCAGATTTGGGCAGTAGAGGAGAATTAGCCAGTACACTTGTGGGGAAACCCATTTGGTGGGAGGGACCAATGTGGCTAAGTCAAGGAGAGGAATTTTGGCCCAAATGTACATTTCTCGGTGAGTCTGATGAAGTTTTGAATGAGAAGAAGAAATCAAGTATTGTTTTGTCTACAGTTGAAAGTTCTCAAGGGAATCTTGAACAAGTTATTGACATTTCTCGTTTCAATTCTTTTACAAGGTTGGTACGAGTGACAGCCATGGTACAAAGATTTATCAAAAACTGTAGGAAGAAAGGAAATGCAAACAAGGTACATGGAGCGATAACATCAGAAGAAATGCAGACTGCAGAGTATCTGTGGATCAGAAATGTGCAATTACAGTTCAATGGTGAGAAGGGTAAGAAAGTGCTTAAAAGCCTTGGTTCGTATAAGGAAAATGGATTGATCAGATGCAAAGGTAGGTTGGAAAATGCAGATCTTGAATTTGATACAAGAAACCCTATTGTTATGCCTAGAGATCACAAATTAACTGAATTAATCATTCAGGATTGTCACAACAGAGTGAAGCATTTGAAGGTAAGATCAACTTTAGCTGAGGTGAGGACAAAATACTGGATTCCTCGCGGACGTCAATTGGTCAAGAAGATACTGCATCGATGCAAGATATGTATTCGCCACGAAGGTAAATCTTACAATGCACCAGCTACTGCTGCTTTGCCAGAGTTTAGAGCACAAGCTAGTCCACCTTTTGCCAAAGTAGGTTTGGACTTTGCAGGACCTTTGTTTGTCAAGGATGGTAAGAGAAATATGAGTAAAGTATACATAGCACTTTTTACTTGTGCAGTTACCCGTGCAGTTCACTTGGAGCTTGTCCAAGACATGTCGGTTGACGTATTTTTGAGATCTTTCCGCAGGTTTGTTGCAAGAAGAGGATCTCCTACGATGGTAGTGTCGGATAATGCGAAAACTTTTAAGTTAGCGGCAAAATTGATAGGACAGTTGAAAATTGATGATAATTTTTTGTCTTACTGCCAGGGTGAAATGATTTTTTGGCGTTTTAACTTGGAACGTAGCTCGTGGTGGGGCGGATTTTTTGAGCGGATGGTGGGAACGGTGAAACGATGCTTAAAGAAGGTTATTGGAAAGGCAAGACTTGATTTTGATGAGTTGCAAACTATTTTGATTGAGGTGGAAAGTATCGTTAATTCCCGTCCGATCACTTACGTTTATGATGAACTTGAATCAGAACCGTTAACGCCTTCACATTTGTTGTATGGACACAGACTTGCAATGTTGCCAGACAAGAGAGATCCAGAACTTGGTGATCAAAATGTCAATTTCTCAAAACGGTATCGTTATTTGGTGACTAAAATCTCTCATTTTTGGAATAGGTGGCATCAAGAATATTTGGTTGATTTGAGAGAACAGCACAAAATTGTGGAAGGTAGAGCACCATCAATTATGATTGGAGACATGGTACTGTTGAAAGAAGACAATGTGAAACGTCAGTTGTGGAAAATGGGTATGGTAGAACGACTTATTGTGGGTAAAGACAATCAGGTAAGAGGAGCAAAAGTACGTATTATTTCTCGTGGTAAACCTCAGTTTCTCTTTAGACCTCTTCAGAAGTTATATCCTCTGGAAATTAGAGACAGAGATCCTGAAAAGACGGAGACAAACGAGAATGTGACAGAAAAAAGTGAACAAAGGTTGGAAGATGTGGAGTTGAAAAAAGTGGAAAATGAGGAAGAATTAGGAAATTGTGAGGAAGAGAAAGGAGAAAGAGAAAAGGGTGACAGAGACAGGAGTGTGCGGCCCCGCAGAGCTGCGGCACAAGACGCACGCTGGCGAACTCGTCTTCTGCTTGACTCTGGCGAGTCAAGGAGGGGGGACGTGTTGGGGAATCGCCCTGGGAATCACCGTTGCGAGGCGGTCAGTGATTTCCCCAAGAAATAGCAACGTTTCCTGGTATCGTATGATGGTAAAATTAACCAATCAGCAAGGACTCATGTTGTGTATGGATTGAGTAATATTTTAGAGGCAGTTAAAATCGTGATGATGGATTGTAAGATGGAGCTTGTGAAAAAGATGGAATAAAATTTAGAAAAGTTGTTCGTTTTTTTTGGGATCGTGCGAACCAGCGAGACGGGATACGTTCAATTGGCGTATTTCACGACACCATCAATGTCGCGATCAATCCTGTATTGAAAATTAGGCCCGGCTGCTTTGTTTAATGTTTGAATGCGCTTTATTGTCAGTATTCCTTCTGGAATACTGGCCCCTTGTCCATAGTTTCCGTTATATTAGCTTTGGTGATGATTCTCCTGTCCCAAAGTATTCGTTTAGGCCCAACGGGATCTGCAGTGTTTGTTATGTCACCATCTACTTCAGGAATTCGTAACTGAAGTCAAAGGGCTTTGATTTCTTCCGGAAATTTAATTCTTCAGCCACCAGTTCTGCTTCACCAAGGTAGCCAATGAAAAGGCAACACTTCTTTCAGTTCCTTGTCTGTTTTGCCCTGCTCGGCGGGTTGACAGGGAAGCAACTTCCTTGGCCTACTGATCGCCCGTTGCAGTGAGGGCTGCAGTGAAAGTGATCACGTGAAATAGTAAATAGCTCCTTGTGATTGGTTCAAATTTGATTGACAGTTTCAGCCTTGTGGCTCGGAGCCACTTATATTTGCTTATATTCCCTTTAATTATTTGAGGGAACAATAGGTCAAAATTAAGCTCTGTTACATACCTCCCTATCGAAGAAAAAGAATCGCCCTCGATTCTAATTAATCGAAGCAAAATATACCTGATCGTCCGTTACTAGATACGATATAGTCCGATTTCCTTTCCTGACTCTTCAGTAAAACGCAATAAACAGTAGCAAACGCTTGGTCCGGTTCAACAAGATAGTTGAAGATAAAACCCGTTGTATCAAAGAAAAATATAATTGTTGCTGAATTTCAGTCGAGTGTTCAGGGTGTTCGAGCTCTTTAATCAAATAAATGACAAGTGTTCGTCGCCTTCCTCAGTCCAAATGCAGGCTGTCTCGCAGATTTGAAGTAATCAGCGGCGTGTTTAGGGTGTTCGTTTCTCTCCAGACAAAATGACAAGAGCATACGTCGCCCTAAAGCCAACGGATAACTTCAAATGTAATGTCTCAACTAAATGTGAATACGCGTGTGTCTCCATTCGTGTATTCGTGTTCATACTCCATGTACAATTCAATAAATAGTAGAATTATGTCCATCTTTGTCGTGTTGCCATAATAGTCGATTTTATAAATGTGTCTTTGTGGTCTTAATTGCTATCAATGTGTCTTTCTTGGCTCAGGTTTGAGGTCTGTTTCCAGCACCAGCAAGAAAGAAAGTAAGGAATCCCGCGACATAGTCACCAAATGTGAAATGACCAAAAGTGAAATGGTTTTTCTTCCAACGCAAACTGTCATTTCATGGCAGTGATGGCCGAGCGGTTTTTTTTTTCTTTTTTTCTTATTTGATCACGACATCCATTCAGTATAAAAAAGTATAACAAAAAATAGTATGCTTAATAATAGATATAAAAGCCAGTACTGTTCTTCCATGGATTCGTGCGAAAACATATTTTTCCTCAGCTTAGAAAATGACTTTTTAGCCCATTCTTAAACCGGTTGAGTGTGCCAGACTCTCTTATGTGTGTTGGAATAGAATTCCAGGTTTTTAGACCAGTATAATTGAAACTTTTTCTACTGAAGTCTTGATTTAGCCTTGGGATTTGGAGATCAGTTTTATTTCTTGTATCATACTTGCTTATCGAGGATCTTTCAGCAAATTTATCGTGCAGACTCTCAGGACATATCTTGTTAATTATCTTATACATCAGAACCGACCGGTCAAATTGAAACATCTGATCGATGCTAAATGTGGGTCGAATGAAGGAGTCCTTTATTTTCGATCCTTGAATGATTTCAAATGCACGATTTTGCAGTCTCTGAAGGGCTATTATTTTAGTTTCCGATAAGCTCCCCCATACTACGTCAGCATAGCGAAGATGACTCTCAACAAGCGCTTTGTACACTTGAAGAAGCATTGATTGTGGGAGGATGCCCTTAAGTTTCTTCATTGCTGCAAGGCCCCCAGCAACCTTTTTCTTAACTGATTCATACTGTTCTTCCCAACTTAAAGTATCGTCAACTATTACCCCAAGATATTTTGTTTTGTCAACCTGCTTAATAGTGAATATACGTAAACATACATATTTATAAATATACGTGCAGTGGTTGCGATGCCACTTACTATGGTAAAACAAAAAGACATTTAATTGTTAGATGTAGAGAGCACCTAGGGATTAACAAAGCAGGTTAAAAGAGAAAGTCTAACTCCTCGTCCATAGGGGACCACATTTCTAAATCTGGCCACAAAGCATCTTTGGATGACTTTGAAATTATTAGCAAAACAGACAATCATTTTGACCTTCTTATTCACGAGAGTCTTTCAACAAAACGAGACACGCCCTCTTTGAACTCCCAAACGTCATCTATTCCGATGGTTTTATTCTGAGTTTGTCTTTTATTTGGTTTACCATTTTCTGTTTTGCCTTATTAGGTCCTGTTTTTCATTTCACATTTTAGTATTTGTTTTTTTTCTTTGGTTTGTTGTTTACTTTACCTTATTAGGTATTCTCCCCTTCCACACGCCGTCTTTCTTTTTAGTTTAAAAGGCCCTCGTGCACATTTTTCGTTTGCTGAATATGACTCTAGCCAGAGTCGAAACGTACTGAATTATGCCGTAAAACTATAACTAATTTTCAACTGGACTGTCAAACTTCTTCTTTAATCATATATGTAATCATGGATTGTCAACTGGACTGTCAAACTTTTTTCCTTTAATCATATAATTATGGATTGTCAACTGGATTGTCGACATTTTTCTTCATAACTGGATTGTCAAACCACAATATCTCTTTTCTCATCGTCGTCTTCATTCTAAGATTTATAATAAAGCTGCGTTTCCCGGAATCAACATAGTATGAGTTATTTGCCCCCCTGGAAAAAAGTTGTCCGCGTGCAAGATTTCAAACAGTAAGGGAACTTTTATGGCAAGCGAAAGTCACCAAAATCAGATAAACGCGTTTTTTTTTCAGAAAAACCGAGTTTTTCTGCCAGAAATAGAACATTCTACGCAGCAATTTTTCATTTTCAGGGCGAAGCCTTTAAAATGTAGTTAATTTCCACTTGTAGCACCCCCTCAAAAGGATTGGCCCTGCCTCTTACTCAGGTAGCCTCGCTTCACACTCTCGTGTGACATCATCAACGTTTGCATCCGAGATCTTGGCACTTTTAAGGGTAAGGATCAAGGTTCGGCAATAAAACCAGATCATAAACTCACAGCAGACTCTCACGATAATCGCATCCTTTTTCTGTACAGCCTGAAAAAAGGTGTCTATTCACGAAGGTAAAAACAAATAAGCTGTATTAAATTTCGGCATACCGGAAAACCGGGACCCGGAACGCAAAGGTGGGACGCAAAAGTGGGACGGAAAGGTGGGACGCAAAGGTGCTACGCAAAAGTGGGACGCAAAGGTGGGGCGCAAAGGTGGGACGCAAAAGTGAATAATGTCTGAACATTGGAAACGCTTAAAAACATTGCTTTCAGACGTTCATGAAAAACGATTGTTAAGATAAAGAATTTTAGGGAACCTTTAAGGAAATCGTAAGAAAGTCCGAGTACTCGAAATCTGAACACATAAAGAAATTTTCACTCAAGAAACTGACTCATCCCGCGAAGCATTCACATTTACGAGGAAGGCAACGATCACTATTTGTCAGCATCAAAAATTAGAAATGTTGATTTGACAAAACAGGAACTCGGTGTAAACTTAAGTTAACTGAGACGTATTTGTGATGGTAAAAGTCACACTTTATATGTTTAATGTGGATTAAGGTGAATGACCTGGCCTATATCGTGCGATGCTGCACACAAGACAAATTAAACCCAGGCACGCTACAGTGTCTATTGTGGCTTTGCCTTTTTTAAAACACGTATCAAATACAATAGGTTGTTGTATAAAATTGTTGTTCTTGTCTTTTAATCAAAGTTTCAACTCATTAGCAAATCATTGCACGTGATGACGTCACTACGCACAATTCGCTTATTCGAATATGTAATTTTGCGAGGAAAAGACCAAGTTTAGTGAAAATTCAGTTTCTTGAGTGAAAATTTCTTAAAGTGTTCAGATTTCGAGCACTCGGACTTTCTTACCATTTCCTTAAAGGTTCCCTAAAAATCTTTATCTTCACAATCGTTTTTCATGAACGTCTGAAAGCAATTTTTTTAAGCGTTTCCATTGTTCAGACATACATTATTCACTTTTGCGTCCCACCTTTGCGCTTCACCTTTGCGTCCCACTTTTGCGTCCCACCTTTGCGTCCTACTTTTGCGTCCCACCTTTGCGTCCCACCTTTGCGTCCCACTTTAGCGTCCCACTTTAGCGTCCCACCTTTGCGTCCCGGGTCCCGGTGTTTTCCGGTATGCCGTAAATTTCCCGTTTTTATTTCGGTTCACGAGATTGACCGCTTAAGAATGAATGGAGCTTTGCAAATTCCTTGCCCCCTGTCACAAATGGTAAGCTTTTGGCTCCACCATTATGTGATTCCGAGTTCTTTACCTGCATAAAGTAAACTGAATTCTCTGATTTATGTGTACCTGCTAGTTGCACGTCGAGCGATGAAGCATTCAATGCATTGCTTTACCTAACGCAAGGCAAAATGCAAAACAAACAGCATCCAAAACAACAACGAAAATCAAGGTTCGTAATGGTCCTAACACAATCAAATTCTTCATAACAAGAAACTATCATACGATCTGTTCTCTTCCATAGCTTTAGTCTTTTCTATCAACTCAACGGTCCAGTTTATCTTCCTCTGATAGCTTCGTTGCCCTCGCCATCAGTTGCTCTCTTTTCCTCTCATCCTCTTCTTTTCACACCTTCCCAACTTGTTTACGCCACGGTCCATCTCCTTTCTATTGTCTTCCATTGCCAAGATCCCGTATGTGCGCCATGTCCCGGATGTGCCTCAGGTCCCGGATGTGCTTCTCCTCTTGGGGGGAGGGGGTTCGACTTGCGAATTTAATTATAAGGTGTGACACTACCTCCCATTTAAGCAAACAGTCTTAGATCTGTTAGCATAAAAACAACAACTTATAGATTAAATATGAAAGTTAGATATCACCAACCCTCAGTGGTATCACTCTCAAGGACTCTAGCTTTCGCCGTCCTGTATCCCACATCAGGTAGTAGCTATCTTATCTAGTCGACTTAAATAATCTGCACAAACATTAAGGGTTCCCTTGATAGCCTCAACCTTAAATCTATACTCTTGTAGGATTAATGACCATCTTAATATTCTGGAATTAGTCAATTTAGCTTTGCTTATATGAGCAAGTGAAGCATGATCGGTTTGTAATGTGAACTCTTTCCCGTACAACAAAACATGGAATTTTTGAACTGCCCAAACCAAAGCGAGACACTCTCTCTCAACTACCGAATAATTCCTTTCCCTTTGCAAAAGTTTACGACTAGCATATGACACTGGAAACAAGGTTCCATTATATCTTTGCATCAAAACTGCTCCAATGCCTACATCTGATGCATCAGTCTGCAACACAAATTCTCTGTCTACATCTGGCAACCTCAAGATTGGGGCCTTACTCAATGCTGACTTCAGTTCAATATAAGAGTTTTCGTGCTTCTCTTCCCAGATTACTTTATTTGGCTTTGCTTTCTTAGTTAATTCACTAAGCGGGGCTGCAATAGTGCTGTAGTTTTGAATGAAATCTCTGTAATAACCAGTTAGTCCCAGAAAGGATCTGACTTGTTTCTTTGTCTTTGGTCTTTCTGCTTCCTCTATCTTTTCCAGTGTTCTTGTAATTGGTGTGATAGATCCATTACCCACATTATGGCCTAAGAATTCAATGGTTTCAAAGCCAAAGAAACATTTGCTTGGTTTTGCTGTCATGTTGGCTTCCGAGAGACGCTTCAAAACTTCCTCAAGGCACTTCACATGGTCATCAAAACTTTCAGTGTGTATCAGAATATCATCAATGTAGTTGTCCACTCCTTTTAACCCTCTTAACAATGTTCTCATTAGTCTACTGAACACGGCTGGGGCACAGACAAGTCCAAATGGCATTGTTTTGAAGTTATACAGACCATCTGGAGTAGCAAATGCAGTTTTATCTCTTGAAGCAGCATCCATTTTGATTTGCCAGTAGCCTTTGCTTAAATCAATCTTAGAAAAATACCTATCTCCAGCCAATTTCGCATAAATATCACTAGCAGACGGCATTGGTTCAGCATCAAAGACAGTTATCCTGTTCAGCTTCCTGTAGTCTACACAGAACCTGTTTGATCCATCTGGCTTCTTTACCAAGACTACTGGTGAACTATAAGGCGAGTTGGATTTTTCAATCACATCTGCTTCTAGCATCTTCTCTACTTCTTTGTTCAGTGATTCCCTGATAGCATGTGGAATAGGATAGGCTTTACTTCTTACTGGATCATCACTTGTAAGCTTGATATCACACTCTGTTATGGATGTTTGTCCTGGTGCATCTCTTAACACATGGCCATATTTTCGCAACACTTCATGAATTCTTTCTCTCTCCTCTTTATTCAATACATTGGCAATTGTAGCCTTTCCATCTGACTCATCAGTAGGAAATGTAAGTATCTCATTGTTGTCCACAGTTTCTATGTTCGTTTGGTCTACCATCAAACTTGCACCAATTTGTACATCATCAGCTTTAATCGCTCTCTCAACGTATTTCTTCAGCATGTTTGCATGAAATGTTTTCCTCTTTCAGTTGACATCTAGCGTAAAATCTTTGTCACTCTGTTTGTGAGTTATAGTGTAAGGGCCTTTCCAGTGCATCAGCAACTTGTTGTTATCTGTAGGCAATAGAATTAATGCCTTATCCCCTACTTTCAACTTACTTTCTTTACTTCCCCTGTCGTAATACTTTCTGTATCTTTCACTTGACATTCTGAGCTCTTCATGTGCCAACTTGCATGTGGTTTCCAATCTTTCCTTCAGATCTATAACATACTGGTATGTTGTTTTGGTCTCAGAGTCTGTTTCCTCATTGGTCCAGATTTCTCTTAGAATGGATAAAGGTCCTCTCACTGACCTTCCATACAACAGCTCGAAAGGCGAGAAACCTGTACTTGCTTGTGGGGCTTCTCTATAGGCAAAAAGCAGAGGGGAAATGTATCTGTCCCAATCTTTGGGTCACTCTTCAACCATTCTTCTTAGCATCAACTTAAGCGTGCCGTTAAATTTTTCAACAAGCCCATTGCACATTGGATGGTATGGGGTTGACAAGAGCTGCCTCAATGACAAAAGTCTTCCAACTTCTTTCATGACATCTGAAATAAATTGGGGTCCATTGTCACTTAAGATTTCATTTGGTATTCCTACCCTCGCAAACATGTCCACCAGTGCTTCCGCCACCTTCTCAGTATCTGTACTTTTAAGTGCTACCGCCTCTGGAAATCTTGTAGCATAATCTACTAGAGTTAATATGTATCGGTTTCCCTTGTCTGACTTTGGCACCATTGGTCCAATCAGATCCACTGCTACTCTATGAAAGGGAGTTTCAATTATGGGCATGCTTCCTAGGGGGGCCTTTGGCACTTTTCCCTTTGGAATGGTACGTTGACATGCATCACATGACTTGCAATACCTCTCTACATCAGCTGTTATTCCAGGCCAGTTAAACTGTGCTCTAATTTTGTCAAGAGTCTTCTTGTAGCCCAAGTGACCTCCCATGATAGAATCATGTGCAATTTGCATAATGGCTTCTCTATGCTTAAATGGTACTACTACACAACTGTCTTCTTCATGCCCCTGCTTACTAGCCTTATATAATATCCCATCTTTCACAAAATATCCATCAGCTTTCATGTCAATTTTCTTTCCAACTTCTACCTTTTCAAACAATTTTTTTAGAGTGTCATCTTCTCTCTGGTCTTTACGAAATTGCTCTGGTGACACGTCTTTTACCTTTATTTCAGGCGTTTTCAAAGGTCTCTCCTTCTTCTGGTGTTCAGCTGCTACTTGAGCCCTTGTCTGAACTGCTCCCACTTTCTCTGTTTGATCAGTAGTTTGAAGTACTTTATCCACTGAATCTAATGTATCTTCGCTTTTTTCCACTGAATCTTTTCTTCTGACATCACTTTGTCTCTCTGTCTCTCTGTGAGTCTTTTCACTTCCATTGTTACTTTCTATAACTTCAGGCCCTCTTACGCCTGGGATATTGCCAATTATAAGATCATAAATAGGCTTCTGCATGCACATTGCCTTAATCTTTCCGTTGAAAAATGGTGTTTGCACATCAACTTCTGCTTCATCAACTCTCCTAACTGTTCCATCAATCAAAACACACAACTGCTGTAACCCTGTTAGTTGTTCATCATTCACCAGCGATCGCCTTATTACTGCCCCGCTACAACCACTATCCCTTAAAACTGACACACACTGACCATTAACTCTGCCTTCTGTGACCGGCATCTGTTCTGACAAAACAAAGTTCCCTCGTTTCCCTTCTTCAAAATCCTGACATGCAGCACTCACAACTGGAATCTTTTTCCCTCCAGCTAGTTCTATATGTTTGTCACTGCTTTCTTTAATCAGGTTCATCACACAAGCACTTGCTTCTTATCCTTGGAGAATTTCAGGGCTCTCTTTACTTTCTCTTTGCTGCATTGCCTGAGCTTTGTGTACTCTACTGTTAGTACCCTTTGACCAACAGTCTTTTGCTTTGTGATTACTTTTTCCGCACAGGAAACATTTAAATGCGTTACGATTTTGCTCTCTACTATTCCCATCTCTTTCTACGTCTCTTTGTCCATGCTTATCCCTATCTGTCTTTGTCTTGTTATTAGTTTGCTGTTGATTTTCTGCAACAGGACAGAATCGATTACTGAAATCTGCCCGTTTTCTTCCACCATGGGCTTCCAAGTACCTATCACTGAGACGAGCCAGTTCTTCTGCAGTGTTACAAGAATGTTCCTTCACGAAAACTCTTAAATCCTTAGCACTAGTGTTTAAAAGCTGTTCCCTCAGAAGTAAGTCACAAACTCCTTCAAAAGTGTTCTCGATCTTTGCTAAATTGATCCATCTTTTCAAATAATTCTCAATTCTTGCAAGGAATTGCACAGTGGGTTCACCCTCCTTTGGTCTCCCATTTCGGAATTTCTTTCTAAATCCTTCTTCTGTAAGTTGGAAACGTAGCAATAATGCTTCTTTTAACTTGTCATAGTTTAAAGAATCTTCTGGAGACAGTCTTGAATATACTTCCAGTGCTTCACCTGTCAAACATAAACTCAAATTAGTGGCATAATCACTATCCGGCCAAGCTTGTGCTCTTGCAAATCTCTCAAAGCGTAGTAGGAATGCATCTAAATCCTCCCCAGCACTAAACGGTGGCATTCTTGGAGCCGGAACTGCCATTTTAGGAGTACCCACATACTCTGTTCTATCAAAGCTCGACTTACTGTCCTCCATTTCCCTTAACTGCAACTTCATCTCCATCATAGCTTTTTCATGTTCAAATTCTCTTGCTCTTAGCTCAAATTCTTGTTCTTTCAACAATTTTTGTCTTTCATTTTCTCTTTCGCGTTCTGCTCTTTCTTCCTGCTCTTTCCTCGCAGCTCTTTCTATAGCACGATCCTCTCTTGCTATTTTCTGCTGTTCTCTGATAAACTCTGTTAAATCCTTTCCCGAAAGCTTCATCCTCTCGCCTAACTCCACTAAACTATCCATATCCATGTCTCCACAGTAAATCTACTACCCTCAAGACAATGAACCTCAGAATCTCAACACAAATCCACATCCATCAAACAAACCAATCAAGCTCACTTGCATAACTTAGATTATATGTATCTATCTGCCTGAAGATAATGTGTTTGTTGTTAAAACCCTGAAAAAAAAATGATAACAGAAATGACGTTTGCTCAAATGTGTTAGGTAGGCCTAGCAAATAAACTTGCCCTTACACTTTTCCTTGATTTTCCCGGCCGAGCCCCCAAATGTCACAAATGGTAAGCTTTTGGCTCCACCATTATGTGATTCCGAGTTCTTTACCTGCATAAAGTAAACTGAATTCTCTGATTTATGTGTACCTGCTAGTTGCACGTCGAACGATGAAGCATTCAATGCATTGCTTTACCTAACGCAAGGCAAAATGCAAAACAAACAGCATCCAAAACAACAACGAAAATCAAGGTTCGTAATGGTCCTAACACAATCAAATTCTTCATAACAAGAAACTATCATACGATCTGTTCTCTTCCATAGCTTTAGTCTTTTCTATCAACTCAACGGTCCAGTTTATCTTCCTCTGATAGCTTCGTTGCCCTCGCCATCAGTTGCTCTCTTTTCCTCTCATCCTCTTCTTTTCACACCTTCCCAACTTGTTTACGCCACGGTCCATCTCCTTTCTATTGTCTTCCATTGCCAAGATCCCGTATGTGCGCCATGTCCCGGATGTGCCTCAGGTCCCGGATGTGCTTCTCCTCTTGGGGGGAGGGGGTTCGACTTGCGAATTTAATTATAAGGTGTGACACCCCCCCCTCAGGTAATACACACGGATATGATGGATAAACATACCCATCAGTTGTTACCCAATCATTTGTCTCTAAAGAAAAAATAGACCAATGTCGTTCGAGCAATTTAGGATAACAATTTGGGATCAGCCAATAGAATCACAGGGAGCCCAGGAATAATTGGCGAACTCAAAACATAAATTGTCTAGAATAGGAGCTCCGTAGGAAACTGCGAAGGATTTGCAAAGCCTTGAAATGAATGCTGCGAAGGACTCGTAGCGCGTTGAGCTGCGAAGGAACTGTGAAAAACGGAACTGCGAAGGAGAGAAAAGCGAGAAGGAGAGAAGAAAAAAGACAAGGGACGAATCACAGCCGACCACCGCCTCATCTTCTCCTCATCAGCGTCTCGTTTTTCGCTGTTGAACCGAAAGAGGGATTTCAAAAGGTCGGTTACATATCGTTTTCGGTTGGTAGACACTCATTCATCGACTTTTGCTCCAAATCCGGTGGAAAACATCACTTTTTCTGAACCCGTGAGGTATTCCGCATCGACCTAGGACACATTACAAAAGAAATTTTCGGAGGGCAATCACGAGGAACATCGCTTGATCAATCGGAAAGTCGTTGTTGCTGAGTACATGAGGCCAATTTATTGTGAAAATGGCTACCGGTGACCGTCACAAATCGACCTTCAACAAAACGCAGCAGGTTGTACTTGACACGATTCTGGCTGGACACAACGTGGTGGTACTTGGAAAAGCGCGGACAGGGAAAACATTTTTGTTGCGAAGGATAATAGAACTGTTGAAGCCATCAAAAGAGATTGAAGTCACAAGTGCGTCAGGGATATCGACATTGTTATTCGAATCGGCCAAAACGTTGCATTCTTTTCCAATTGACAGCAACCTGGATAATGAAGAGAGATATTTTCAAGGTCGAGAAAAATAGACAATCTGTCGGGAGCATGGGCAAAGAGGCACAAGAATAATGGCAGCAGTAAGGACCTTCAAAGGCTCAAGGCCTACACAAGTCAACCTGGAATAAAAGAAGAGATAACTCACCTTCGTAAGGTTCCTCCCCTCCATTCTTCATTATTGCGTTTGATGTCAATAACGTTGGTCAAATTTTGAAGTGGAAAAGTCATTTGGTCGTCTGAAACATGGAATTTAGGCAAGCAACATTAGCTGTGGTTGTTTTCCGCCATTTCTTTTCATTGACACTTCGCTCCTGTCGTACCGACAAACTCTCGGTGATTTGATTTGAGGCGAAGATGATAACGATTCCCGAGTCCTAGGCTGATGCGGAGAAGATGAGGCGGTGGTCGGCTGTGATTCGTCCCTTGTCTTTTTTCTTCTCTCCTTCTCGCTTTTCTCTCCTTCGCAGTTCCGTTTTTCACAGTTCCTTCGCAGCTCAACGCGCTACGAGTCCTTCGCAGCATTCATTTCAAGGCTTCGCAAATCCTTCGCAGTTTCCTACGGAGCTCCTATTCTCGACAATTTATGTTTTGAGTTCGCCAATTATTCCTGGGCTCCCTGTGATAGAATGCGAATAGAATGGGTGTGTCGAGTTTCTAGACATTTAAAAATGAACTTCGACAGAGATTTCCAACATTCTCAAAGCTAATTAAAAGCAGGACTTGAAGAACCCCACCCACCTACACCCGTTGATGTAGATAAACGATCTGATCTTTGGTTTACAGATAGTTTGATTAATTGCAGCAGCATGTAGATGAAATAGCCTAAGTATCCAATAGACATGCAGTAGATAAGGGACTCATTTGAATGGACTGAAGGCATTTTAATAGTATTTGTTAATAGCGCTGGTTCTGCAAAGAATACTTTGCCTTATTCAAGAACCAACTGAAGCGCACGTGGTACACGTAAAACAACACGAAACAAATCAAAGCAAAAGCGGTAAAAGCAATAACAAAAAACATAAAACAGCAACAAATGACAAGTGAAAACTATTCATTTTTCTTTCTCTCCTTGACTACTTTCTTGGGACACAGCAATTAAGAAAAATCTCATGCTAGAGGCCCTCCCCTGCCTCAGGGCCATCCTTCTAGCAAGCTGGTTGCCCCTCCCTGGCAAGGAGCCCACCTCCTCCTTGCACGCCCTCGCTACCAACAATAAGAAGAAACAGAAAAAGAAGAAAGCCTAGGTTATGAAGGAAAAGAAAAGAACCACAAATCGGAAGTACTTCTCTTCAGAATCACTTTTCAATAGTCTCGTTCAAAACTTTGTGAATTACCAAATAAAGTTGTGCAAAAAGTAATTAATTCTCTCTTCTAAAAATTCTACAGTTCAGCTAGCTAGAAGCCCTCCCCTGTTTCAGAGCCCTACTTCTAGCCAGCTGAAAAGTATCCGACCACGTGCCCGTGCGCTCCTCAACGCCCATTTACCTGGTTTTGCTGTCTATCGTAGAACACGTGTAAGTTTGTTTTGTTTATATCTTAAAGGATCGTTATCAATGATCAGGTATTGAGAATTGATTTCTTTTTGTATGCCTTACCCGTTCAATTACAAAAAATCATACCAGAGTTGAAGCAGAAAAGGGGCATTAAATGTATTTACCTTCAAGGCAATAGAGCGCCCCCCCGTGTATGTACAGTGTAGGAAGTATCTCCCTGTTTGATACTAGTTTCAAGTCATGTCAGTCAGCATTACTCAGTTCGTTCAAATTGTTCTCAAAGACGGTTGTTGTTCACGTTTATCAAAATGTCCCCGCCCTCCCTTTCTTTATCCACCCGGATCGTATCTGAATATCCCGTTTCATTACGAAATTTTCTCCTATGTTGCATTCACAGTAACAAAGACCGACAAGTTGTCACAAAGTTTTATCCCACCGTCGCACAAGTTTATCGTCAATTGAGGCAAAGTGCCTAAAACGCCTGTATGGCTAGGTTAGGAAAGTTGCCTGCAAGAGTATGAGTAAGTGGGGCAAGTGGCATGCAAGTGTATGTCTAAGTGGGGCAAGTTGCCTGCAAGTGTATGATTAAGTGAGGCCAGTGTCCTGGAAGTTTATGATTAAGTGAGGCCAGTGGCCTGCAAGTGTGAGTTTGCCCCCCTTGAAAAAAGTTGTCTGCGTGCAAGATTTCAAACAGTAAGGGAACTTTTATGGCAAGCAAAGGTCGCCAAAATCAGAAAAACCCGGTTTTTCTTTGTTTTTCTGGTGAAAAACTCGGTTTTTCTGGTGAAAAACTCGGTTTTTCTGGTGAAAAACTCGGTTTTTCTGGTGAAAAACTCGGTTTTTCTAGTGAAAAACTCGGTTTTTCTGGTGAAAAACTCGGTTTTTCTGGTGAAAAACTCGGTTTTTCTGGTGAAAAACTCGGTTTTTCTGGTGAAAAACTCGGTTTTTCTGGTGAAAAACTCGGTTTTTCTGGTGAAAAACTCGGTTTTTCTGGTGAAAAACTCGGTTTTTCTGGTGAAAAACTCGGTTTTTCTGGTGAAAAACTCGGCTTTTCAGAAAAACTAAGTTTATCAGGCAGGAAAACCAACTCTTTCAGAAAAACTAAGTTTTTCTCCAGAAAAACCGAGTTTTTCAGGAAAAGCTTGGTCTTTCTAATTCTGGTGACTTTCGCGTCAGTTAAATCGGCTGCTCTAAGATACACTCGGTTCTTCTGATAAACGAGAATGGGGTTTCGTTTTTCGGAAATCTTATCATCTCAAAAGACGGAATTTTAAAAGGGACATTATGATCTCTCGGGATGTTTCCCCGAGGCCCGAGAATACAAAGTTATGCCGACTTCGGTAAAGACATATATTTGAAGCGACCAGCCTCGAATGCCAATGGTGAATCCAACAAACTGGGGATGAAATAATGAAATAATGAAATGTGTTCACCGACTACCATACGACCGTTTTATAAATATCAGAAACCCCTACAGTTATATTGTAGGATCATTGTAAGAAAACATTAAGAAATAGTACTACCTAAAACCATGAAAATACTTAAAAAGAAACATAATATACAGTTTCAATTTATGCAGTGCAGCGTTGCAGCATGAAAAACTTTCTATCAACAGGGTATAAGATTTTCTCTCATAAGAAATTTGTGGCTCCATGAAAAGTGGCGCGAAATTCTGGCAAAATATCACTGGGCAATGGATGAGGAACCCTTCAGGAGTAGAAGCCTCTTCATCATCGTGGATTGCATTTACTTAATGATGTTGAAGAAGATCAACCAACACTTCTTCAAGGCACCCTTTGTACTCTGATTATTTGAGCAAAATCGTGCGTTTCTGAAAAACCCCTCTTTTCTGCTGAAAAACTTAGTTTTTCTGAAAAACTCGGTTTTCTGAAAAACTCGGTTTTTCTGAGAAACTCGGTTTTCTGTAAGTTCGGTCTGGTCGATCGGTCTCGGGAAATGTCGGTTGAAAACTTAATTGATAAAGCAAAATTCGGTTCATCGGAAAGGATCGGGGGAAAACACGGTTTCTCCGAAATTATCTGTCAGAAAAACTCGGCTTTTCTGAAAAACCGAGTTTATCTGGAGAAAAACCAAGTTTTTCTCAGATAAACTCGGCCGTTCTGTAGATAAACCCGGTTTTTCTGGAAAAAACTGGGTTTATCTGATTTTGGTGACTTTCGCTTGCCATAAACTTTGCCAGGTCACAGTCAGGGAGCGCCGAAAGCGTGGGAGGGGAAGCAGCACTGATCAGTGGGAAGCAGCTAATGTTGAGAAAATTGATGATCGATGCGCAGCTTGAAAACGAGGTTGAACGCTCTCGAAGCAAGATGCAAATGGCAAATGCAAAGCTGTAAAGCTGTGGCCAAACAAGTGATACGAGAATTCAGCATTTGCTCCAAGTTTTGTTATCAACTCATCTGGTGTACGTGAAACAAAATGAGCAGATGACGCCATCTTTAGTTCTGAAAGAAACTGAATCTATTTCACCTCTGCATGCAGCGAAGCTACTCTCATTCTCAAGTGAAGTTGGCCTAAAGCTTTTTTGTAGTTGGACTCGAAGAAACTCGGACGATTGTGTTGTTCAGTGTGTAAGTCGCTGCTTGGACGTTATGCAAGCCATCAAGTAATTTAAAAAAAAAAGAGTTAATGGACACGACGGTGCAGGCATGCTCTCTTTTGAAAGCTAAAGTAATTACAAGGACCAATCGCAAGTAAAATTCTTGTGGATCATTAGGCTTACGTGTTGACAGCATTGGCCTTTGTTGTTTCCTGAAGAAGTTGCAGTGAAGAGAGACACTTGTTTTAGCATTGAGCTTGTTCCTGCCAGTGAAAATGGCAAATCAAGCAGTACCAACCATAATTAACAGAAACTTTGTCTTTGACAATAAGAATAAAGTATACATAAAAATTTCATAATGGGCAACTGCTCTAGGAGTTTCAGTTTGCAACTTGAACTTGAAACAAGGAACAATCATGTTTTTTAAATCCCTTTTGCTGCTTGAAATAAACTTTGGAAATAATATTACTTCAGGCATCAATTTTTTTAGTTGTTGATTTATACAAGAGTTTAGTTTTTAAAGGGGTTTCCTGTAAAAGTCTTACAATATGATCCTATTTGTCAAACACAGAATTCAGTAATTTTTTTACATACTCTCAAGCATCAAATAATCAGGGGGCTTGGCAATGGTTTGATAGGGTCTACTGGGTAGAATATGAATAAATCTGGGGTAAAACAAGTATGGTGAAAATGTAGATAAATTTTGCCAAGATCAGTGTTCATAGTTTTCCTCCAGGTAGAGCACATCTAACTACCCTCCTGGACATAGCGAATGTTGATTTATCAGTTGCAAGTCAACTGTTTTCCATTAATCAAAACTACCGATTTCACCCCAGCCTACCCATTTTACCCCAGTAGACCCTATGATAATAATTGGGGCAGGAACAATCAGGTTGGTGATCAGAAAAATTGAATACATATAGTTGTGTTCTTAGTAAAAACATATTAATCTTTTCAATACCTATGAAAACAGATTAAAAAATTATGCTCACCGTCATCACAAATTTTCAGTAACTAATTGAAGGGGGTCAGAGTAAAACTAGGGGGGTTGAAAATTGGTACTCATGAGTTGAAACATCTCCATTTTGTGAAATTCAGTTTAAAGATTTTGCAGTTTTTGCCACCCAACAAAAGTTTTTTCCTCAAGTTTCTTCTCTATAAGATCAATGGTGGGCTTCAAATTAGATGTCATGCTAAATGTCCACAACTAAAAAGGATGGAAGAGTTTTGGCTGTTTATTATCAGAAATCTATTGTGACATCTGATCTAAGATGGACCTAAAAACCGGTTTGGTTCTTAAAATTGTGGATCATTCGCTTTGTGAATTGTGCAATCAATGATGCATGAAAAATACCTCAATGTTTCAGGGCAATAGTTCATAGTCTAAGTACCTGAACAGAGAAGGAAACATGCAGTGCAGTGTGGATATTTTCAAACTGATTTTGACATTGCAACACATAGTACACAATTACCAAAGGGAGACCAATCTAATATTTAGAATTCCTCATCTCAAGCTTTAAATACTGCCAACACATGATCAGAAAACTTATATGAAAGCATCTAAAACAAAGAATGAAAAAATTCAAATTTGTTCAAACTGTTTTCCCCCATCATCTATTTTCCTTGTCACTATGTCTTCAGTTAGTCTAAGAAATTCCCCTGGAGTGATGCACACATTTTTCACAAGAAACTTAGAATTTGGGCCAGTACTTTTTCATTTTATTTCATTTTATTGAAAGCACAAAACATACATTGCATACAGCCTAAACTAAACATAATTAAAAAGATACAGTTCTAACTGACAGTTCTTTAAAATTGTCAGACTTTGGGTAAGAGTTTCTTATAAGTTTTTGAAAGGTTCCATAACAATCTTCATGTTCTTTACCATAGTTTTTCAGTATTAGAGTTTCTTCAATTATAGGCAGTCTGAGAGTTGAGTTTCTTGTACATAGTTTCTTATAAAAAGACATGTGCATGCAACCAATTCTTGCAAGCATGAGATCGATAGCTGTGGAAGAAAACAAACATAAAATTTTTCTGACCATTTGCTTAGGGGAACTGAATATTTCAAGAAGCCCTGAGGCTTTATAACACATTCCAAAACTGGTGACGTAACATTCCAATTTGAAAATCCAAAACAAGTTTTACTATCTTTGAATGTCAATCTGAGATCAGTAATACGTCCTGTTAGGCATGGCAGAGGAAACTAGATCAATGAAAGAGGAAAAGGTTCATCCTTGTCTGAGGCAAACAACCTGTAATCTTTTACTAGTAACTTACAACACATGACCTATCCGATTGAGGCACATCTGGTTCTTGGTTACTATCTGCCTTTGTTTTAAAATAATTTTTGGTTTCTTGGTGTTTCATGGGGGGTGGGGGGCTCTCTTGATTAGTTTAACTACTTAGAGAGCTCCTCCTTAACCCTATTTTTGTTGGGGGGGCAAGTTTGCCCCCCCCCCTAGTAGAATTTTTTTAATAACTCTGCTGGCAGAATA
This sequence comes from Aurelia sp. 4 Dawson et al 2005, assembly GCA_964019985.1. Taxonomy (NCBI): domain Eukaryota; kingdom Metazoa; phylum Cnidaria; class Scyphozoa; order Semaeostomeae; family Ulmaridae; genus Aurelia; species Aurelia sp. 4 Dawson et al 2005. The sequence continues at coordinate 8,487,171 of OZ026509.1, forward strand.
TTTATAGCGATGAAGCTTCTTGACGTTTTGGAGCTACTTATTGTGCAACTTCTCAAAAAAGTTTCATTGAAATATCTTGAAAAACGAGGGGGAGGGAGACAATTTTTTGAGACTGACCCTTGAAAAATAGCAAATTCTCAAATCTCAATTATCGCGACAAAAGGAACAGTTGAATATTTTGCAAATTTCCTTTGTAGTGTAGTATTTTTTGATGCATTCTATCACAATTATTATATTTGGGTGGAAAATGTGCTCCAAATTTAATTTTATCGCGATTTTCCTGATTTTGGTCAACTTTGCCGCTTTTCTTGACCACACAAAAGAAAATGCTGAGGTGAGCAAAAATGATGGCCAATCTTAGGTGAATTTTTATTTTTACAAAAAGTATATGCCTGAGGCTAGTATCACACAAAGTTTGCTCACTCTACCTATTACCAGTCAAGAGTTAGGTAAGGGGGGGGGGGTGCTTTTTTGCCCCCTAACAAAAATAGGACTATCAAATAGCCCAACCACTATAGGGTTAATTATTCAATCTTAAATACAATTGTGCTTGATTGTACAATTGTACAAGGTATGTTTTCATTTTGTTTTCAATAGTGATAGTTTTTAGTTCTTCGTGTTGTAATGTATCTTAGTTGTAGAATTTTGTGTATGAATTGTATTTAGGATTGATTGATAATGAATGGAACTTGAAACTTGAAAACTTCTTTGTTTGGAACTTTTTCTGGGCTCCTCCTTCCAGTCAATAGAATAATTGACAGTAAAATTTAGCTAATGCAAACGTGCAGACTCTGACTGCCTCTCACAGGCACACTTGCCAGTCGATATGCTATGCTGTCGATATCGAATTGGAATCGAACATGAAAGAATTTCGCAAAAACTCCCCTCTCCATATCAAGTGATATCTCCGATATGTTATAATATGTTACTTAGATTTTTACAGAAGTTTTCAGTTTCAGTTTTCATTGATTCGTTAATCCATTCTAAATACAATTCTAAACAAATTACTATACAATTAAATACATTACAATACCATATATTAACTAAAAAAAAATCTACAGTACTAGAAACTAAAACTAAAAAAGCATATTACATCATTGTATTTAGGATAGATTAACTTAGGAGGAGCTCTCCAAATAGGTTAACTAATCGAGGGAGAGCCCCCCCCCATAAAAACAAAGAAACTAAAAAGATACTAGTAACTTGTAAATTACAAACATGCGGCCGGGTAGCTGAATCATAGTATTGTTGGATATAAAATGATTTCGAATCAGGAAAGATTGTCCCCAGAAGTGTAGACTTGCCAGAAGTCTTTCAGGTGACTTATTACAGATGACGAAATAAACTTGGGATAAGTCTACCGAAAGTGCTGTTTAGCTACAAGGGGCTCCTTCAACTGGATCACCTCTGCGGAGGATTTGAAATGGTGGAACCATTTCTATGGATAGAACGAGCATTTGAAAGAGACATAGAATTTGCCTTTGGTACTTTGACCTTGCAACCATGGAAATGAATTACACTGTTATTCAAATTTGTTTTCATTGACTTGTGCTGAAAGAAAGGAAGGAATCCGTAAGAGGAAGTTGATTTTAGGATGCATCTCGAAGTAAGTTTACCGAGTGTTTGTGACTTTGCAGTGCTTGGAAATTCGAAGGTGGACTTCTCGAGCTTGTTACGTTCTACAGAGAGAATGTTACAGTTGCTGTAACGTAACAAACTCTTTTGGTGGAGAGTTTGCTTCTTATATTGAACCAATGTGGAATTTAGCTTCGATCCCGAGGAACTGAAGCTTAAAAGTGAGTTTGTTTTGGTTTCTTGCGTTATCCACTGATGTGGAGCACAGCTTTGCATCTCTGTAAGTTTTGGATCTTTCTTGATGTTTAACAGGTCCCATAAAAGCTTCCACCTTCCACATCGGCAATTTCCAAGTATTTGTTCGTAACTTGAAATGAAATCTCAAACTCCAGTCCCTTTCCAACTTCACTGCAAAGTCACTGCAATCTTTCCTTCATCAGTTGCAGTCGCCGTGTCAACCTATTATTGTTATTCTTTTCTTCGAACCAGCCAATGAAAACCCTACTATTGTTAGGCTGGCCAATGATAACCTATTCATTCTTCCTTTCCACCAATCAAATAAAGTCGTGGCATGTGACTGCCATTGTTTTAACAATTGCCTAATTAGCAAGGTATGCGCTCAAATCTCAAATTCACTCAGCTACACACAGATTAGTAAGCGACCTTCGGCCGCAATTAAATAAAAAATTTAAACCAGACAAACCTCAGAATGATAATGATAATTCTAGGGAATGTAAGGAGAATGTAACAGATTAAACATAGGAATCAATGAAATAAGCTTTCAATTTAGACCGAAAAAGTGCAGCAGTGACTGTAACACGAATAAAAATTGGAAGAGTATTCCACAACTTCGAGCCAAAGTATTGGATTGTCTTTTTTCCATAGAGGGTGGTATTTTTCAAGGTATTGAATAGATCACCTCTAGTTGCTTGACGAGTTCCAAACCTATGAACTGAAGAGCTAGGAGTAAAATAGTTATGGAAGTAGATAGGAGAAAGTTTATTGATGGCTTTAAAGACAAATGTTAAGATATTCAGGTGAAGGATGTCCTCAAGTTTCATAATTTTTAATGAATGGAATAAAGGAGTAGACGGAGCAGTAAATGGCTGGAATTTTATACATCTGAGGATTTTCTTCTGTAATAGGAATAATGGGTTTAAGTATTAGGTATAGGTAAGACCCCAGACAATAATACCATAGCTGAGAAAAGAAGAGAAGAGTGAATTGTAGAGACAGATGAGAGTTTCATTGGGGATGTAGTGTCTGATTTTGAAAAAGATTCCAGTTGTTCTAGATAATTTTTTATAAAGTTCATTAGCCATTTGGCCTGGATTAGTAATTTTGGAACCATCAATGCCTGTAAGATGTGAGATTGTATCCAAATTATTGGATCTTAGGCTAACAATACCCTTTATACCTTTCCAGAGCATCTTCATGTTGCCCTTATTTTCATCAAAATAATGGTGGTAGTAAGTTTTCTTACTTTCCTTCAATCCATTTACAACATGATTTCGGAACTGTTTGTAAGCTCTGAAGTCAACTGCAGAATTAGTGGACTTAAATTGTTTGAATAACTTATCCCTGATTTTCATCATTTTTGAATACGTAAACTAATCCAGGGTTTGTTTCTTATTTTTAGGGTCTTTTTATTCAACTTTTTTTGTGGGCAATGTTTATCAATGAGACAATGAACAGTTAGCAGGAACTCATTGAACTTTGCATTTAGATTAGCATTTTGATCAGTGAGGAATGACATATCCATTTCTGCATAGTCAGCAAGGAACTTATTAGCATCAAAATGACTATAATCATAAGAAAGATAAGAAGAGGCTTTGTAATCAAATTCACAGTCATTTATGATGCAAAACTGGGGTAGATGGTCTGAAATCAGAGATAAAATGTTTCCACTCTGGATGTTGGAGTCAGAGGCATTACTTACAAAAATATTATCAATACGAGTGGCAGAGGTGTCGGTAATACGAGTTGGATGGAGAACTGAAGGCTGCAGATGATGAGAAAACATCATATTGATGAACTCATTAGTGGATGTATCCTTTTCGTAACTTAACAAGTCCATATTAAAATCACCCATTATGAAAACAAGCTTATTTTCCTTTTCTACTTTATGTAGAGTTTCCTCCAAATGGTCATTGAACTTAGAAATAGCCGAGCAAGGGTGGCGATATACACAGCAGCACAAAATGTTTTTTGATTTTGAATTTTCTATTTCAATCCATACAGATTCAAAATCGACATTGCTTATAGAGAGATCATCCTTTTTGTTAGCAGTGAGATCAGATTTAACGTAAATACCAACACCACCAGCACTACTATGGGAGGGGGTAAAATGGAATTTGTAACCTGGAAGCTCAATGTTGGTTTTTATTGGGGCACTGAAAGAGGCTTTAATTTCAGACAAACCAATTACTTGGATATTAGCATTAAGGCTAGTTATGAGAGTCTGCAATTAACAATTATACAAGGTACCTGCAGTGTAATTGGAATTAGACTCCAATGCTATATGATGTCACTTCCTGCAGTTGGTCGCTAGGCCACACTGATGAACAGCACGTTCCAACCTCGTTTTGATTTGGATAAATGCTCGCGCAACCTTGCGTTCATCCTTCTGTTTGATTGCGAGGACTCCAGGGATTTTGTAACTTGGGTGGGACTGAAACTCAATTGGAGCATGCAGTTAGAATATGATTGTTTGGGTGGGAGTGACATCATATAGCATTGGAGTGTAATTCCAATTACACTGCAGGTACCTTGTATAATTGTTAATTACACTCCAATGACTCTATGATGTCATTTCCTGCAGAGTTCAACGGAATGACAAAATCTTCTGGGCAGTAAAACTCGAAGTGTTTGAACGATTATAGAATTTGCAAAAGGTATACTCCCTGGACCATTTGCCAACTTCCAAAATGTCTGAAATTGTTGCTCCTGCATTTAAAGCTGCTGAAGAAGAGGCTGAGCGAGTCGAATGTCCTTGATATATGGATACATCTACTCCAGATTCTTTAAGGACAGTTTTAAGCCATCTACAGAGTGTTGATGTTTGTACTGGCTTATGAGGTGCCACCGTTGCCAAAAATAGTCTCATATCGTCATCTGACTCACGATAAACCTTTGTTTGTTCCTCATAATGTCTCAAATAATTGACTAAACAAAGCCGACGATCCGCTGGATAAGCTGGAATGAATAAGTCATTAATCACCTTTCCGGGCTTGGATGTCTTCAGCAAAGATGGAAATTTGAACAGCACTCCTTCACTTTTGTAGTATCTGAATTTTAAATCAAGTTTATGCAGCAAATTGGCTCTACCCATGGATGTAAGTGCCATTAGTGTAAGTACTTTGAAACTCAACTGTTTCAGAGATAATGACTCTTTAGGACTCAAAGACAACAAGCATTTTAACACAATTGATACATCCCAAGTTTCCAAGTATTTTGGTTGGGGTGGACGAAGTTCAAAGACTCCTTTCATGAAACGAGATACTAATGGATGAGATCCAATTTGAGATCCATCTACTGGTACATGTGTCATAGAAATAGCACTTCTGTAAACATTAATAGTTCTGTATTTCAAACCTTTCTCATAATATAAGTATGCCAGAAAGTCCAGTATTGTGACTAAAGGACAAGAAAGTGGATCCTCCTGTTTTTCACAACACCAGCTACAAAATTGATGCCAGCAAGAGTTGTAATGTTTTTCCGTACTCTTCCGCCATGAGGCTTGTAAAATATTGGACACCCTTTCTGGAACTGATCGCATTTCCGTGTTTGTCCTGAGACAGGCCAAGCGGCTAATCTTAATGGGCCCCCCTCTTTTGGTTCACTGGAAATTGTTGAGTCAGAAAAATATTTCTCTCCATTGGTAGAAGAGCTGGACGGTCTGAGAGCATCTCCAGCATTATTGGGAACCATGGTTGTCACTTCCAAAAAGGGGCTATTAGAATAGCTGATGCCTTCTCTTGCTGGATTTTTTGTAGACATTTTGAGACTAGACTGAAGGGGGGAAACATGTAACTGAGATTGAACGTTCCCCAATCTATTGAAAAAGCATCTGTGCCTGCTGCTTTTGGATCCCAAATCCATGAAACGTAAGCACTTACTTGGTGGTTCCTTTCGGAGGCAAAGAGGTCTATCTCCGGCTGGCCATAGACTGCAACTATTTGGCGAAAGATAGTGGGGTTTAAATGAAGCTCTGTTGTCGTAGCCTTCATTCTGGACAGATCGTCTGCAATAGTGTTTGTTTTCCCTGGAATGTAAGCCGCTGATATGAAAATTTTTCTCTCCAGACACCAATGCCAAAGATCCAATGCGATTTTGCACAGTGTCCATGATTTGGTACCTCCCATCCTGTTCACATAAGAAACTGCTGTCTTGTTGTCCATTTGAAGCTGAATGTGAACATTTTCCTGCGTTTGTAAAAGGGATTCTAATGTTAGGAAACTTGCAAGTAGTTCACGAGCATTAATATGAAGATTCTGTTGATCTAGAGTCCAGACCCCTTGAACCTGAAGATGATCAACGCAGCCACCCCAGGCTCTGTCTGATGCATCAGAATATAACCGAAAATCAATCGGAGGGGGAACAATACTGTTCGAATTACAGAGCGGAAACTGATTTTTCCACCAATAGAGATCTTCAATAGCAGAAGGGCTAAGATGGACAACCATATTGTAATCCAAAGGTCCACTCACAATTTGTTGACAAGAAATGAGATCTTTTTGAAGAGATCTAAAATGTAATGGTGCTTCCATAACAGCAATACAGCTGAAAGTACACAGTCCAAGGAAACCTGCAAAGGTTCTTGCAGAACAAGATTTGGTCTGGATAAGATAATCTGCTTTACTTTGGATCTTTTTGACCTTATCAGTGGGAAGCGACAATGTCATTTCTCTAGAATTGATTATAACTCCTAAGTATTCAATGATTTGTGTTGGTTGAAGCAAGGACTTTTCTTTGTTTACTGAGAATCCAAGACTTTGAAGAAGACTAACAATCAAAGTGGTATGCTTTACACAGGTCGCAATGTCTGAAGAAATCACCAACAGATCATCCAACCAAATGATAACTCTGATTGACATTGAACGTAAATACGCTACTATTGGCTTGAAAATTTTTGTAAAGCACCCTGGAGCAATATTCAACCCGAAGGGTAGCACTTTGAAACGATACATTCTATGAGCGAAGGCAAATGCTAGATAGTTTCTGGATTTCTCTGCAATTGGGATGGTAAGATACGCATCTGTCAAATCAATCTTTGTTAGATAATCTCCACAATGTAAAAGAAATTTCAAATGTTGAAGACCTTCCATTTTGTAAGTTTCTTTGGGTATGAATTTATTAAGTGGTCGTAAGTTAATGATTGGTCTTAAACCTCCTGATTTTTTTGGTACCGTAAAAAGTCTGCTGACATATTTTACTGAGCATGGATCAACAGATTCAATGGCATCTTTCTGCAACAACAAACTAACTTCTTTCTCGAGAACTTCTTTCTCGGACGTAGATTTGGGAGCCGTTATTGGTACATGTGATTGTTTAGGCTCACATATGAAAGGAATTCTGAGACCTTCAACTGTATTTAAAATTGATTCATTGTTTGTTAAACTCAACCAGGTATTTACAAGATGTTTAGTCCTCCCTGCAGTGTGCAGGGTTTCATTCAGTTTTTTTTAACTGGAGATGAAGTAGTAGAAGATGATCCTTGTTTCCTTTTGTTGAAAAATCTTTTCTGATAATTTGACTGTTGACGAAAAGATCTTTTGTTGTTTGAGTAGGATGAGAAACGCCTTTGTGATTGGTTCTTCTTGAATTTAGAATCTTTTGAGCTCTGATGTTTTATGAAAGAGATATCTTTCAACATCTTGTTTTCCTCAGAAAGCTTTTTGATATGACTGGAGAGTTCATCACCAAACAAATATTTCGATGGTTTACCCTCTTCAGAGATATCATTGCAAATGGGCTTGTATTCAGATTTTAAAGATCTCTGAAAACGAAAACGCCTGAAAGAGCTTAGGCCTGCAACAGCACTGCCCATGAGGACCAAAGAACGTTGGATAACATCAGTTACTTGGGTCTTTGAAATAGGTTCTTCATCCACTATAGCATCCCACAACTGCATAATGGGGAAAGAGGCATAGAAAATGAGAGATCGGATGTTTGACAAACGTGTATCTCCCTCTTGGAGACCCTTCGATTCTTTAATTGCCGAATTCCGAACGATACTATCGTTGAGCTTTGGAGGAGCAAAGAATTCGCAACTTGGTTTTCCTATTTCTTTTTGCAGATCCTTAAAATCATCACTTGATAGCTCTTTATAAAAGAAAGGAGTTGCATATTCAGAAATAGCCGAGTTCACCTCGAACGTAGGAGTAAGCTGAGAAGAGGGCCTAAAAAAAGAATCAGTATCATACTCCCCTTTTTTCTTTTTTGTCGTGGTAGCCTCTTCTGAATAAGCATTTTCTGAATGTGCCCGTTTTCTCTTTGGAAGGTGGTGCTCGGGTGACTGCCCGTGACCATTGTCGGCAACCTCCTGGTTGCCAGTGTGGTCTCCACCTTGGGCTTGTAGTGGGCGTGATATAGGCCTATCGGCTGCACGTGTCATGAGAACCTCAAACATCTTTTCGATCTTTTCCAATCGTTGTTCATGGTTGGGCAAAGAGCTTTCTCCAACTTCATTGCTCGACATGACTTCGAAACCCAAGAATTCTTTTTGCTCTTCGTCTTCTGAGTCAGTTCCAAATAAATGATGAAATGAGGTTGGACTAAGCGGAACACGATTTCCTGACGTTCCGCCGCTGCTCATTCTTGTGACCGAGCAAACAAAAAGAAGGATGAACGCAAGGTTGCGCGAGCATTTATCCAAATCAAAACGAGGTTGGAACGTGCTGTTCATCAGTGTGGCCTAGCGACCAACTGCAGGAAGTGACATCATAGAGTCATTGGAGTGTAATTCATCATGATGCAGTGAAAGGCTGCGAATATTCATATGAAAGAATGATAGATCCTTATTTGAGGTATAAAGTGGAAACTTCATGCGGAGAGCAGTACTGAGAGCAAATTTTTTGAATTATGTTATCATCAACATCATAATCAGATAGATTGGGCAAGTCAGTAAGTTTGGATGAGATTTCAAAAGATGGCAGAGAATCAGTAAGGGAAGGAAAGTTGGTGCAGTTTATTTCTTGCAGCAACTCGTCAGACTCTAAGGTGAATGGAAAAATTTTGGAATTGTTATAGATGGTACAAGAAAGGCATACCAAGTTTCTAAGAGGAAATTCAAATTCACTGGGCAAAATATTGTTGCATTTCATGTGGATCAGTTTGCCACATTGACAGCACAATTTTGATTTCTGATTTTGGTGTACATTATTTAGGCAAATACCGCAAGTCCGACAAGAGCCGTTAGTGTTTGAAGGGGCCATGGTGGGATTTTTCAGTCTTTCAACAATAATATCAGTTATCTTAACATCTGAGGTCATCTGGTTTCAATAAAGACAAAATTCTGCAAAATAAAAAAAAAAGAACACAAAGATACCTTACCTTTACTAAGAGTTGATGTAAAGGGCTAAACACAAGCACTCAACTCATACATACTCTGTAAGCAGTGGAAAAACATAAATTGAAATTGCAGAGATAGGAAGCATGCTATTGGTTTTTGGAGTCAAGATAGTCTTGTGCTTTATTCAAGTCTTGGATATCAAATTCATATCTTTTGAACCCTGAACCACTGTTGATATGAAGCACAGCAGGATAGTTTAGTTTTATCTTCCAGCCTTTGTTTGTGTCCAAAAAATAGCGTCTTATCTTGAGCAAGTTCTTTCTCTTTTCCATGGTTGCCTTTGAGAAAAGTTGCTCAACTTTGATGGTATGGTTAGAGCCACCAGCAGCATGGTACTTCTTTTCAACAATTGCATTTGCAATTGCAATTGCAGATTTTATCTCTGTCTTCTTTCTCAAGGTTGGCATCGAAATACTCGCTCCTTCGCTTGCGCAGCTCTTCAACTTGTCTCTTTCCACCGGTCGCTTTCCAGACAGCTGGAAAATCGCCAGAGTAGCCCCTATCCATAAAAAAGGTCCCAAGGATGACAGGTCGAATTATAGACCCATATCAGTTCTTTCGGTCATTTCCCGTTTGTTTGAAAAGCTCGTTTTTGGCCAGGTATACTCCTATTTCGATAGAAATAAACTGATATTCTGTAAGCAGTCTGGTTTTCGGAGCCTTCACTCGGTCTTAACATGTCTTCTTAGATGCACGAATGATTGGTACATGAACATTGATAGGGGTGAATATACGGCTGCCATTCTTATCGATCTCAAGAAAGCTTTTGATACCGTAGATCACGAAATTTTGTTGGCAAAACTAAATTTTTACGGTCTAGAGGGGAAGGAACTTAACTGGTTTAAGTCTTGTCTCGAAAATAGGCGTCAATACTGCAAGGTCAATGGTAAGGTTTCTAAAACAGAGGTCGTAAACTGTGGGGTACCACAAGGGTCATGCCTAGGGCCACTTCTCTTCTTGGTGTACATCAACGATCTTCCAAATTGTCTTGAAAAATCAAACGTGTCAATGTACGCCGATGACACTTGTTTATATTATTCTGCTGATTCTGCTGATGCAATGAATCATGCCATTAATGCTGAATTAACAGCTTTGAAGGGTTGGCTTGAAGGCAACAAATTGTCTTTAAACGTTGCTAAGACAGAAGCAATGGTAATTGGAAGCAACAAAAAGCTACGCAAGATAGATACGCCTGACGCTCCTAAGCCGCAGTTTAAAATTGGTTCTGAAGATGTTAAGCTTGTAAGTGATGTAAAATACCTCGGAGTTCAAGTGGATCAAGAACTCAAATGGACCAATCATTTGAGTGTTGTCACGAAAAAGATCTCCAGGGGTATTGGCATTCTTCGTTATGCAAAACAATATCTTCCGCCCGCTACCATTGAAACCATGTATAGAAGCCTGGTAGAGCCCTATTTCAGATACTGCTGCCCCGTTTGGGGCAATGCTGGCGTATCGATTATAGGAAAACTTCAAAAACTGCAAAATCGAGCGGCAAAATTAATCACTAACAGCCCATTCGATGCTTCGCCACTCCCAGTCATTCGTGCACTTGGATGGTCCACAGTAAGGGAAATAATTGATCTTGAATCTGCTAGGATTGTTTACAAATCCCTGAATGGTGATGCACCGTCCTACATGAGTGACATGTTTACCAAAGTCAACGTCTCTACAACACGGTCTCTTAGAAATTCGGATTGTGACCTAAGAGTCCCTTTTCTCCGAACGACCACAGGACAGAGATGCTTCTCTTACCAGGGTGCGAAACTTTGGAATGGTTTTTCTAAAACGACTAAAAATGCGTCCACTTTAAAGAAGTTTATGAAAGCCATAAAATGATTATCAGAGACCTTCTTTTTCGTTTATTTTTAATGTATTTATATAAAATTTATTTTAGCGATTGTAATTAGATTATTGATTCGGTTTTTCACGTTACTTTGATTAAATATATTTTTTTCTTTTTTTTTTGTATATTTTAGCATGGCCCCCTGTAAAGCAGTCCTCGACTGAGGGGCTACCATGGGTAAAAAAGATAAAATAGAAATAAAAAAATAGAAAATAGAAATAGTATTGGCATTAGATAGAACTCTGTTTGCGTTCTGCCATGAAGTAAATTCTGCATAAATTGGCCTTGGGGAGAGAGTATTACTTTGCTTTCTTTCTACTCTGTGGGCACGATCAATATTACAGTTTTTTAAACCACATATGCTAAGATATTTCTCTATCATGTTTTTGCAGTCATCCCAACTCTCAAAGCTCTTCCTTGATTCAGGAAACCCATGGAAAATGAGGGTTTTCCTAATTCCTCGGTTTCTTAAGTCTTCCATTTCATTAGCCAGGCTCTTGACTGCTTTAGTCATCCCAGCGAGGTCATCCCGCATTTTTGATACCTCATTTCTGGTCTCTCCGACTAAGGTTTCGTTGTCTTTGATCCTTTGGAGGGCATGTTCATGCCTTTGTTTCACATCACCAATTTTTAGTTCCAAGTCAGAGAATCTTTGGTCTAAGTTCCCTTCAAGGAGATGTATCTTTTCATCGAGCTTTTTATCAATGTCATCAGTAAGTTGGATTCTAAACATTGCTACCCAGCTAGGTGCTACATTGGAAGTACAACGTGCATCGAGAAATTTGTTGTTTGGTGAGGTAGGCCCATTATTAGGCCGACATGGCGACGATTGTGTCGAGGTTGGTGAATTTTCATCAGAAGATTCAGCTACTATCTCCACGTTCAATTCAGGTTTACGGTTCCTTCGGGTTCTTGAAGCCATCTTCAATTTGAGTAAGCTATCATCAGCAATTTTGAGGTTGTAAAGAGTGATTTTATTCCAATTCTTACGGAGCAGTGAAAACCTACGTCATTCCGTAGTCAAACCCCTATCGTTATCCTTGATGGTTGCACTCACTGAAAATATCAAAGACGGCAACTTGTTCGATTTTTATTTTGTGAAAATTAGATGCCGCCGCGGTGAAGCTGTGGACGGCCCTTGGACTAGGCCCATTGCAACAACAAACGAATGCATTTTTTTCGGGTAACTTGTTGTCTGATCGCTCTCATATTTCATTGAAAGGAGGAAATATCACCCGGGAAGAGTTGTAAAGTAAACAACTGGACTCACCAAGTACGGATCTGAAGATTTCGGCTCCCCTTCGAGCTCAGCTCTTGCAATGCAACCCACTCCTTCCACCCGGAAAATTTTGCAGCTAGAGCGCAACCTCGATCGTATGCGCATCATAGCTCATTCACTCACGCAAGTCACTGTGCGTTTCCCCCAGGGAGCGCCGAAGGTCTTGCACTTGCGATTGGTCCTTGTAATTACTTTAGCTTTCAAAAGAGAGCATGCCTGCAATGACTTGATGGCTTGCATAACGTCCAAGCAGCGACTTACACACTGAACAACACATTCGTCCGAGTTTCTTCGAGTCCAACTACAAAAAAGCTTTATTTAGGCCAACTTCACTAGAGAATGAGAGTAGCTTCGCCGCATGCAGAGATGAAATAGATTCAGTGTCTTTCAGAACTAAAGATGGCGTCATCTGCTTATTTTGTTTCACGTACACCAGATGAGTTGATAACAAAACTTGGAGGGAAATGCTGAATCTTCTTGTATCACTTGTTTGGCCACAGCTTTACAGCTTTGCATTTTGCTTCGAGAGCGTTCAATCTCGTTTTCAAGCTGCGCATCGATCATCAGTTTTCAAAACAGTAGCCGTTTCCCCTCCCGCGCCTTCGGCGCTCCCTAGTCACAGTAGACTACCTACCTCAGTCCCAGCTTCCGCTTCGTTCATTGAATTGAAAATACAAGAAGCGGAAGGTAATGTGAAGGAAACATGGTCTACTATCAATAAACTTATAAATAAACGATCGAAAACGACGACAATCCAATCTTTAAGGGTCGATGGTATTACTATTTTCGATTCAAAAGAAATTGCTAACGCGATGAATCAGTTCTTTTGCACTGTTGGAGAAAAACTGAGCAATGATATACCTGAGACTGAAAATCCCCTTTTAAATGATGAATATATTGTAAATCCTAAAAATGCCACTTTTAGCTTTGCACCTGTTACACCTAAGCAGCTAATTGAGACTAGGGAAAGTTCAAGACCTCTCAGGGCTCTGGCCTTGATTGTATCTCAAGCTTTTTTCTTAAAGTCGGGATGCCTGTTTTGGCCGGGTCTCTGAGTCGGCTCTTTAACATGTCTATGTCTCCTGGCATTTTTCCAGACGAATGGAAGATAGCTAGGGTCGCACCTATCTACAAGGATGGCTCAGAAGATGATAATTCGAACTATCGCCCTATATCCGTTTTACCGGTCATCTCTCGCCTTTTTGAAAAACTGGTTTATGATCAATTTTGCGGCTTTCTAAATGTGAATAAACTTCTATTCTCACAACAATCTAGTTTCAGGTTACTACATTCCGCACTGACCTGTCTCTTAAAATGTACCAATGATTGGTACCTCAATTTAGAGAACAGTGAATATACAGCCGTTACTTTTATTGATTTAAAGAAGGCTTTCGATACGGTGAACCATGACATCCTTATACAGAAATTGGAGCATTATGGGGTTAAAAACAAAGAAATACGCTGGTTCTGCTCGTATTTAACTAATAGAAAGCAGTGCTGTAAGGTAAATGGGCAGCTTTCTGATCTTGAATCAATAACGACTGGAGTTCCTCAGGGTTCTTGCCTAGGACCTCTACTTTTCATAATATACGTAAATGATCTTCATTTCTCATTGAGACACTCACATGTCAACATGTACGCGGATGATACAAGCCTTTCGTTCTCTTCAAAGTCCATTCCCTTGATAAATGAATGCGTCAACGAGGACCTCGGATATCTTAAATCTTGGCTTGATGCAAACAAATTGTCCCTAAATGTGACCAAGGCACGAGGTCTTGTGATAGGTGGTAGGAAGCGTTTAAACGACATAGAAAAGGTAGAGGGAGTAAAGCCTCTCTTTAATGTAGGGGAAGAAACTGTTTCTATCATAAAGCAGGCAAAATATCTGGGAGTAATGGTTGATCAACACTTGAACTGGAAAGAACAAATTTCTACTATTAAGAAAAAAGTTTCCAGAGGCATAGGGATGTTGAAATACTCCAAAAAGTATCTCCCTCTTCTCACAATACAAAGTATGTATAAAAGTCTTGTAGAACCATATTTTAGATATTGCTGCCCTGTATGGGGAAGCTGTGGCACCACAGCAATAAACGAACTACAAAAACTTCAAAATCGGGCTGTAAGAATAGTTACTAACAGTAGATATGATGCTTCTGCAAAGCCTATCATCAAGAAACTTGGATAGCTCACTGTTAGTGAAATTATTCGAATGGAGACATTGAGTATGGTATACAAATCTATCAATGATCTGGCTCCCACTTACCTTACAGAAATGTTCTCAAGACTCTCGGATAGAAGTAAGAGAGAATTACGCAATACCAGATCTGATCTAGAAATTCCCATGCGAAAATCTGCAAATGGCCAAAAATGCTTTTCACATAAGGCGCGACAATGTGGAACTGTCTCAGCCTAGAATCAAAATTGTCCCCGACTTTGAAAACTTTCAAAGAAAGCATAGCAAACCTTGCATCTAGCTAATTTCTCTCTCACATCACATTCTACCATATCATGATCATATCTATAATTTTTTATACACTTTGCTAATAGCTGTATAGATCTTATTGATTGTAGTTTTATTTTTGATTTATGTGTAAATTTAGATTCTTTTCTTTTGTAAGTATTTTTTAACAGGGTACATTGTAAACCAGTTACTGAATGTTTTACCCTGTATAAATATTATAAAATGAAATTATAAAATGAAATGAAATGAAATGAAATTGGATGCCGCCACTGCGCTTCATCTGGGCCTGATAATCAAGCTAACTGAAAATCCAGCCAAAATCGCAGCACAAATTGCACGACCAATCCTATCGCAGGACCTTCTACTTGTGATCTGATTCGTCGAGAAGGAATAAGCGTTGCGACCTATGCTGTAAGAAAAGTCGATTCCACAAACATGATTCTGTTTTCCGAGCCCATAATGAATGCATGAAAGAATGCCATGAAGAGACGGGAGCACTTGCCAGCTGCCTGGCAATGAAAAAAAAACCACGCAGATCAAAAGACATCCTTGATAATTTGCCAACCATGAACACCCGCTTTATGTGTATTCCGCAGAACCGGAATCATCATTACGAGGCAGGCCTCATCTAGCCTCAACTGGCCGATTTTTCGAATAGCTTGATCATGAGTCGTAGTTAAAGCGATTATCAGCCTATCGAGGAGCAAAACTACGACATGTAATCAGTCTAAGGTCACAGAGGTCAGATTTTGGAAAACTGCATTTTATGTTTGAAGAATGAAAACATTATTATGTTTGAAGAATGAAAACATTATGGAGGGGCTTTTCTCCAACCGGAAGTAGGAGATCCATATACCTACCTACCTACCTACCTACCTACCTACCTACCTACCTACCTACCTACCTACCTACCTACCTACCTACCTACCTACCTATAGTGGAAGGAATCCGGAATGTTGTAACAATAGGCATTATTCATTCACACAATCGAAACAATCGATGAAGCATTTGAGGTATTTATAGACATTGTTGATTTACACAATCAAAACAATTCAAAGATATTTGGGCCAACAATCAAATTTAGGTGAGCTGCCAAATCATGGCTGTTAATGAACCCATCAACTGAGCTGCCAACTCATTAAACAGCAATTTTCCAAGATCTGACCTCTGTGACCTGGCAAAGTTTGTTTGAAGAATGAAAACATTATGGAGGGGCTTTTCTCCAACCGAGAGTAGGAGATCCATATACCTACCTACCTACCTACCTACCTATAGTGGAAGGAATCAAGAATGTTGTAACAATAGGCATTATTCATTCACACAATCGAAACAATCGATGAAGCATTTGAGGTATTTATAGACATTATTAATTCACACAATCAAAACAATTCAGAGATATTTGGGCCAACAATCAAATTTAGGTGAGCTGCCAAATCATGGCTGTTAATGAATCCATCAACTGAGCTGCCAACTCATTAAGCAGCCATTTTCCAAGATCTGACCTCTGTGACCTGGCAAAGTTCCCTTACTGTTTGACCTGGCAAAGTTCCCTTAATGTTTGAAATATTCAAGATGGAGGAGTATTGTCAAGGGGCAAGCAACTCATTCTAAGCTATCAAGGAAGAGGTGCTGCACTGTTCAGGTAGCAGCTGGTTTGTGGCGAAAGTAAAAATTCGTCAGTATTGTCAGTCAGACATCTCTTATTCCCTACATCTACACGCATTTTTGGTAAGAAACTAGGGATTTGGAGTTGCACTGAAACATCTACACGTATTCGTATAAGATACTTAGGATTTAGAGCAGCATTGAAAGTTTCTTAAAATTATCGGATTTTGACTACACAGAGTTTCTTACGAATTTCTTAAATCTTCCATAACAATCTTGATGTTGATTAGTATGTTTGCCCTCGTGATAATTTCAAAACAATTAAGGCTAATTACTAGGTGTTCCTAACAAATCCTCGCAAAGTTCAACCTGGCAAAGTTCCCTTACTGCTTGAAATCTTCATACGGATGACTGTTGTCAAGGAAATCAACCAACCCATATGATACTATCAAGAAACAGGTGTGGCACTATTAAAGTGGCAAATCTTGTCTGGCTAACGTAAAGAATTTGTCGGTATCATGTGCCATCCTTATTTTCGGTACGTCCGATGTAATATTTCTTATGCTTATCAAGAATTCTAGTCTCCTTCAAGTGGACCAGTTAGGCTATTGCCATCGCGAAATATACTAAATCCTACATCAATCAGTTGAAATTGCAGATAAATATTTATTTCGTTATGAAGCAAGATACACATGATCTCATTCTTCAAACATGGCTAATGGGAGCCTTTAATTTATGTTTGAAGAATGAAAACATTATGGAGGGGATTTTCTCCAACCGGAAGGAGATCCATATACCTACCTATATATATACCTATAGAGGAAGGAATCAGGAATGTTGTAACAAAAGGCATTATTCCTGCACATAATCCAAACAATGAATAAAGCATTTGAGGTATTTATAGACATTGTTAATTCACACAATCAAAACAATTCAGAGATATTTGGGCCAACAATCAAATTTAGATGAGCTGCCAAATTATGGCTGTTAATGAACCCATCAACTGAGCTGCCAACTCATTAAACAGCAATTTTCCAAGATCTGACCTCTGTGACCTGGCAAAGTTCCCTTACTGTTTGACCTGGCAAAGTTCCCTTACTGTTTGAAATCTTCTAGATGGAGGAGTGTTGTCAAGGGGCAAGCAACTCATTCTAAGCTATCGAGGAAGAAGTGCTGCACTGTTCAGGTAGCAGCTGGTTTGTGGCGAAAGTAAAAATTTGTCAGTATTGTCAGTCAGACATCCCTTATTCCTTACATCTACACGCATTTTTGGAAAGAAACTAGAGATTTGGAGTTGCACTGAAACATCTACACGTATTCGTATAAGATACAAAGGATTTGGAGCAGCACTGAAAGCTTCTTAAAATTATCGGATTTTGAGTACACAGAGTTTCTTACGACTTTCTAAAATCTTCCATAACAATCTTGATGTTGATTACCATGTTTGCCCTCATGATAATTTCAAAACAATTAAGGCGAATTACTAGTTGTTCCTAAGATACCCTCGCTGTTAATAAAATCATCAACAAAGTTGCAAAGTCAATAAAATTCAATTTTCAAAGTTTAACCTGGCAAAGTTCCCTTACTGCTTGAAATCTTCATACGGATGACTGTTGTCAAGGAAACCAACCAACCCATATAATACTATCAAGAAACAGGTGTGGCACTATTAGAGTGGCAAATCTTGTCTGGCTAACGAAAAGAATTTGTCGGTATCATGTGCCATCCTTATTTTCGGTACGTCCGATGTAATATTTCTTATGCTTATCTTCATACGGATGACTGTTGTCAAGGAAACCAACCAACCCATATGATACTATCAAGAACAGGTGTGGCACTACTAAAGTGGCAAATCTTGTCTGGCTAACGTAAAGAATTTGTCGGTATCATGTGCCATCCTTATTTTCGGTACGTCCGATGTAATATTTCTTATCCTAATCAAAAAATCTGGTCTCCATCAATGGACTAGTTAGGCTATTGCCATCCCGAAATATAATAAGTCCTACATCAATCAGTTGAAATTGCAGATAAATATTTATTTCGTTATGAAGCAAGCTACATACATGATCTCATTCTTCAAACATGGCTAATGGGAGCCTTTAATTATGTTTGAAGAATGAAAACATTATGGAGGGGCGTTTCTCCAACCGGAAGGAGATCCATATATTTACCTTCCTATAGTGGAAGGAATCAGGAATGTTGTAACAATAGGCATTATTCATTCACACAATCCAGACAATCGATGAAGCATTTGAAGTATTTATAGACATTGTTAATTTACACAATCAAAGCAATTCAGAGATATTTTGGCCAACAATCAAATTTAGGTGCGCTGCCAAATTATAGCTGTTAATGAATCCATCAACTGAGCTGCCAACTAAAAAAAACAGCAATTTTCCAAGATCTGACCTCTGTGACCTGGCAAAGTTCCCTTACTGTTTGAAAAATTCATAGTGGACAACTGCTATCAAGGGGCTAGCGACTCATACTAAGCTATGACGGAACAAGTGTTGTACTGTTTAGGTAGCAGCTGGTTTCTGGCTAAAGTCTTTCTTAAAAATTCGTCACCATTGTCGACGTCCCTTATTCTCTACATCTTCACGCATTTTTGGTAAGAAAGTAGGGATTTGGAGTAGCACTGAAACATCTGCACCTATTTGTAAAAGAAACTAAGAATTTGGGGCAGCACTGAAAGTTTCTTAAAATTATCGGATTCTGAGTACACAGAGTTTCTTACGACTTTCTTAAAGCTTCCATAACAATCTTGATGTTGATTAGTATGTTTGCCCTCGTGATAATTTCAAAACAATTAAGGCTAATTACTAGGTGTTCCTAACAAATCCTCGCTGTTGATAAAATCATCAACAAAGTTGCAAAGTCATTAAAATGCAATTTTCAAGGTTTAACCTGGCAAAGTTCCCTTACTGCTTGAAATCTTCATACGGATGACTGTTGTCAAGGAAACCAACCAACCCATATAATACTATCAAGAAACAGGTGTGGCACTATTAGAGTGGCAAATCTTGTCTGGCTAACGAAAAGAATTTGTCGGTATCATGTACCATCCTTATTTTCGGTACGTCCGATGTTATATTTCTTATGCTAATCAAGAAATCTGGTCTCCTTCAAGTGGACTAGTTAGGCTAATGCCATCCCGAAATATACTAAATCCTACATCAATCAGTTGAAATTGCAGATAAATATTTATTTCGTTGTGAAGCAAGCTACATACATGATCTCATTCTTCAAACATGGCTAATGGGAGCCTTTAATTATGTTTGAAAAATGAAAACATTATGGAGGGGCTTTTCTCCAACCGGAAGTAGGAGATCCATATACCTACCTACCTACCTACCTACCTACCTACCTACCTACCTACCTACCTACCTACCTACCTATAGTGGAAGGAATCAGGAATGTTGTAACAATAGGTATTATTCATTCACACAATCCAGACATTCGATGAAGCATTTGAGGTATTTATAGACATTGTTAATTTATACAATCAAAACAATTCAGAGATATTTGAGCCAACAATCAAATTTAGGTGAGCTGCCAAATTATGGCTGTTAATGAATCCATCAACTGATCTGCTAACTTATTAAACAACAATCTTCCAAGATCTGACCTCTGTGACCTGGCAAAGTTCCCTTACTGTTTGGCCTGGCAAAGTTCCCTTACTGTTTGAAGTCTTCGATGTGGAGGAGTGTTGTCAAGGGGCAAGCAACTCATTCTAAGCTATCTGGCCACTTTGTTGCAAGAAATATGAACGCAACTCGAACAAAAAACCCAGATATTGTCCTTCACTAGTGGTAAAATGGATCATTGATACTCTGCGTAGTGATTTATTGCTTCTTTCAGAATTAAAAAGTTCCTTCGAGCAAGTAGCACGAAGACCACGCCGTTTTCAAAACAATCTCTTCACTCTACTGTACTTTCTAAATTTTTCATTTTCATTTTCATTTTCAATTTATTAGGGAGGGAGACCTTCAACCAACTGGTTGATTTACAAGGGGCCCTCCATATAAAAATTTACAAAACTAAAAAATGTTAAAAACAGCTAAAAACGTAATTACAATGAATATATACATCTAACCAAAAGGCTATAGAAATGAAAGAAAAATACCTAAAAGCAAATGGACTACGAGTTCCCCCCAACGACCGAGCAACCAGCCCGACTCCCGCCCCCTACCCCCTCCCACCAGGCCGACAACGAAAACCCAAAGATAAATCTCCGTTCCCGACCCAGCTGACACCAAACACAGGGACAATGAGAGCGCCAGCCTGGTCTCAACTGGGAGGCCATTCCAAAGTTTAGCACCGCGAAAGGAAAAAAATTTCTGCCCATTAGCAAATGTTTTCATCGGCAGCCTCAAGTCTGTTGCCGAATTTCGGAGGCTACGAGAGTTACAAGCAGAGTTTCTAGTGAAAAGCTTGCGCATGTACTGTGGAGCAAGCCCATTGAGAGACTTGTAGACCATTGATCTGGACTCCTCATCGACAAGCTCACGGATTGTCTTCCAACCAAGGCTCACAATCAATGGTCTACTAGGGAATCACAGCTGCTATTCGTTACAATTCTAGCAGCTCTATTTTGAAGCTTTTGGAGCTGATTGATATCAGTGTTGCCACAACAACCCCATACAGAGCAGCAGTATCGAAAATGGCGCTCCACAATACCTGAGTACAAAGTTTTCAAAGAAACCATTGGGAGAATATTTCTTGCGTGTTTTAGAAATCCAATGGCTCTAAATGTCATGGTCTTGGAGGTGCTGCCTCCTTCATGAAAGACAATGAGTTCGAATGAGTATGCTCAAAGACAATGGAATTTCTCTCAAAATAAGACCACCACTCTTGCCTAAATTTGTGAGCTTACCGAGGAGCTTAAATCAAAACAAGTTTGGTTTTAAATGTTTCTTAGATAAATACACTATCTTTTAGAATTGAATTGACACGGAAAAATAACATCTCCTTCGCGCAAGAAGCCTTCACAGTTGTTAAACATATTCACTTCCGGTCATTTTCCTATACATTTGTATAGGGGCATCAGAACGAGGCAAAACTCCTCAAGAAAGGTGTTGTCTGGCGTGGACTTGCAACAACGAAAGCATCGCGGGTCTGCAGAAGATATTTCAATCCTAACGACTTTAAACATACATTGGCTGCTACAATTGCATTATTAGCTGGCTTCCAGAGCACCTTTCTGACAACTCTTCGACGTGCAAAACATGAAATTATAGTTGAAATCGAATGATACACTCACCCACTCTTTGAACATGATGACACCGGATTTGTCATATCAGGACTTGGCCGTGTTATCACACTCATGGATAGGTAAGGGCAAGTTCTTTCTCCACATTTATCTTTCCTTTTTTTCGATAGCTCATTGGTTCTTTGCGAACTTTTTAGGTGGCCAGTGTATTGCCTCTTACAATATAACTTGTATTTACAGATTATTCGTGAAGCCACGCAAATGCAAATGTGCCTTCGATAGGCGCTTGTTGGTCTAATGAGAAGGGAGAATCCTAATAGTAACAATCAAACCCTGGGGACATCAAGGCTTGTCTTTCCGTAGTCTTTTGAAATAACACAATAGTTGAATGTTTTATCAAGACAATGGTTTGATCAAGCCATTCACAGCGAAAGACAATCAATATTCAATTGCTAATTTGCATCAAAATAATTCAAATGATGTTTTTATGTTTCTATTTCAGAGTCGGTCCCACTTGAGGAGAGCAGAACACAGGAAGCTTGGCCTGACTGTGTTCAATTCGTTCTTCTACATCAAGGGAGAGCTATGAGGGTGTGCTGCTCAATACTCGATCCTTGGAAATATCAGACAAGCTATTGGCCGCCATCTGAAATTTATTTTGTGTACTGTTCGATGTGTATCTGCAATGCGGCCTGTGTTCTTCACGGTTAATTCTTCAAGTGCTTCGGGCCTCTCAAGTGATGAATTTCTTATGACTCATTCCACGTCACGACTTAGCTAGTTCCAGGCCTCCATCATCATGCGGTTTTTGAACGAGTGCCCTTTTTCAAAACCCCCAAACCTATCCTTTTGCATCGCAAAGATAAAAAAATATTATTGCCATCGGATTCCCCATAGTTTGAAATTATGAACATAAAAAATCGCATTTGCCTTTATCTGACCTTTAAGGACCTTTCCGATATATTTGAAAGAATCACATCCAATCGCTTCAATAAAGCATTTTTGGAGAAGCTTCCCTTGGTTTGTGCTTGCATTCAGTGCATGACTGCAACAACTGACGACAAAAAGTTCCAGTCTCCCCTACCAAGAAGGGAGGTCAGAGATTTAGGAGACTCTGGTTAGCTAAAAGCTGTGAAAATTTTAAAAGGAGATATCATCGAGTTGTTGAATCCGTATTCTTGAGATATTCTTGCAAAGCACGCAACGGTTAGTTAACCATTGTATGTTTTGCACTTAAATTTATCTTCTCACTTGACTTTCAATATGTTTAGAAACATATTCGTGTTAAATCATGCACTTAGGAATAGGAAACAAATTAAGAAACTAAACAACGAAAATGGGGAAATTTTCTTGGTATATATACCTTGAAACCTTTTAGTACTGTGACCTGATTCAGGTTTTTTTTGTATCAAAGCTACCTTTTTTTAACCATTTTTGCCGGTTTTAACCAAACCTTTGAAAAGACGCTACCAAACTGATCCTTCTGCTGGAGATTTTTGTGTTCAAAAGCCTACCCACATGGGCGGGCACGTAGACATACCTTGAACATGGCGTCTAGCACATCGCTTGGCTGCACTCTTTCGTGGTTAAAAAATTCATAGGTAGTTGCAGAGATGTAAAAGAGATGCAAAAACCCCACAAGCCTACAACCCTGGTTTGGAGAAAGGTTTGAGCAAAAAACTGGGAATGTTTTGTATTGCTACACAAGAGCATCAAATTAGCACAAAATCTGGGCTTGGTCTAAATTTTGCACTATCAAATCATAGTCAGTAGAAGGACTGGTCATGAATCATACAATGGCCCATTGTTCTATGTTATTGAGCCCGCACGTTCAAGGGACTTGCCGATCTAAGGTGCACACACACATGTGTTTCTCGCTTTCAAAACAGGCAAAAAATTAAAGGAAAATGAATATATGAGGTTTTCTGCCTTTAGTATTTTTCGAATTCTAGGCGCAAATTGCTATATACCATTTTGTGGAAGAAGTAGGAAGAAGAAGGAAAGTTGAACCCTATTATTACCGGGGGGGCACAAAGTGTCCGCGGCCCAGATTATTTGATGCAGTGTGGTCAGTTCGAAAGATACAGAGCTGAAACTTGGTGAATTTTCCTCAAATTTGATATACTAATCAAAAATCTAAAAAAGTTTCAAAATGATAGATACTGATCACGTGACCAGCATCTTTTCAACACGTGGTCAGCAGTAAAAGCAAGGAAGGGACTCTTACTTTTTCCAGAATGATCACAGATCATTGAGAACACTACCATTCAATAGATCATTACTAGAGCTTTCAGATGATATATAACTTCATTCATTTTTGATTATGTCAGCAATTTTAAACTTAATGACATCATCAATGTTCATGACGTCATATGAATAATAACAAATGTATTAGAAAAATTTTAATGACCAAAATTGGTTCTCTTAATTACTATACATCATTAAATAATGAAAAACTTATAAATAAATACTGAATATATGATTTATATAATGAACTTAGATAGATATTATATTGCGGATTTTTACTCATTGATGCTTTGTGATACATTCTAGTCCATTTAAAAAGGAATAAACAAATGAAAACTTAATCATTGTCATTTTTGCCAACAGCAAGCAAATACTGCTTTTTTCGTTAATTATGACGTCATTGTGACGACATGGATGTAATGAAAAATGAAAAAAGAAGCCTGTTGTGTAGATTTCGTTATCTGCAATATTAGTGACTTAACAGAGGGGGGGCACTTTGTGCCCCCCCGGTATGTGATCGAAGAAGTATACATCGTGCGAGAGGTAGAAAAATTGACAGACAACAACTTCAGTTTCATGAGGCCTTCATAAACATATCTTCATAAACATAACTTAATTTTGTGCATACTTCCCCACAGATGAGTTAAAAAAGTGAGCTATTTACACTTTCTACAAGGGTTAAAAGAAATATTAGTGTTTACTCGGTAACTAATGCAAACATCACACATTCCATATATGGAGCGGAAAAAGTATTGTTCGTTAGTGTTATGGATTATCGAAATGGCGGGTGGAGAGTAGTAATTTCTTCCTAGGGAAAACGTTTTTGGATATTCCATTTTTGCACTGCACTTTCAGCGTGGGAAAGCGCGAACATCAAAGAAACGAAAAGGAGTCATAAACGTAAGCGAGGTTTTTCCTACTACAGGTACTACAAGGGTCCAAAAAGCCCGGTATTTTAAGTTTGCTAGCAGGGAAAACCATCCAGTTTGGCTTGCAGACTTCGTGAACGATATCACTATAATGCGAGTTGTTGAAGAACGTTTTAAGACTCAAGCTTTAAGCCTACTTTAGTGACTGTTTAATATGATTTTTCCTTCTTTTGTTCATCATAGTTCAATGTCGCAGTCAGCGAGTCTTAACTGGGGTAGGGGTTACGGTCTTTGCCTAATAGCAACCCCAAGTAAGGGAGGGACAAATGAGGAGAATACGATTAAGTCAGCAAACCGTTATTTTGTGCTCCCTTGCCGCAGCTCTGAATCTAGCCGGAATTTTTTGTCCCGTGGTTTGGCATACACGTATTTTTAACAGGAAGCCAAGAAGTTTGCCCAGTTCTGAAGTTTTCTTAAAACAAATTAAAAATATGTTTAGGATTTTCCTTTTTCAGAGTAGATATACATAGTTTCTTAAGCGAAATTCTCCCAGCATTGGAGTTACTTAAACTTTTGCGATCTGAGAGTTGGCTTTTTATAGGCAATCTCTTATAAAAGAAATATTCAGACCATGAAGCTGATTAAAGAAAGCAAGAGCTTCTATTTTGAAATGAAAGCCTTTATTTCAAAGTCATTGAAGCGAACGTTCTTGCACGTAAGTTTTCATAACGTGGGGTAGTGTGGACTGGGCCTGATAACTCAAATTTAAGGAAGCCTTGAACTGCATCCTTTCATTTAAATTCTCTAAACACGGGTACCCCGTCAATCAGGAAAGATTGCTAAATTTTCGGACTTATATTTATCCTGCCAGGTTATTTTGTTCTTTTTTGTGTGAAAGGCGAAATGACTTTACTGTTGTTACTGTGATTGCCTTTTGTAACCAGTAAATAAGAGCCAAAAAACTGCAGACATCTTATTCGATCCTTAGTGTCAACTTCGATTGCTGCCATTGCAAGACTATTAAGATTCTCAGATTCTGAATAGTGAAAGTTTGTTAACAGACGCTAAAACCGTGAGGGATCCCCAGCCTCCGTGAACATAACCACTTTGTTCTTCTGTGTATGCATGACTCCAGTAGAACTCAGCAAAAGCATACAGGAATTAAATGGAAGTAAGCTCGGGACGAAAAATAAAAGTCTCAGACGAAACTGCACTCCAGTCCTCCAGTTCTTGAGCTTCTTCATTTTTTGCGATCCAAGAATTGATTTTTACAAAGAGTTTGTTCAATGGGAGGCAAAGGATTTTTAACATTTCAAAAGTTTGGAAGAGGAACTTCGAACCAATGCCAATCAATTACTTAAAATTTGTAACGATTCTCAACAAACCTGCTTCAGTTTCAGTTTCATTCATTTTAAAATTCCCCAGCATACAAGATCATTAGATAAACAACATTAATTAAAACAGGTTATGAATGCAAAAAAACAGTTAACATAAAAACATTACAACAATACTTAAGATTTGTATGAAGAGGAATTCCTTAAAGGGGGAGCTCTCTCAATAGATAAACTAATCGAGGAGAGAGCACCCCTTGTTCTAATATCCTATTTTCAACTTGAAAATTTTAATCACTTTTGGAGGTTGATTTGGAAGTTGGTATGGAGATTTTGGAGATCCAAAAAACAAATTTGGAAAATTTACTAAAGGATGATACCCGCCCGGGGCATACCAGCGGCCCCCACCCAACGCACATCACAGCATGAAGTGACCAGGAGAACCCGAAAGATAGTTAAAGAGCACCATGCCCTGCTGCACACCGAGACAAGCCAATCAGAGGCATCAAAGGCCACATTGATACACAAATGCAGCCTCGGATGCCCCAAATAGTACACATCAGCTGCAAGGTGCCAGTATCCTACCTGCTTATCAACAAAATTATATAATCATAATAAACCAAGAAGCCCATCTCAAAGCACAGCCAAGCACAAAACCCCACTCCCCATATCCCAACATGCGTCAGACAGAAAGCCAACAGCATTCCCAAGAGAGGTCCCAAAGCCCAAAGTTATGTTATCATTTTGCGTCAAGATTTTAGCAAAGAAATGTTCTAGTCAATGACTTAGAACTGATATTTTGGCTCCTGATGGAGAGAACGGTTGGCTCCAGTGCTCCGCCATTGAAATAGTTTGGGCTCCAGGGCTCTATGCTGCGCTGTCAAGGATGGGCTCCAGAGTTCCAGGGACCCCCCTTGGTGGCTTCACTTTAACAAAAGTCCATGCAGCTATTAAATTCAAAGACAACATACCGGCCTTAGGACACAGTGTCTTCCTTTCAGTTGCTCTTAGTTTCCATTGCAGGCAGTCTCATGGAAAGATTTTGTTGCCATGGGAAACCTACCATTTCAGATAATGTCTGGAAATGCTAAAGTTGAATCAAAGTTGTTATTTAGACTTTTTCGGAAATCCCGTTTTCAAATGTGAAGAAATCTAAGCATATTCACGGACGTTTCTAGAATCGAGTATCATTTAAAGGCGAAACCTCTGAAGCCGGGTAAAAAGTATGTTCTTGGGTACATCCCCGTACAAAGTTAGGTCAAGTACCCTCTCCGGGGGTGCTGCCAACAGATTCACACAAGAATCATCTTGCCTCTTGCTTCTATCATGTGAACATGAAGTTAACAAAGACTGGGCCAAGTTTCACTTTAGGACAATCAAGCTGAAAAATTATTAGTGGTGCTCTCTGTCTGAAGTGTGTGGAAGAATTGATATGTGTCGAAAAGGCATTCCTTTATGCATTTCCTTATGTAACAGTTCGTTAACTGCAGGTTTGGTATCAGCATGATCGACTTAAAGAAAATAAAACGAGAAATTTCAGTGTGCATAGTTGTAAGAAAATATTAATCATAACGTCATGGGACTGATGACGTCATAGATATTTTCATAACTTCATCAAGGCATAAAAATATTATATGTCAATCGAAAGCTCTAATCGAGCTGAATTGAACTGTGTCATTTAAGTTGATGAAGAGTACCTGCGAAAGGCTATGGTCAAAAATAAACAATTTACTGGATGAATTCTTGATCTCCATGGTAGATTTGGTAGCAACAGAGTACAAAATCAAAGGCTGTCATGATTGTTAGATCGTTAGAATATCCCTGTTTAACCTCCCCCCCCCTCCAGCAGGATAAAACAGCACGCTCTTTGTTTTTTGTACAAGATTCAAATTCCTACGTCATCTTGAGGCTGCAATGCTTGATTTCATTCCAATTCTCAAATTTGCTGGCTCCTGCTAAAATACGGAACGCAAAACGAAATGTGAAACGAAGCAGAATGGCGGAACAGCACAGCGGATTACTACAATGCTTAACGGAATCTCTAAAATGCGTAGCGGAATTACTAAAATGCGTGTCTCTCTCCCTTTGTAAGTGCCCTGTTCTTCGAGAGAGTTGGTGGCCATGGTTCTCCATAACTCTCTGTCTTTTTGCTGTTCTGATTATTTTGTATTTTACCGATCTTCATCTAATGACTGAGACTTGAGAGTAAAGTGGGCATCTGCCTTCCTCTAGCTCTTTTCCCTTCAATTTTCCCAGTTATTGCCACATCTTCCAGTTCTTTTTTTCTTAAAACATGCCCTAAAAATTGCAATTTAAACTCTGATCCTGATCGTTCCTCGAGTTATGATGAGTTGCGAGTTGATATCTCCTGATTAAGGCTCACAAGAGATATACCTATCTTAAGATTTAGCGTCTGATACTCGGGTTTTAGGGCATTTTTCATTGTAAGGCGTCTTTGATTTGAGAGGTCGCCGATAAGATGTCCAAGCAGAGCGATTGAATCATAAGACATCGAGATCTGACTGTTAATTTCACTTTTGTCGTCAAAGTTTTTAGCATTTTTCAGCATAAAATCTGCCATTTGCAGAGTAATGCAGCCCACTTTTGTTAGCGTCTGCTGCATGTTGCTCAAACGAAGATCAGTCTCCTGATTAAGGCTCACAAGAGATATACCTATCTTAAGATTTGCGCGAAAATGTGATGATAAACTTCTTGAAATAATATGATTGCTGATGACGACTGGCTGAGATTGGAAAACATACTTGTGTGTGGCAGCCACTCATCACACCCCAGTTTCCCTTTCATTGGATTTGATACAAGTCTCATCCTCGTATCCTTTCATCTTAAGATTTGTTGCAAGGGGAACCCACTCCTTGTAAATTATTTGAGTGCAGTAATTAGCCCATCCAAATTATTTCAAAAATCTATTTTTTGGTATTTACCTTACTTATTGTTTTCTAAGAATTTAATTGATCAGTCAAGTAGGAAAACAATAGCAGTGTTTTGATCACGGAAAATGAAAAGTTTAAAATCTTTTGCTGAAAGTCGCTTTTAGCTCCTCGTAATTTGTTGAAATGATGAGTCTTCAGTTCTGCAGGCTTCCGAATAGTTTCTGATCATCCTCCTCAAAATTGTCGTTGCATCTGTATATGTTGATAGGTGATGATATGTGCCTTTGTAGGCATTATTTCGCTGTTCGTAAGTTTTATGCAACCACAGCGGAAGTATGCTCATTATTTTTCCAGCAAAATAAAAAAGTTTCTGAAATGTTATCCAAGTGCTCAGCTAAGGCCCTTGGCACTCGCTTAGTGATCTTAGACTTTAGTTCTTGTTAACCCTATTTTGGTTGGGGGGGGCAAATTTGCCCCCCACTTTAGTAGATTTCTTTGAATAACTTTGCTAGGAAGATATTTATAGCCATGAAACTTCTTGACTTTTTGCAACTACTTATTGTGCAACTTCTCAAAAAGTTTCATTGAAATTGAAAAATGAGGGGGCGAGAGACAATTTTCTGGGACTGACCCTGGAAAAATCGCCAATTCTCAAATCTCAATTATCGCGAAAAAAGGAATGTAAGTTGAATATTTTGCAAATTTCTTTTGTAGTGTAGTGTTATTTGATGCATTCTATCACAGTTGTCATGTTTGGGTGGAAAATGTGCTCCAAATCTAATTTTATCGCAATTTTCCTGATTTTAGTCAATTTTGCCACTTTTCTTGACCACACAAAGGAAAATACTGACGTGAGCAAAAATGAGGACTAATCTTAGGTTAATTTTTATATTTTCAGAAAGTACATGCCTGAGGCTATTAGCACACAAATTTTGGTCACTCTACCTATTACCAGTCAAGAGTTAGGTAGGGGGGCTTTTTTGCCCCCCAACCAAAATAGGACTACCAAATAGCCCAACCACTATAGGGTTAAGAGTTCCTTGATATTGTAAAAAAAATGCCTTGCTGTATGGTGTTTTGCCTGGCCTAGGAAAAACGCCTTATTTGATATGCATACAAGATCACTTACCTGGTTAGAAGCAGTCCAACTGGACATCCTCTATGATCGGGGCCCTCGCCACCAAGGGGCATTTCACTCCCAAAAACCTCGAACACTTTTGGCAAAAATCCTTTTTTGTTTTCTAGAAAAATCCATCAAAATACGTATAAATCCCTTTGTTCTGACAAAATCTCGTACAATTTTTCCAATGAGTCAATTTTACCAAAGCTGCCATTGGAGGATAAACAACAACAGGTTTCCATGTGACCAAATCAAACATCGACAATCATGCGCGCGCGGATTTTTTTCTCACATTTTTTGTATCCAAACATCCTAGAAACATTACTGCAAACATCGCTGCAAACATCGCTACAAACATCGCTGCAAACATCGATTTTCTAATCATCTGACTCTCTTGTTCTCAGGGAAATAAGCTACTCTTATTGGCCAAAAACGTATGGCGTCGAAAACGTACTCTACGTGACATCCGGTTTAGTCAGTCCATTTTAATATTTGCATGTGCAAATCAATTACTTGGTGCTCCTAACAAATGCTTGCTGTTGATGAATCATCAACAGAGCTGCAGTCACTAAAACGCAATTTTCAATGTTTTGACCAGGCAAAGTTACCTAACAGCTTGAAATCTTCATATGGACAACTGTTGTCAAGGGAAACAACCAACCCATGCAATACTATTAAGAAACAGGTGTGGCACTATTACAGTTGGAAGTCTTGTTTGGATAAAGCCAAGAATTAGTCAATATCATGTGCCATCCTTGTTTTCGGTACATCCAATGTAATAATTCTGATGCTTATGAAATCTGGTCTCCTTCAAGTAGGCTGATTATTAGGCTATTGCCTTGCTGATATAAACTAAACCCTAAATTAAACTATTTCAATTGCAGATAAATATTTACTACTTCACAAAGCAAGCTATGTGTATGATCTCATTCTTCAAACATAGCTACTAAGAGCCTTCAATTATTGAAAACATGAAAATATT
The DNA here is from genome assembly GCA_964019985.1 of Aurelia sp. 4 Dawson et al 2005. Taxonomy (NCBI): domain Eukaryota; kingdom Metazoa; phylum Cnidaria; class Scyphozoa; order Semaeostomeae; family Ulmaridae; genus Aurelia; species Aurelia sp. 4 Dawson et al 2005. Next base: position 8,518,162 of record OZ026509.1, read on the forward strand.
ATGGAGGGGCTATTGCTCAACCGGAATGAATACACCTACCTACCTACTGAGATAGGAATAAGGAATGTTTTAACAACAGCCATTATTTATGTACACAATCGAAACAATCAACGAATAATTTGAGATACTTATAGGCATTTTCAAAACAACTACACAATCAAAACAACTCTGAGATATTTGGGCAAACAATCAAATTTAGGTGAGTTGCCAAACTATGGTTGTTAATGAATCCATCAACTGAGCTACCAACTCATTAATTAAAGGCTCCCATTAGCCATGTTTCAAGAATGAGATCATGTATGTAGCTTGCTTCATAGCCAAATGAATATTTATCTGCAATTTCAACTGATTGATGTAGGATTCAGTATATTTCGCGATGGCAATAGCCTAAATAGTCCACTTGAAGGTGGCCAGAATTCTTGATACGCATAAGAAATATTACATCGGACGTACCGATAATAAGGATGGTACATGATACCGGCAAATTCTTTACCTTAGCCAGACAAGATTTGCCACTTTAATAGTGCCACACCTGTTTCTTGATAGTATTATATGGGTTGGTTGGTTTCCTTGACAACAGTCATCCGTATGAAGATTTCAATCTTTTGAAAATTGCATTTTAATGACTTTGCAACTTTGTTGACGATTTCATTAACAGCGAAGATTTGTTAGGAACACGTAGTAATTAGCCTTAATTGTTTTGAAATTATCATGGGGGCAAACATAGTAATCAACATGAAGATTGCTATTGAAGATTTAAGAAAGTCGTAAGAAACTCTGTGTACTCAAAATCCGATAATTTCAAGAAACTTTCAGTGCTGCTCCAAATCCTTAGTATCTTATACGGATACGTGTAGATGTTTCAGTGCTACTCCAAATACCTAGTTTCTGACCAAAAATGCGTGTAGATGTAGAGAATAAGGGATGTCGGACAATACTGTCGAATTTTTACTTTAGCCAGAAACCAGCTGCTACCTAAACAGTGCAACGCTTGTTCCTTGACAGCTTAGTATGAGTTGCTTGCCCCTTGACAACAGTCGTCCATGTTGAAGATTTCATTCAGTAAGGGAACTTTGCCAGGTCACAGAGGTCCGATCTTGGAAAATTGCTTTTTAATGAGTTAACAGCTCAGTTGATGGATTCATTAACAGCCATAAATTTGGAAGATTACCTTTTAATGAGTTGGCAGCTCAACTGATGAATTAATTAACAGCCAGAGTTTGGCAGCTCACCTGAATTTGATAGTTGGCCCAAATATCTCTGAATTGTTTGATTGTGTAAATTAACAATGTCTACAAATACCTCAAATGCTTCATCGATTGTTTCGATTGTGTGAATGAATAATGCCTTTTGTTACAACATTCCTGATTCCTTCCACTATAGGTAGGTAGGTAGGTAGGTAGGTATATAGGTAGGTATATGGATCTCCTACTTCCGGTTGGAGAAAGGCCCCTCCATAATGTTTTCATTCTTCAAACATAATTAAAGGCTCCCATTAGCCATGTTTAAAGAATGAGATCATGTATGTAGCTTGCTTCAAAACGAAATAAATATTTATCAGCAATTTCAACTGATTGATGTAGGATTTAGTATATTTCGGGATGGCAATAGCCTAACTGGTCCACTTGAAGGAGACCAGACTTTTTCATTAGCATAAGAAATATTACATCGGACATACCGAAAATTAGGATGGCACATGGTACCGACAAATTCTTTACGTTAGCCAGACAAGATTTGCCACTCTAACAGTACATCACCTGTTTCTTGATAGTATTCTATGGGTTGGTTGCTTTCCTTGACAACAGTCATCCGCATGAATATTTCAAGCAGTAAGGGAGCTTTGCCAGGTTAAACTTTGAAAATTGCATTTTAATGACTTTGCAACTTTGTTGATGATTTTATCAACAGCGAGGATTTGTTAGGAGCACCTAGTAATTAGCGTTAATTGTTTTGAAATTATCACGAGGGCAAACATACTAATCAACATCAAGATTGTTATGGAAGATTTAAGAAAGTGTTAAGAAACTCTGTGTACTCAAAATCGGATAATTTTAAGAAACTTTCAGTGCTGCTCCAAATCCTTAGTATCTTAAACGAATACGTGTAGATGTTTCAGTGCAACTCGAAATCCCTAGTTTCTTACCAAAAATGCGTGTAGGTGTAGGGAATAAGGGATGTCTGACTAATAATACTGACAAATTTTTACTTTCGCCAGAAACCAGCTGCTACCTAAACAGTGCAGCGCTTCTTCCTTGATAGCTTAGAATGAGTTGCTTGCCCCTTTACAATATGAGGTGTCATCTATGACAAAAATCAGTAATCGAAATGTGGAATGTATGAACTGAGATTTATGAATCAGGCATACGCAAAATCCCGAATTTTGCACTCATCCAGTATGAAATTTGGCAAAATGCCTTCCAGAATCCAATATACCTTTGCGTTATTCGTTGATTTGTCATACAACAATTTCCATTTCAAATATCCATTACCGCTGTAAAACACCATTCTGTCATTCGAATATCCATCATTCATTAATTAGTCATTTCAGAATTTGCAAACATCAGTTCACCATTTCAGATTCCGCCATTCCTTCATTCTGTCATTTGTCATTACGCCATTCTGCAAACCACAAATCCATCATTCGAGATTCTCACATTCGTCAGGCTGTTATTCGTCATTCAGAATTTGGCAAATTTCGTTCCAATATGCAAATGAGCTATGACAATTCAATTCAGCTTGACAATCCTTTCTAGAGTTACATACCCCCTTCACCAGCGCTTAAGCTTTGTGAATAGCATCCGGTAATGGTGATGTCCGGTGCTGCGTGTTGAAGCCATCGATTTAACATCCCTTTCATCCATCCGCAGGCGTCTGTCATCTCGTCTGCATCTGCTGATGGCTAAATGGAGCAAGCAACACTCTCCCAGGGAATAAGTCATCTTTTTGCCCAAGTCTTGAATAAGCCCAAGTCAGATTTGCTCCGTCGCTTGGAGCACATTCTTCCCCACTTTCCATCGGGTACACTCATACACTCATTTTTATGAGGACACAAGCTAAAATTCGCGGATGCTGGGAACTTTCTTTCAGAGCTATTTTACTACCAAAAGTTTCTTCTTGCCTTATGAACTTTTTATTGCAGCCAGTTTCGTGCAAGCGGATCTCAAAGCAGTTATAACTTGCACCCAAAGTAATTGTCAAAATAGTTGCTATTATTATTGAAGTAAGATTTTCTCCTACAATTTCTTTGAGATATCGTTTATACATACACATATTTTTTATTTGAGACTAAAAGAATTTGAGCCAAAAGCTTCCTAAGAAGTACTATGAGTTTTTTTGCGAGTTTTTTACACTATAGACCCTGCTTACACTCTTCGTATAATCTCCTGTTCCTCCGTGAACCTATCGAAACAATGTTTTTGAAGCTTTTCTAATTTTTAGACAGAACTCAAGTATGTTCATACCTTCCAAGTAATATGATACAAGAAAGAAGAGAAAATAAAGTAAACTATGTTAAGGATTTCGTTTTTCAAAATAAATAGTTTCTTGAAATACATTTTCCCAGTATTGGAGTTTCTTAATTTTTTCTGAGAGTTGAGTTTCTTATAAGCAGTTTTTCTAATAAGAAAAATTTGAGTATATCGCTTCATACAAAGTGGATATATTTTATTTCATATTTCATATTTCATTTTATTAGGGAGGGAGACCCTTCAACCAACTGGTTGATTTACAAGGGGCCCTCCATATAAAAAACCTACAAAAATTAAACAAATTAAAAACCGCTAAAAACTACTTACAATGAATACATCTAATAAAAAAAAAAATCCTATCTATAAAAAATGAAAGAAAAGTACCTAAAAAATAAAACCGCCAGTCCATCATAAGCTATCTTTAAAAATATATATAGAGGATGCCTGTTTGGTCTCAGCTGGGAGGCTATTCCAAAGTTTAGCTCCGCGAAAAGAAAAACACTTCTGCCCATTTGCAGATGTTTTCTTTGGCAGCCTCAAGTCCGTTGCCGTATTTCGAAGGCTACGAGAGTTACTAGTAGAGTTTCTAGTGAAAAGATTGTGCATGTACTGTGGAGCAAGCCCATTGAGAGACTTGTAGACCACTGATCTGGACTCTTCATTGACAAGCTCACGAATGGTCTTCCAACCAAGGCTCCTAATCAGTGGTCCACTCGGGGAATCAAAGCTGCTATTCGTTAAAATTCTAGCAGCTCTATTTTGAAGCTTTTGGAGCTGATTGATATCAGTGGTGCCACAACAACCCCATACAGAACAGCAGTATCGAAAATGGGGCTCCACAATACCTGAGTACAAAGTTTTCAAAGAAGCCATTGGGAGAATATTCCTTGCGTGTTTTAGAAATCCAATGGCTCTGGATACTTTGCTAGATACAGTTTTAATATGCTCTTTCCAATCTAGACTGTTGTCAACTTGAACACCAAGGTATTTGGTCTTCTTGACAACGTCCAGTTCTCTGCCACGAATTTCTAGATTCAGTTTTTCTGCTGCATTGTTGAGTGTTCGGTGCTTTGGTTTGGTCGCGATTAACATAGATTGTGTTTTAGCAACATTTAGCGAAAGTTTGTTGCCCTTCAACCATGAGTCTAAGTGCTCAAGATCGACATTAATAGCCTCGTTCAGCTGAGAAATATCTTTTGACTTTAAGCAAAGGCTAGTGTCATCAGCATACATGGACACAGTTGAACTCTGGACAGCACTTGGGAGATCATTGATGTAGATCAAGAAGAGAAGTGGTCCAAGACATGACCCTTGGGGTACCCCTACCTCCACTTCCCCGGTTTCAGAATCGACTCCACCTACTCTGCAGTACTGTTTTCTGTGGGAAAGATAAGATTGAAACCAAGAAAGCTCCCTTTGTCGAACACCATAGTGCTCTAACTTTTTGCAGAGAAGGTCATGATCTACAGTGTCAAACGCTTTTTTAAGGTCAATGAATACTGTACCCACCATCTGTCCAGTGTCCAACCCACTATACCAATCGTCAGTGTTTTTCAGTAAACAGGTCAGTGTAGAATGGAGTTTTAAGAATCCAGATTGACCAGGATGAATAAGGTTATACCTAACCAGATATTGGTGAAGTTGGTTAAACACTAGTTTTTCAAAGAGCCTTGAAATGACGGGAAGAACTGAAATTGGGCGGTAATTAGACTTTTCAGCCCTATCCCCATCCTTGAAAATTGGTGTAATCCGGGCATTTTTCCAAGAATCAGGAAACTGACTAGTTTCAAGAGAGGTGTTAAACATGAAAACTAAGGAGTTTTCAATGTAAGGAGTAGCTAACTTTAAGAAGTAACTAGATATGTTGTCACTTCCAAGGCTCTTAGATGTTTTTATCTTGCCCATTGCATCTCTAATGTCCTGAACTACGATTGGCCTGAAATTAAAGCGCCTATTATCAGGGTTAAGATTATATTCACCAGTGAGCATGGGGTTGGGGGCATCTTCAATCTTGCTTGCTAGATCCTTACCTACTGAGCAGAAATAAGAGTTCATGGTATTGGAAATTTCCTGCATATCTACAATTTCTCTTCCAGAGTCTTTCAAAAGATCTATGTTTGTTGACTTAGATCTTTTGTTTATTACCTGTTTTATTATTTTCCATGATTCCTTCATGTTGCCTTTAGCTTGAACAAGTCTTTCCGAAAAATACTGCCTCTTCAACTCAGAATTTTGTTTGTTAATTTTGTTTCTTATGTGCCTATAGGAGCTCATAAGAAGCTGAGATTTGCTTTTAAGAGCAGCTTTTTTCAGTTTATCCCTGCCTCGTATTAGCTTCTTTAGGTCGTCATTCACCCATGGGCAGTACCTCTCAGAAACACGCAAAGTCTTGGTGGGAGCATGCTTGTCAATGATCAAAGAGAAAAGGGTTGACCACTGGGTGACAAGTACATTGACATCATCTGTTTCGTTAAGTCCCTGCTCCCAACAAATGTCAGCAACATCAGCAAGGAATGCATCTTTGTCAAAGTTTTTCATAGATCTTGTTGTGATCACCTTATGGTCCTTCTTTAATGCACCCTGAAACTTGCGGACACAAAAGATCATATAGTGATCACTCATAGAAACCTTATGCACTCCTGCTTCAATGATATTTCTGGCAGATGTTGTAGCAACATGATCTATCATGGAGGATGTAGTTAGTGTGACCCTAGTTGGCTCCTCAATAAGCTGTTTGAGACTAAAGAGCTCATAGAGGCTGCTGATGTGTTTAGCATTATTATCAGCAGGTTGGATATTTTTTGGGGTGTGAATAACGTGATGTGAATTGATCTGATGTGTGTAAAGCCTGGTTTTCATAAAATTGAAATTCATCGCCGATCTTTGTCATAGAGCATCGCCGATCATCGCTTACGCTGTAAGACAATAATCGGTGATGATTTACTATTCAAGGAAAATTAAGCTTAAGGTTACGGAGGAAGTGGACATTGCCCTTTCTCCGGAAGTAAGGAACTCTGTAACCGACTGTACACCTATTAACTCAGCAAGATGTTTTGTCTCAAATCGTTTGTTGTTTCTTTCTATCGACTCCTCCACTAACACGTGGCATGAGAACGTCTCATACTGCAAAGATTCTAAGTCATGGCGGGCCGAGGGCAACACGCTATCGCTTCGCTCCTTAGCCAGGCGATGAACTTGCTTAATGGTGTAAGAAACTCGCAAAAAACTGCTACGGTACTTCCCCAGTACTGCTTAAGAAACTTTTGGCACAAACTCTTTTAGTCTCAAATAAAAAATATGTGTATGTATAAACGATATCTCAAAGAAATTGTAGGAGAAAATCTTACTTCAATAATAATAGCAACTATTTTGACAATTACTTTGGGTGCAAGTTATAACTGCTTTGAGATCTGCTTGCACGAAGCTGGCTGCAATAAAAAGTTCATAAGGCAATAAGAAACTTTTGGTAGTAAAATAGCTCTGAAAGAAAGTTCCCAGCAACCGCGAATTTTAGTTTGTGTCCTCATAAAAATGAGTGTATGAGTGTACCCGATGGAAAGTGGGGAAGAATGTGCTCCAAGCGACGGAGTAAATCGGACTTGGGCTTATTCAAGACTTGGGCAAAAAGATGACTTATTCCCTGGGAGAGTGTTGCTTGCTTCATTTAGCCATCAGCAGATGCAGACGAGATGACAGACGCCTGCGGATGGATGAAAGGGATGTTAAATCGATGGCTTCAACACGCAGCACCGGACATCACCATTACCGGATGCTATTCACAAAGCTTAAGCGCTGGTGAAGGGGGTATGTAACTCTAGAAAGGATTGTCAAGCTGAATTGAATTGTCATAGCTCATTTGCATATTGGAACGAAATTTGCCAATTCTGAATGACGAATAACAGCTTGACGAATGTGAGAATCTCGAATGATGGATTTGTGGTTTGCAGAATGGCGTTATGACAAATGACAGAATGAAGGAATGGCGGAATCTGAAATGGTGAACTGATGTTTGCAAATTCTGAAATGACTAATTAATGAATGATGGATATTCGAATGACAGAATGGTGTTTTACAGCGGTAATGGATATTTGAAATGGAAATTGTTGTATGACAAATCAACGAATAACGCAAAGGTATATTGGATTCTGGAAGGCATTTTGCCAAATTTCATATTGGATGAGTGCAAAATTCGGGATTTTGCGTATGCCTGATTCATAAATCTCAGTTCATACATTCCACATTTCGATTACTGATTTTTGTCATAGATGACACCTCATATTGTCAAGGGGCAAGCAACTCATTCTAAGCTATCAAGGAAGAAGTGCTGCACTGTTTAGGTAGCAGCTGGTTTCTGGCGAAAGTAAAAATTTGTCAGTATTGTTAGTCAGACATCCCTTATTCCCTACACCTACACGCATTTTTGGTAAGAAACTAGGGATTTCGAGTTGCACTGAAGCATCTACACGTATTCGTTTAAGATACTAAGGATTTGGAGCAGCACTGAAAGTTTCTTAAAATCATCCGATTTTGAGTACACAGAGTTTCTAAACACTTTCTTAAATCTTCCATAACAATCTTGATGTTGATTAGTATGTTTGCCCTCGTGATAATTTCAAAACAATTAACGCTAATTACTAGGTGTTCCTAACAAATCCTCGCTGTTGATAAAATCATCAACAAAGTTGCAAAGTCATTAAAATGCAATTTTCAAAGTTTAACCTGGCAAAGCTCCCTTACTGCTTGAAATATTCATACGGATGACTGTTGTCAAGGAAAGCAACCAACCCATAGAATACTATCAAGAAATAGGTGATGTACTGTTAGAGTGGCAAATCTTGTCTGGCTAACGTAAAGAATTTGTCGGTACCATGTGCCATCCTAATTTTCGGTATGTCCGATGTAATATTTCTTATGCTAATAAAAAAGTCTGGTCTCCGTCAAGTGGACCAGTTAGGCTATTGCCATCCCGAAATATAATAAGTCCTACATCAATCAGTTGAAATTGCAGATAAATATTTATTTCGTTATGAAGCAAGCTACATACATGATCTCATTCTTCAAGCATGGCTAATGGGAGCCTTTAATTATGTTTGAAGAATGAAAACATTATGGAGGGGCCTTTCTCCAACCGGAAGTAGGAGATCCATATACCTACCTATATACCTACCTACCTACCTACCTACCTATAGTGGAAGGAATCAGGAATGTTGTAACAAAAGGCATTATTCATTCACACAATCGAAACAATCGATGAAGCATTTGAGGTATTTGTAGACATTGTTAATTTACACAATCAAACAATTCAGAGATATTTGGGCCAACTATCAAATTCAGGTGAGCTGCCAAACTCTGGCTGTTAATTAATTCATCAGTTGAGCTGCCAACTCATTAAGAGGTAATCTTCCAAATTTATGGCTGTTAAGGAATCCATCAACTGAGCTGTTAACTCATTAAAAAGCAATTTTCCAAGATCGGACCTCTGTGACCTGGCAAAGTTCCCTTACTGAATGAAATCTTCAACATGGACGACTGTTTTCAAGGGGCAAGCTTCAGTTTCAGTTTCAGTTTCAGTTTCATTATTTAAATTCCACAACATATAATTTATGAAAAAGCTAAAATACAGAAAATTACTACATCAATAAGCAAAATTAATACAATTTACAAAAGATTAAAGATGATAGGAAATTAATACAACATACAAATACAAAACAAAGAACAAAAATAAATTGTATGCAGGGAATTACTTAAAGGAGGAGCTCTCTCAGTAGGTAAACTAATCGAGGAGAGAGCCCCCCTTATCCTAGAATATTATCAGTTGACTTTGGATGAATTAAAATTATCCTGAGAAGTAGACGGAATTGCATTTGATCACGCTATGGAACCCTTGCACCAAAACACAGCACACAGGCCACACAGCATGTTCGCATCATGATTGTGATATTATTCAAGATGGCAAATATATCAGCTTCATCGGTTAGCCTTGCTCAATAAGTAAAATTTCATTTTTGTTTTAAATGATACTTTAGATGGAGCATTACGGAGTTCCACAGGTAAAGAATTCCAGAGTTTAGCACCAAGATAACGAATCGATTTAAGACCATATTGAGAACTGTTTTTTCGGAGTAAATATAGATCACCTTGACTGGCCTGTCTTGTGGAATATTGATGAACAGATGAATTGAATAAGAAAAAATTATGAAAGCAACTAGGTGAAGTTTTGTTGACAGGATCAAAAACAAAAGTTGAAAGTCTGAGCTCAAAAATCTCAGAGAGTTTGAGAAGTTTAAGATCTTTGAAGATAGGAAGAGAGGGTGACAAACGAGACTGAAAAGAGATAGCCCTGACTGCTTTTTTCTGTAATTTGAATATTGGTTCAATGTATGATGCATATGTTCCACCCCAGACAATAAGACCATATTGCAGAAAAGAAAGGAATAAAGCATTATATAAGCACAGCAAAACATCCAGCGGTAGTAAATTTCGAATTCTGAAAAAGATTCCACAAGTTCTGGCTAATTTTTTAGAGAGTTCGCTGAGATGGTATTTCCAGCTTAGGTGCTCATCTAAGAGGAGTCCTAAGAATTTAACAAATTTAACTCTTTTAATATGTTTTTTACCTATTTTAACAACAGCATCAGAAGGAACAGATGATGATGAAGAATGGAAAGTAATGAAGTTTGTCTTATCAATGTTTAATGATAATTTATTTGCATCAAGCCACTTTTTTACTGATCTCAACTCTCTATTTACTATTTTAATCAAATTAGACAAATTACTGGATTCACAGTAGATGTTGGTATCATCAGCAAAGAGATAAAAATTCAATTTCTTAGAAGAGCTTGGTAGATCATTAATGTAAATAAGAAAAAGTAACGGACCCAGTACAGAACCCTGTGGTACGCCACAAGCAATTGAAAGTAAATTAGAATTACTACCATTAACAGAAACATATTGCTTTCTATCAGAAAGATATGACCTAAACCACTCAAGAGCACATCCCCGAACACCATAGTGTTCCAGTTTTGATAATAAAATTTTATGATTAACAGTATCAAAAGCCTTTTGTAAATCTATGAAAATACCACAACCAAATCTTTTATTGTCAAGTGTATTCTTTACAGTTTCTGTTAGGCTTACTAGTGCATGATCAATCGAGTGGTTTTCTTGAAATCCAAATTGTAGAGAAAAGAGAACATCATGTATTTCTAGAAATCTATATAATCTTCTATACATTAACTTCTCAAATATCTTACTAAAGATGGGCAAAAGAGAAATTGGCCTATAGTTTGATGGTAGCTGAATAATGTAATTACCTTGACTATTTTAAGTTTATCAGGGAAAATACCAGTCTGAAAAGATTGATTAACAAGAAGAGCAAGAATTGGAGAAACAGACGGTCCAATGATTTTTAGCAATTTAATAGGTATACTGTTGGGTCCTACAGATTTAGATGGATTTAGAACTTTGATTAGGTCATTAACTTCTATGAAAGTAACTGGAGTAAGGAAAAGAGAATTAGAAGTTCTGTTAGATAGATAGTCAAGAGGAGATTTAGGAGTCTTTGGGATTGTCTTTGTTATTTAATCAGTAACATTTACAAAGAAATCATTATTAAAGATATTTGAAATTTTGCTAGAATCTATAGTTACATTACCATCCTTATCTTGGATTTTATTAATTGAGGAAGAAGTAGAAGATTTATGAGAGATAATTGATTTAATACCAGACCATAATTGTTTCATATTTTGACTGTTAGAAGAAAAATAATTGTGAAAATATCTTGATTTACTTTCTTTTATTACATTGGACACTCGATTTCTAAATTTTTTATACAGATTAAGGTTATCATCAGTTGGCTTCTTCTTTAACTTCAGCAAGATTTTGTCTCTGATTCTCATCATCTTTTGTATTTTACTGTTTATCCATGGTTTTTCTTTTAACTTTGATTCCTTTCTACTCCTCTTTTTAACTGGTGCATTTTTGTGTGACAAAGAATTAAGTTCACCCAAAAACCTATCAAATTTGGTATTCATATCCATGTCCATGTTATCTATGTAAGTAAAGTCAGTCTGGTTAAAATCCTCAAGAAACTTGTCTTCTTTAAATTTGGAGTAATCATGTTTAAATGATACAGACTTGTGATGACTAATCTGACTATTTTTCAAAACCAAAAATTGGGGAATGTGGTCAGAAATTTGCATTAAAATATTGCCACTCGTTATATTAGCATTCATAGCATTAGTATATATGTTGTCAATGACTGATCCAGAGTTTTGCGAGATTCTAGTTGGATGATGAATACAAGGAAGAAGACTGTGTGAAAAAAGATTATTAACAAAGTCATTAGTTGATGTATGGGAATCATAATTTAGTAAATTGATTTGAAATCACCCAATATGAAGACTAGTTTGTTTGAGGAGATTTTTGAGAGTAGATTCTGAAAGTGAGAAGTAAGGATATCTATATTTGAACAAGGATGTCTATAAACACAGCAAATTAGGATATTTTTGTCCTTTTTATTTTCAATTTCAACCCAAACAGTTTCAAAATCATTTCAGGGGTGGCGCTAGGAAAGTTCCGACAAGGGGGCTGATGCTTCCGACGGGGGGGCTGACTACTTTGGTACCAGAATTTTGAAAGCAGACGGAAGCTCAGAAACTAGCATCGAACGGTGTCAGCACTATTGGCACTGTGTTGCAGTGCAGTAACTAAGAACAAATAACGAGAAGCAAGAACTGCAAGTTTGGCCTTGATTTTCTTTATGTGTAAACTTGGTGAAGGGGGAACAATCTGATTTGAAGATTAAGGCGTAAGAACAAAACAGTTGTGCTACCTAGTGGACAAATGACATCGCCATAGCAAAATCAACGTTATTAAACAAAACAATTTGTTCATAAATGGGTTGTCTTTTATAATGCAATTCTACAGTTTGGAAATTTTGCTTTGAATCTGTTCAAAACCGCATCAAAATCAAGCCTACTGCCTCGATCGCGGTGAATTCCAAGCATCATAAGGCTATCCAAGCGCTCATTTTTCATCAAAGAACGAAGATCACTCTTAACGAGACGCATCGAGCTAAAATTTCTTTCGCATTCGGCTGAAGACACAGGCAAGGTGCAGGCAATGGATACCAAGCGGTGCAGCTCAAAGAAGGCTTCTTTCAATTTTGTCAGGTACGCCTCAAGTTGAAGAAGTGTGGTTGGGCACTCAGCTTCCCTTTTCCGTCCCAGCATGCACTTAAACGTTGCAATCTCGCATCGAAGACTTTCGGTTTCAGCCTTAAAGAGCTCGGCGAAGTCGATGAGTTTCGTGACATCCAAAAAGCTATTCGAGGTTGGACATAATGCAGTGATGCCTCTCATCATCGTTATATTCTTCTCGTCGAATCTCTTGCAAAGCTCAGCATTTGCCTTATCAAGAATTTCGTAGATATCCTGCACATATCCATCTAAGCCACCTGTTGACGTTTCGTTCAATGGAGCCTCTACGATATAACCTTGAAGGGTAGTTGGTGCTCTTTTCTTTCTGCTTTCTCTTGTTGCTTCTGGCAGGTTGAGTCTGTCTGCTACCTCTTCGGCCGCATCCCAGAATTCTTGGCACTTCTCTCTCGAGCGGCACTCGACTATCTCTTCCTTCAGTGTACCAATGAGCTCAACTGCGGCAGTCAGGTCATTTGTTGGTTTCTGCAGCATGTCAGAAGCAAACTTTGCCTTTTCCAAAATATGCTTTATGGCAAACAAGTATCGCACAAATTTCCGATCAATCTGTAGCTTGAAGCCATTTGCCTCAGTTGTACGGTCAGAATCTGTATCATTGTCAATGATGTCTTGCAAAACTTCAATGACGATATCCAAACGCTGCCACAACACATTGAATTGCTTTGCTTGGCATGACCATCTGGTGTCAGTTACCTTTCCAATCTCCATTAGGTTCACCTTGTGTTGCTCCTGAATGCTTATCCATCTTTTGTGAACAGTGCTGGTGCTCAGGAATGAATGGAGACTTCTAAACAGAGAAATCATGTCTGCGACGCATTTGACTGACTTGACCACATCTACTATTACAAGATTGAGACGATGACAGAAACAATGAACGTAGTATGCCATGTGAGCTCCTGTCTTTTCGGGAAGCTTCCTTTGCACCCCATTAAGGTGGCCAGAGACAACCGACGCTCCATCATAGCCTTGTCCAACACAGTTCGCCATGCTAGCATTAATTCTCTGAAGACGCTCGATTATTGTATCAGAGAGACCATCAGCATTCAACCCATGTGCCTCAGCAATTCCAACGAATTCTTCATGGATCGCATTCTGGTGGCAGTAGCGCACTGCAATTACCACTTGTTCCTTTTTGCTGACATCCTTTGATTCATCTGCAAGCACGGTAAAATATTTGGCCTCGTGTAATTCCTCTTTTATCTGCTCCAGAACCATTTCTTTCATGATATCCAAGATAGCGTTTTGTATACTGTGGTGTGTGTATTTAGCATTTTTTGGACCCAAACGAATCTTCTCGGCAATAATTGGGTCATGCTTTGCGAGAAGTGAAAGAATAGCGAGAAAATTGCCACAAGATGGACCAAAATCAAGTCCTTGGGTATCAATATCACATGTACGAAATGATCTGCCAGTCTCACGTTGGGCTATTTTCCGTTGAGCAGTTAGCAGCAGCACCTCGCAGACCGCTTTCAAATAGTGCCGGTTATCCTGTACTAGTTTGGAATAACCTTGGTCATGAAGTGTGGGGACAGACTGAAATGCACCAGACTTGACATCTTGATAGTGGGCATAGGCAGCTACGCTATCTGCATGTATCAAGCTTTGTTGATGTTGTAGCAGTTTATTGTTTTTTTCATCTGAACCATAACATTTCTTCCAGTTACGAAAACCTTGCAAAACAAATGTGGGTTCTTTGCGATTGATGGAGAAATGTCTACAGTGGAAACAGTAAACTGCATCTTCCAGTTTTGAATATTCAAGCCAAGAGTATTTTTCATACAGCGAAGGGGCAAACGCTCTGTATTGGCTTCCAATCATATGTGACGGAAATTTAATGTTCTTTGGTTGTACTGGTTTGTCATCTTTAGTCGATAGATCTTTTGGACCAAGTACTCCTACTTCATTGATGTCATTGGTAGCTGTATTTAATTTCTTTGCACCAACTACGAGAAAGAAATAGTTTTAACATTTATATGCTAAAAATTAAGGATAAATTCAGTCTAGTAAAGTGAGCTTTAATGTCGAGAGTCGGTAAGCCAATGATCCTGAATTTGAATCGCAACTTTCTTCGAGTTCTGGCTTTGAATGGTACTTGCAATTTTCATCTTTATATAAACTTCGACAGAGATCAGTAAGAAAGAGGAATGTAAATCAAGAGAAAGTTAATTGTGTCTCAAATAGATGCCAGAAGAGTCGAATTGATGATTGAATCGCAACTTTAGAATGGAAATACACAAGCTTTCAGCTAGCCTGAACGGTCTTCTCAAATGCAGTGAATAAGAATCACCTTGGGTGACTTCGCATAGTCCAGCAGGGTCTGCATCATCCTCCTCTAAATCACTGCTTATGTCGTCATGATCATTTCCACTTTCTGAAGAAACACTACTTTGATCATCCAATATTTGTGAGGCTTGGCCATCGAGGATCTCTGGGTTTAATTCTAAAATGGAAAAAAATCAGGTTATAGTTTCCAAAATTTTTGGAAACGAAAATTGTCATGGAATGAGCGCGATACAGTTCCTCTCATTTGTTGACACAATTTTTAAAATAAATGTCTTCATACTCGTTCCTGTGAAAGAGGACCGTGATTTGACATGTGAAGCGTGTTTTGTTTTGCTGTGTTTGCTCTCTTAAAAGCAATGATTTTCTATCACACGTATTTTTTTGTAAGAAACTGCTTATAAGAAACTCAACTCTCATATCGCCAAAAAATTAAGAAACTCCAGTACTGGGAAATTCTAACTTAAGAAACTATTCATTTTTAAAACAAGAAATCCTTAACATATTTTACATTATTTCAGTTGTTTCCAGTATCATATTACTCGGAACGTACTTGAGTGTTGTCTCAACATTGGAAAGCTGTCAAAAAACATTGTTTTGAAAAGTTCAGGCGGGTGCAGCAAATTAACATGAAGATTGTTATGGAGGCTTTAAGAAACTCGTAAGAAACTCTGAGTCCTCAAAATCTGATAATTTTAACAAACTCTCAGTACTCGCCCAAATTCTTAGTTTCTTATAAAAAAATACGTGTATATGCTGAGATCGTCGTGTGACTACAGTCATTCAAAACTCGTATATCCTTCTTAGTCAAATTCATATTTAGTGCAAGAAATTATTCAACATTCCAAACATTAAGAAATTTGGAACCTACCTTTTTCAGCTATTTCATTTGGAACATCGGCCACACTGTCTCCTTCCTCCAGTCTCGTCTTCTTACTCTGATCATCGCTTGCGCCCACTGCACTCCGACTTTCTGCATTCTCTTCGTTTGCTTGCCGCTTTTTCGCAATATAGGCCCTACCCTTCGGTTGAAAAAAGGCTTCCATTCTTCTCTGATTTACATCTTCCTCGACAACGACCGTTGTTGGTGCAGTTCTGCCAGCATCATCTAACTCTTTGTGTTTCGATTTAGTGTGCCTTCCAGTGTAATCGTTCAAAAAAACTTCATTGCAGATGGTGCAACGCACGTTGAAACGAGTAAATTTCGTTGCCATTGCTCAACTTCAACCCGATCCGATCTGAGCCTTGATACACATAAACTGCTTTGTTCAACAAAACCAGGAACTCTGACTATTTTAACGATTATATCAAAATGACTTGATAGAGATTTAGAGCTCTAAAATAGCTGCTGTCACATTTCCTGTGAAGACATTCCAGCAGTGTGATTTCCTCTTGAAAGCGAAACAGATTTCCGACGGCCACACACTCTGTCTTTGAAGGAATGTCGAGGCTAATTTCTAGGCTAGAAAACATGCTTAAAAAAGGAAGAAAAGACAAAAAGAGCACCAGCCTCAAGCTGAAAAATTAATTTTCAGTCAGAAGAAAGATCTTACGGCCGACTATCTTAATTATCGGTCGTAATGATAAGGTTACTTCACAAAACAAAGAGAAAAAAATTGTCGTAAAGTGTGCTCCGACAAAGTGATCGTTTTGCTCCGACGGGGGGGCTCTAGCCCCCTAGCCCTCCCCTGGCGCCACCCCTGAATCATTTGTGCTAGAGTCTAATTCAATCCTAGGATTAGAAGTAAGAGTTGTTTTAACATACAAACCAACTCCACCATTCTGACTTAAAGATGAAGTTTCATAAAATTTATAACCAGGAATATCAACATTTGAAGATATTGGATTATCCTTAGAATGCCACATTTCAGAAACTCCGATCACATCAAGATTCAAGATTCAAGCAACTCGTACTAAGCTGTCAAGGAACAAGCGTTGCACTGTTTAGGTAGCAGCTGGTTTCTGGCTAAAGTAAAAATTCGACAGTATTGTCCGACATCCCTTATTCTCTACATCTACACGCATTTTTGGTAAGAAACTAGGTATTTGGAGTGGCACTGAAACATCTACACGTATCCGTATAAGATACTAAGGATTTGGAGCAGCACTGAAAGTTTCTTGAAATTATCGGATTTTGAGTACACAGAGTTTCTTACGACTTTCTTAAATCTTCAATAGCAATCTTCATGTTGATTACTATGTTTGCCCCCATGATAATTTCAAAACAATTAAGGCTAATTACTACGTGTTCCTAACAAATCTTCGCTGTTAATGAAATCGTCAACAAAGTTGCAAATTCATTAAAATGCAATTTTCAAAGTTTGAAATCTCCATACGGATGACTGTTGTCAAGGAAAGCAACCAACCCATATAATACTATCAAGAAACAGGTGTGGCACCATTAAAGTGGCAAATCTTGTCTGGCTAAGGTAAAGAATTTGTCAGTATAATGTACCATCCTTATTATCGGTACGTCCGATGTAATATTTCTTATGCTTATCAAGAATTATTAAGCTACCAACTCTGTAATTAATGAGATGGTAGCTCAGTTGATGGATTCATTAACAGCCATAGTTTGGCAGCTCACCTAAATTTGATTGTTTGCCCAAATATCTCGGAGTTGTTTTGATTGTGTAAATTAAAAATGCCTATAAGTATCTCAAATTATTCGTTGATTGTTTCGATTGTGTACATAAATAATGGCTGTTGTTAAAACATTCCTTATTCCTATCTCAGTAGGTAGGTAGGTGTATTCATTCCGGTTGAGCAATAGCCCCTCCATAATATTTTCATGTTTTCAATAATTGAAGGCTCTTAGTAGCTATGTTTGAAGAATGAGATCATACACATAGCTTGCTTTGTGAAGTAGTAAATATTTATCTGCAATTGAAATAGTTTAATTTAGGGTTTAGTTTATATCAGCAAGGCAATAGCCTAATAATCAGCCTACTTGAAGGAGACCAGATTTCATAAGCATCAGAATTATTACATTGGATGTACCGAAAACAAGGATGGCACATGATATTGACTAATTCTTGGCTTTATCCAAACAAGACTTCCAACTGTAATAGTGCCACACCTGTTTCTTAATAGTATTGCATGGGTTGGTTGTTTCCCTTGACAACAGTTGTCCATATGAAGATTTCAAGCTGTTAGGTAACTTTGCCTGGTCAAAACATTGAAAATTGCGTTTTAGTGACTACAGCTCTGTTGATGATTCATCAACAGCAAGCATTTGTTAGGAGCACCAAGTAATTGATTTGCACATGCAAATATTAAAATGGACTGACTAAACCGGATGTCACGTAGAGTACGTTTTCGACGCCATACGTTTTTGGCCAATAAGAGTAGCTTATTTCCCTGAGAACAAGAGAGTCAGATGATTAGAAAATCGATGTTTGCAGCGATGTTTGTAGCGATGTTTGCAGCGATGTTTGCAGTAATGTTTCTAGGATGTTTGGATACAAAAAAGGTGAGAAAAAATCCGCGCGCGCATGATTGTCGATGTTTGATTTGGTCACATTTCATTTCATTTCATTTCATTTTATTTTCATTATACAGGGTTTAGTTACAGCTACAATAAAACTGATTTCCAAACTGCCCTGTTAAAATAAATACAGTAAACTTAATATTTCTAAACATAACAACTTTACAAGCAGGAAAAAGGTAGAAAAGGAAAAAAACTATGTATTAATGAGTTAAACGAGAAGTTTCACATGTAGAGTCACATGGAAACCTGTTGTTGTTTATCCTCCAATGGCAGCTCTGGTAAAATTGACTCATTGGAAAAAGTGTACGAGATTTTGTCAGAACAAAATTTTGTCAGTACGTATTTTGATGGATTTTTCTAGAAAACAAAAAAGGATTTTTGCCAAAAGTGTTGGAGGTTATTGGGAGTGAAATGCCCCTCGGTGGCGAGGGCATCCGATCATAGAGGATGTCCAGTTGGACTGCTTCTAACCAGGTAAGTGATCTTGTATGCATATCAAATAAGGCGTTTTTCCTAGGCCAGGCAAAACACCGTACAGCAAGGCATTTTGTTTACAATAACAAGGAACTCTTAACCCTATAGTGGTTGGGCTATTTGGTAGTCCTATTATGGTTGGGGGGGCAAAAAAGCCCCCCTACCTAACTCTTGACTGGTAATAGGTAGAGTGACCAAATTTTGTGTGCTAATAGCCTCAGGCATGTACTTTCTGAAAATATAAAAATTAACCTAAGATTAGTCCTCATTTTTGCTCACGTCAGTATTTTCCTTTGTGTGGTCAAGAAAAGTGGCAAATTGACTAAAATCACGAAAATCGCGATAAAATTAGATTTGGAGCACATTTTCCACCCAAACATGACAATTGTGATAGAATGCATCAAATAACACTACACTACAAAAGAAATTTGCAAAATATTCAACTTACATTCCTTTTTTCGCGATAATTGAGATTTGAGAATTGGCGATTTTTCCAGGGTCAGTCCCAGAAAATTGTCTCTCGCCCCCTCATTTTTCAATTTCAATGAAACTTTTTGAGAAGCTGCACAATAAGTAGTTGCAAAAAGTCAAGAAGTTTCATGGCTATAAATATCTTCCTAGCAGAGGTATTTAAAGAAATCTACTAAAGTGGGGGGCAAATTTGCCCCCCCCAACCAAAATAGGGTTAACAAGAACTAAAGTCTAAGATCACTAAGCGAGTGCCAAGGGCCTTAGCTGAGCACTTGGATAACATTTCAGAAACTTTTTTATTTTGCTGGAAAAATAATGAGCATACTTCCGCTGTGGTTGCATAAAACTTACGAACAGCGAAATAATGCCTACAAAGGCACATATCATCACCTATCAACATATACAGATGCAACGACAATTTTGAGGAGGATGATCAGAAACTATTCGGAAGCCTGCAGAACTGAAGACTGATCATTTCAACGAATTACGAGGAGCTAAAAGCTACTTTCAGCAAAAGATTTTGAACTTTTCATTTTCCGTGATCAAAACACTGCTATTGTTTTCCTACTTGACTGATCAATTAAATTCTTAGAAAACAATAAGTAAGGTAAATACCAAAAAATAGATTTTTGAAATAATTTGGATGGGCTAATTACTGCACTCAAATAATTTACAAGGAGTGGGTTCCCCTTGCAACAAATCTTAATATGAAAGGATACGAGGATGAGACTTGTATCAAATCCAATGAAAGGGAAACTGGGGTGTGATGAGTGGCTGCCACACACAAGTATGTTTTCCAATCTCAGCCAGTCGTCATCAGCAATCATATTATTTCAAGAAGTTTATTATCACATTTTCGCGCAAATCTTAAGATAGGTATATCTCTTGTGAGCCTTAATCAGGAGACTGATCTTCGTTTGAGCAACATGCAGCAGACGCTAACAAAAGTGGGCTGCATTACTCTGCAAATGGCAGATTTTATGCTGAAAAATGCTAAAAACTTTGACGACAAAAGTGAAATTAACAGTCAGATCTCGATGTCTTATGATTCAATCGCTCTGCTTGGACATCTTATCGGCGACCTCTCAAATCAAAGACGCCTTACAATGAAAAATGCCCTAAAACCCGAGTATCAGACGCTATGTTCGTTGTCTACAGAAATTGCTCATTCGCCATACTTATTTGGCGAGGATATAGGAAAACAAAGAAAAGATGTCGAAGAAACAAATAAAATCACAAAGGCCTTCAAGCCTACTCCCAATAAAGGGAGAGAACAACAGTTCAAATCAAACCTTTTGGGTTCAAACCCTCAGTTTGGCTATGGCTACAGCCCCAGGCGTGACTTTTATGGCAGGGCCATCGCCACCCATCTGTAAGGAAAAAGCAGTGGGGGCAGACATTCCAGCCCAGAGGCCAACAACAGCAACGACACAGCTTCCGACCGCAAAAGAAATTCTAGAAATCTTGAACAAGTTACATGTAAGTGAATTTCAAGAATTTCTTCCAACTTTATTGCTATTTCTTACAAACCAGTGTGATAACTTTAAAGCCGGTCGAATAAAAATCCACATAAAAGCTTGGCAACGCATAACAAAGGACCCTGAAATTTCATCATATGTGTCAGGGGCAAAAGTGGAGTTGAATAGTCCTCCTTGTGTATCCCACCGGGAAAGAAAATTTAGTGCTTCGGAGGAGCAGATTCTTTACATTGAAATTCAAAAACTAATGAAAAAAGAGGTTCTCGTAATTGCTAGACCTGAAAAAGGACAGGTCATATAACCAATATTTTTGACACCAAAACCCGATGGTTCTTATCGTATGATCTTGAATTTGAAAAAAATTTAATGAACACGTAACCTATCACCATTTCAAAGTGGAAACTTTGCATACAATTACTAGTTTGATGGAACGTAATTGCTTCATGGCGTCATTAGACATAAAAGACGCTTATTATAGCGTAGAAGTCGCATTGGAGCACAGAAAATATTTCCGATTTGAATTCAATGGCACTTTACTGGAATACCAGGCCCTCCCAAACGGATTAACCTGTTGTCCCCGGCTTTTTACGAAATTATTAAAACCGGCTTTGACGGAATTACACAAAGAGGGTATAATAGCCACTGCGTACATAGACGACCTGTACGTCCAGGGCGAAAATTTTAATGATTGCCTGTCGAACGTCATTAGGGCTACCAAACTATTGATGGCATTAACAAGGGCAGATTTTGTAATACAATAGCATCAGTCGCTTTGGTTCACACCTCAATTCAAAGCGATTAGCGAATGCAGACAAAAGAAATTCTCTCAAGCAGAAATTCAAAACAAACGAAGCCGCAAAGTTGCCCTAAAACCAGTACGGCAAACTGTCGTTTGGTGCAGGCGAAGGGGGGTTTTTAAGAGAAGGTATGAGCTTATAACGAAAGAAGAAGGGTAAATCTAAAGCTCTGTCTCGCGGATTGTGTTTATTTGATTCAGAAACCAAACAGAGTGCATTCCAATTTCGCATATATATTGCTCAGATGTACTCAGTCACTCCTCAGCTCCTGAATCAAATAAACAACATCCGCCAGACAGAACTTTAGATTTACCCTTCTTCTTTCGTTATAAGCTCATACCTTCTTTTAATAACCTCCCTTCACCCGCACCAAACGAGAGTTTGCCGTACTGGTTTCAGGGCAACTTTGCGGCTTCGTTTGTTTTGAATTTCTGCTTGAGAAAATTTCCTTTGTCTGCATTCGATAATCGCTTTGAATTGAGGTGTGAACCAAAGCGACTGATTGTATTGTATTACAAAATCTGCCCTTGTTGATGGCAGGATTTATTGTTCACCCGGAAAAATCATCTTTCATACCGTCTCAAGAGATTAAGATGTTGGGTTTCATTCTGAATTCCAAGACTATGACCGTAAAACCCACCCAGCAAAAGATTGAATCTGTGTTGGCTGTTTGTCAAAAATTGCTAAGCCAAAAGAAGCCGACCATTAGAAGTTGTGCGAAAGCACTCGGCACGATGGTCTCTTGTTTCCCCGGCATTCTTTATGGGCCGCTTTATTACCGTCAGCTAGAGAAGGAAAAAACAGAAGCTTTGAAAATGAGTAAGGGCGATTTTGAAAGCTGTATGAGCCCTTCCCCATCTGCCAAATTAGAACTAGAATGGTGGATACGCAATATAAATTTGGCATTCAAACCACTTACACGTGAAAATCCGATGCATGTGATCAAAACCGACGCGTCCTTAGAAGGCTGGGGCGCGTTTTATAATGAAATGACTGCAGGGGGAATATGGTCTCTTTCCGAAAAAGAAAATAGTATAAATTATCTCGAAATGAAAGCAGTATTATTTGGGTTACAAACATTTGCAAAAGAATTTCATGAAACCCATATCAAAGTTTTGTCAGATAACACGACTACGGTCTCTGTGCTAAATAACATGGGCACAAGCCACTCAAGAAAGTGTAACGATATGTGCAAAGAAATCTGGGAGAGGTGCATTGTACGAAATATTTGGTTAACATTAGCACACATTCCCGGGAAGGATAATATCGAGGCAGACAGCGCATCAAGGAAAAAAGAAAATACTTCAACGGAGTGGCAGTTGCAACCAAAAGTCCTCCATTCGTGTTTAAAACAACTAGATTTTTATCCAAATATTGATCTTTTTGCAACAAGGATAAATAAACAGTTTCCATGTCTTTTATCATTCAAGCCAGATCCTGAGGCATTTGCAGTTGATGCATTCACTATCGATTGGTCTACTTACAAATTTTATGCGTTTCCCCCTTTTAGCATGATACCAAGAGTCTTAAGGAAGATTCAGGACGACAATGCCAAGGGAACATGTGTCCTTCCAAATTGGCCAACACAGCCATGGTTCCCTCGGGCAAAGAAACTGATGCTGAAACCACCAATAACACTGAATGTCAGTCAGAATGTGCTGCTACTGCCGAACAGGCCAGACGTGAAGCATCCCCTATTCAAAAAGCTACAGGTGATTGTTTGCCTCTTGTCTGCCAAAAATTAAGTTCTACAAACTTATCCAAGGACGCACAAAAAATCATTTTATCGTCTTGGTGTCCAGGTACTCAAAAGCAGTACCAGTCTTATCTAAAACGATGGAACACCTACTGTACGGAAAATAAAGTTTCCATTTTATGCCCCAAAGTAGAACGAGTTATTGAATTTCTAACCATTTTATATAGAAATGGGCTTGGCTATAGTGCTATTAACACTGCTAGATCGTCTCTGTCTTCCATAATATTTCAGGAAAATGGACTACCTATTGGGGAACACCCCTTGGTTCGTAGATTTTTAAAAGGAATTTTTGAATTGAGACCGTCTTTGCCAAAATATAAGTTCATCTGGGACGTAAATAAAGTGTTTACTTATTTCAAGACTTTTCCAGCCCTTGAGAATGTCAGTTTAAAAAATCTATCCTACAAAACAGTAACGCTCCTATGCTTGGTAGCAGGACAACGTTGTCAAACTATTCACACAATAGATATCAATATGATACAGTCACTTTCTGATAAGATGCGTATAACAATACATAAGCCCTTGAAAACAACAAGACCAGGCAAACACGAGGCACCCTTAGAACTGGTTCATTATCCCAAGGAGCCAAAGCTATGTATTGTAAAAACATTGTCCCATTATTTAGAACGTACAAAAGTCCTCAGAGGGGAACATTCAGCACTGTTCATAAGTTTTCACAAGCCTCATAACCCAGTACCCAAGGACACGATTGCAAGATGGGTAAAAGCTACATTAAGCGATGCTGGTATAGACACAGACATTTTTAGTGCGCATAGCTGCAGGGCAGCATCAACATCTGCAACAAAACAAGCAGGCATGAATTTATCAGAAATCATTAAAAGTGCTGGTTGGTCAAATCAAAGAGCATTTGCAAAACATTATGAACGTGAAATTAATCCTCAAAATTTTGGAGACTTTGTATTTGAAAAAAAAACTAACTAAAGATTTTGATTTGCTTATTGGGTGATATATTGGTACGTTCTTCAGAAAAGTTTTTTTCCTGACATATGGTTTGATCGCGTTTTCACTGTCTAAGCTCGTGCTTGCAGGGCTTTAAAATCTCATGTGACTACGTAGTGACGTAGTTGATGACAGAGAAGAATTAGAAAATTAAACGAGCCTTACCTGTAAGGTGAAGTTTGATTGGAATTCTTCTCTGGCATCAACAGGAACGTAGGAGTCACATGCCCGCCCGGGTTTAATTCCCGCCCATTGTGACTCCTGCGTTCTCTAATTCCCATTTGTCCTGCAATCACTTCGCGTTAAAGGATGACTGGCAACGCATGCGCTCGCTTCTCATGTGACTCCTACGTTCCTGTTGATGCCAGAGAAGAATTCCAATCAAACTTCACCTTACAGGTAAGGCTCGTTTAATTTTCTAATTTTGGATGGTTTCCAATCGAGTGATTCATTGAAATTGAGACAAAACAAGAAAGTTCTCGAAGAAAAATTGGAAAAAATTAGTGATTTGGATGACCAAATATTGGGATTATTGGATGATGAACATACCATTGCTACTGAGATAAACGAATCAGGAGATTTTAGGGAAGCTGTTTATGAAATCTTGTTTAAAATCGAAGACAAATTGCGTGAAATTGAAATCACTCCAGGCGGAAGTGGAGCATCGTCAAAGCAAACCCAAGGGCCTCACGGGGGAGGAACAAGTTTTACAAAATTGCCTAAGTTGCAGTTAAGGAAATTTAATGGAAAGGCCCATAAGTTTCAAGGATTTTGGGATTCATTTCATGCCCCTGTGGACTCTAGCCCAAATTTAAATGATGCACTAAAATTAGAATACCTGAAATCACAATGTGAAGGAGCTGCTTACCAGGCTGTGGCTGGATTTGAACTTTCAGATGCTAATTATAAAACCGTTGTGGATATTCTGAAAGGAAGATTTGGGCAGAGGCAGACTATTTTAGACTCACATATTGACGCATTAACAACGATGAATCCCCTTGGAAAAAATGCAGATATTGCTGAGATTCGCAAATTTTATGACACAGTGGAAACCCACTGCAGAGGGTTGCAAGCAATTGGAGTAGATCCAAAATCATACAGCATCATTTTGGTTAATATGGTTAAAAAAAAATTGCCTGAAGAGATTCGATTGATTTTGAGCAGAAAATGAATGAAGCATATGGTGACAATGATTGGCAACTAGCAGATTTATTAAATTGTTTGAGAATAGAAATTGAAGCAAGAGAAAAATGTGCCCCTGGAAAGAAAGAGTTTAAAAGGGTTAATCCTGGATATCCAACTGCTGGGGCCTTGACAACAGGATCATCGAAGGCCACATGTACATTTTGTAAAGGAGCACATAATACATCTGAGTGTCATGTTGTGACTGATATTCGTCAAAGGAAAAATATTCTCAAGAGAGAAGGACGTTGTTATTTATGTTTACGCCGCAGTGGACATTGGCACGTGACTGTCAAGCATCAATCAAATGTTTCAGTTGCAAAGGACGTCACCATGTTGCACTCTGTGAAAATCGGCAAATGTCTGGCCAAGTCGCAAATAATCAAAGCAGAGGAGAAGGAAATCGATCTGCAAATTTCCAAAGAAGACAGGCAGAACAGGCTTCTCAAACCAGCAGCGCTGAGCCACCAACATCATTTTGTGGCATGAATGTGAAAGGAAATTCTGAAGGGAAAGGATATTTACTCCAAAATGCATTTGTAATTGCTGGTAACCCAGAAGACCCTTCAAAGGAAGTGAAGTTAAGATTAGTAATTGATTCTGGTTCTCAAAGATCTTATGTAACCCACAGAGCAAGAGCATTATTAGAGCTGCCCACAACAAATCAAGAAGAAATTATAATCAAAGCCTTTGGGGCAGATGAAGCAGTTGTTCAGAAGTGTGATGTTGTACCAATTTGCTTGAAAAGTAGGCTGTCAGACTTCCAGACAGAGATTAAGGCCTTAGAAGTACCATCAATTTGCTCACCCTTGCAAGGACAGGCAATAAAACAAGCAAAAGGTCAGTATGCTCATTTGAATGGTTTGAAGTTAGCAGATTACCCACCAGACACTGTGCAAGATTTATCTGTTGACATCTTATTGGGTTGCGATGTTATGTGGAAAATTATGACAGGGGAAATTATTAGAGGCCATTGTGAAGAAAGTCCAGTTGCTATTGGTACCCATTTTGGCTGGGTTTTATCTGGACCAGTTGAAAACATTCATGGCAGTTTGCAGACAAGTGTGAATTTGGTGATTACTAGTGCATTAAGAACAGATACACAACCTGCAGAAAGCTAGTTAGAAAAAGAAGAATGTTATCAAGAGATGCGAAAGGAGCAAACGACACTGCTTACAAATAGTGAATTGAAAGGCAAAGAAGATTTGGATACAATAATTGATGCCAAGAATTTCAGTTCTTATAATCGCCTGGTGAGAGTTACTGCCTTAGTCATAAGGTTTATTTCGAACATGAAGTCACGAGTTCAGAGAAGATATGATGAAATCAAAGTTGAAGAGTTAGAACCAAGTGAGTTAGAAAGAGCAGAAGTGTTATGGATCAAATCATCACAGATTCGTGTTCAGGAAGATCCAGACTTCAAGCAGTTAGAACATCAACTGGGATTGTTTAAAGATTCAGAGGGAATATTGAGATGTCAAGGACGCATAAAGAATTCATCATTGAAGTACGAAACCAAGTTTCCAGCTTTGTTAACTGGTCACCATCATCTGACAAATTTGATTATACAAGAAGCACATGAAAAGGTTCTACATAATGGATTGAAATCTACGTTAAATGAAGTACGTTCAAAATTCTGGATAACGAGAGGTAGACAGAGAGTAAAGAAAGTGATCAAGGGATGTAACACATGTATGAGATATGAATCTAAGCACTACCAGTACCCAGCACCTCCTCAGCTGCCAGACTTCAGAGTTGAGGGATCAGAAGCATTTGAAAGTGTAGGGACGGATTTAGCTGGTCCATTGTTTACAAAGCACACTTCAGGAGACAAGGAAACTCATAAGGTTTGGATAGTGATTTTTACATGTGCATTGAGTAGAGCAGTTCATCTCGAGATAATGCAGAATATGAGTGCAGAGCAATTCATAATGGCACTAAGAAGATTTATTAGCAGACGTGGAAAACCTAACTTGCTGATAAGTGATAACGCCAAGACTTTAAGAAATCAAACAAGATACTCCAGGAGTTATTCGAAAACGAAGAAGTCAAGAAGTACCTTACTGCATCTAGAATTAAGTGGACCAATATTTTGTCAAAGGCGCCGTGGATGGGATCGATATATGAAAGATTAATCAAGTCGGTTAAGAGAAGTTTAAAGAAGATCCTCAGAAATGCATCGGTAACACAGGATGAGCTTTATACGTTACTTGTGGAAATTGAAGGAACACTTAACAATCGTCCATTAACATATCTCAGTGCAGAAGAGTTTGACAAAGCATTGACTCCTTCACACCTTATATGTGGGAGAAGATTAGACACATTGCCAGATAGAGAAATTAAAGGCGTTACGGAAGAGAATCTGAATAGGAAATTGTTACTGAAGAGACAAGAGTTTATTGCTACATTGTTAAAACACTGGTGGAACAGATGGAAGCATGAGTATTTAGTCAATTTGCGTGAATCACACAATTTAGCGACGAAGAAAATTGGAGAAGCTAATATTGTTGTCGGAGATGTCATAACAGTACATGAGGACAAGACGCCACGGAGGTTTTGGCGTGTGGGGAAAGTAGAAGAATTGCTAATCAACAAAGACAACAGAGTCAGAGGAGCTACTGTTAAAGTTAGTTCACCGACGGGAAAGATGACATTAATTAATCGCCCTTTATCGAAATTGTTTCCCGTGGAGATAAAGGACAGACATGTACCAACATTGCCAGAAACATCTGTAGAGCAACGAGTTGAAATTGGTAAGGAGAAACAATCATTACGACCAAAACAAATTGCGGCATTAGACGCTGATACTTTACGTCGCTTGAGAGATACATTGTAAATATTGTACACATTGCTATCGGGAGCATGGACCCTGTCGAGAATCGTCATTGTTATTGTTGTACATAGGAGCAAAGTTAATGGGAAGAAGATGATGGACTAATTGTATTGCTGTCAAGAGATAGAGACTCAAAACCGTCGCTGTATTAAAGAACATATAATCAAGAAAAGGAAGAAAACACACAAAAAAGAACTGCATGTATCCTTTCAGTATCTTTAGATTTAGCAATTTTAGAAATCGAACCTCGTCTCTACGAAGGTTAGTTTCTTGCAATTTCTGATGCAATCTCTCATGAGCTTGCAAGGGGGAGTGTAAGAAAATTGCGAGTTATATAAGGACATTTTTACCATATTTGGTAGAACAATAGCGGAACATTACGTAATGCGAAACCGCCCACTTACTAATCACTTGAGCTTGAACTTGAACCTAGGAATACTGAAGTTTGAACACGAACCTATGAATCTGAATATTTATGGATTTATTATCGTCGAATATACATTGCATTGAATTAAGAACCTAGTATCTTGAAGAAGAAATACAGTCCTCAAATCGGAGAATTGAATACAGAGCCTAGACATAATTTGGAGTATTTTATTTACATTTTCTCAACTTGGATTCGAGCCTACCAGTATGGAGTGCGGAGGGGATTTCCCCAAGTGTACAAACTTTTGTACATTTAGGCCGAGCCCAAAGAAAGTTCTCAGAACACGAAGTCAAAGTGCTGTTTTTATTCTTCTTGCCTTTGTGCTGAAACGGCTAGCAAAGTACTCCAAAATAATTCTGTTTCCATGAACATCAAATAAACTTTGAATTTAGCGAATTTTGTAAGGGTAAACATTTGTTTTCCGACTAAAAAGCAAGCACGTTTGTGAAAGGAAGCCCGTAGAGCTAACGAAGAATAAACGGTCATGGCTCTCGAGCAACAATTGCCTTTGAAAACTATGGGAAAATGGCAAAGGCTACAGTAAAACCGTGAACATTTTTAGAAACTAGTTGCTTACAGCTATTGCGTTATATCTCCATATTGAGGATTTCTGCCTTAGTGTAAAAAATATTGCACGTTGAAAAACTTTTTAGCAAATTTAGGCCAAGAAAATTTGATTTTCTTGAAACAGACAGGCCAAGTTCAAGAGGAGAAAAATATAACTTTATTTGGTCAACATTTCGTAAAGCGTGGCAACCTAGGTCAAAAAATATCAAGGAATCCAAAACTTTGAACAAAATTACCATGAAACCAAAGACAAACGTTAGATTTGCGAAAAGTTTTGCTCACCTGCTTTGCTGCATCCGATGTTTGTTAACAGAGTTTTTCACGGCCTTTGAAAAGTTTGCAAAGCCAGGAAACTTTGAGTCCAAAACTTTTAAAGAAGTTGAAAGAGCGAAGATACAGCTATTGCTTTATATCTCGATATTTCACTTTGCGACACTTGCGACGCCTGCTGACGCCATTTATCATAAAATCCTACTTTCGCGCCACAGCTTTCTTGCAAAAGAGGCTGGAAGTGACGTCAGCTTTTAGGCTTGGTGTTGTCGGGCGTGAAGTCAAAAGGGCTCCCTCTCCAAGTCAGTCCACAGCTCACTGATGCCATAAGTCGGTCCGCGCCAAAGTTCGGAATAATGTGCACATATATTCTTCTCTGCACAAGCTGACTAGCCACGGCGATAAACTACCTACTTTCTCTGCGTTTTTTGTTTGAGGTCTTTAAAATAAGAAGTCGTTTCTAACTTTCGTGACTTAACAATCGGTGAGTGCAAACAGACTCCAGCATTCCCTCGCAACTTTGCAATAACTCTTTCGACTTATTCCACGTCACGCTTCTGCTAGAGCCATGCTCTTTTGCTTGCGCGGGTTTTTTTTGAAAATTTGATTGAAAAGCGGAATTCGACAAGCGATTTCAATAGGTTCCAGAACTCATATCGAAATTTCGTTTGAAATTTTGAAATCTCCAGGCCGTAAATAACGAAATCAAAAAAATGCCTTTTGCCCTTATCTGACCTTCAACAATCAAAGCTCTCGATTTACAATGAGAATGTGGCAACGTTTGTGACAAATAGAAAACTTTTCATACCACGAGCGTACCGTATTTTTTAGAACTATTGAGAACAAATAAAAACTGAAAATTTTTCAACAAGGCTTCCAAAATTTTTTCTAATCCGGTATAACAGCTTCTCAATTCCGTAAATAGGGACCTACCTAACGTTTCTTATCAGCAGTTTCATCTAAAATACATGTTCTGCTTTGTTCTGACGGTCCTGTTTCTCAGTTATACTGTTCAACTTGATGCGATACTTTCTTTGCTCATTTCAGAAGCCTTCATACCCAAAAAATTGTGAACATGGCTTTAACGAAGTGAAAGAAGAGAGAAGTAGTAGTCATGTTGTTGGGAAGTAGGTTATTCTTATGGGCGGTGATCGGCCTGTGCTCTTATGATCGCTATTCAGTGGTTTTTCGGTCGGCGATAAACGTGGTCGGTGCAGTCGGTGGTTCGCAGTTTTAAACCATACCAGAAATTTTGGCTAGTTTGGCTCACTTGGTTATATCATGTTTCCAACAGACCATTTCTAGTTTGAGTATCTGCCTCTACCCATCTGCTGTTACTTTCGTACTTGCGATTTATCGTAGTCTTTGCAACTGCAACGCTACCAGTCCTTTTGGGCACGAATTTGGTGGATCTTATCCTTCTTAGAAAACCAAAGACACAACCTAGCCCAGCAATTGCAATGAGGAGTTCGATGGCCACAAAGAGCGCAAATCTTCTGTTGGTTCTTCGAAAGGGAAATTCGAAAGAAATTGTTTCTTTATTGTGATACAAAACAGCTACTACAACTGCAGTTCCAATCAGTGACAGAAATCCTGCAATTTCTAAAAAAGAAGCAATGCAATTTGTAGAAAAATTGTCGCTGCAAAATTTCAATTGTTTCATCCCATTCTTGACTTTACCTCTTCTTGACGACATGGACTTCATCCAACCCATTCTCCTTGCGAAGTCACAGATGCAAATAAGGCCTACCAACGACAGGACAACTTCTATGGTAATAAAGATAGCAAGGAAGTTGTTCGTCCTTCGAAAGGGAAACTCGAAATGAAGAGTTTCTTCACTGTTATGAAAAACAGCTAAAGCAACTAAAACTGTAATCGTAGACAGAATTCCAATAATTTCTAAATAAATGATGCATTTCGAGGAATTGTGCTTTGAAGTCTCGTGCAACTCTTCATGGATCACATCAGATATTTCTCCATTTATTGGTGTTTCTCTTCCATTTGGAAGTTCTCCGTTGTCTATACTTACATCCATCACACTCTGAACACAGAAAGAATGATTCCTTAATTCGGTATCTTTTGTGTTGTGTTTGCGGCTTTCCCTCACGGGACTATAGGACTTTGTACCTTTCTCCTCTGTACCAACCCTGCTTGCTCAGCAACCAAACATTGTGCAATCCAACTTCCGCGTTTCATGTCATGAGAAAAATGTGATCTCGCAGTCGATCGATCGTAGTGATTTTCACTCCTAAATCTGCATAGTTTCTTATTATGCTTCTAACCATTCTCATGCAAGGTCTGGCCCGAGTGGCAAAGTGGTGGAAGAACACCACTCGGGCCCCAAAAAGAATCCTTTGTCCTTAAAATTGGAGAAAGTAATAGGAAGTGTCGTGGTTTGGGACCAGGAGACACACCCCCCCCATCGTCAGGACACCAGAAATTTTTGGAAATTCAGAACTTTCTGAAAACTTCTTATCTGTGTCGCTTTTGGCACAAACAGGTTGTCTCTGTCTCTCATTCCAGCATTCCAGTAATTCAATTCATTCATTCATCTTGGGGACCTGTCAAAAAGTATCTACTACAGAGGGGTGGAGGATATTAGACTTTGGCAAAAATATTTTTCAAAGCCCCTATTGAAAAGGAGTAATAAATTATGTACCCCCCCCATGCAGAGAAAAACAATTTTCGAGGCCATTTCAGTTTTTCAATTTTGAAATTTGCCCATACCAACCCTCTAGACAAGATGCTCTCCTCTTTCCACTTCATCTTCAGACTTTGCTTATAACATTAATATTTTCCCCGTACCACAGACCTTATGCTATTTTATACTGAGCTGCTGTTTTTTTGTATTCAAATATAAAACTTACAATGAGTTTCCCGTTTAACTATACTTATCTAAGTAACTTTACAACACTACAGGTACGATACTGGGAAGCGAAAGACAATGACTACCCCATGGCCTGCGTAAAGAGACATGTAACATTAAACTAACTACAACTACGATACAATCGACTAAAACTATTGGATAAGGTACTAGGATTCTTTTCCGCACCAGATGTTAGTGCCCCTAAGGAAACTGCGACTGTTCTTTGTTATACAATGTGCCATGGCTATTGAAAGGTAGTTCATTCTACACTATGCTTGAAATTGAATGAGTATGCTTCTTTTATAATCCCGTTGGAATAGAATTCAAACAGATAGTATGGGCCTAAATCTTTTCGCGACCGGAGTGAGCGAAAAATTTTGAGACTATGCTCTTCATATCGTTGGAAAATGCTCCTGCTACGAAGAATTTACCATGTCAAAAGGAATATGAAATTGAGACGCTTCTCGGGGAAAATTTTGAAAATAGAATATCAAAATCTCGAAGACCATGAAGTAAAGTAATAAAACTTAAATGATTCCTTTTTCGTTCTCTTTTGGACAGTTAACAGACATTCACCTCTTTGCCCAAACTCTTGTTTTTCATCCTACGCACCTGTTTCTGGATGGTCCACTTTTCTTTTTACTCTAGCGTTTCTAAATCCCGCCAAGAAAATGGGACTCAAGTAAATTTTCAGGATGAATAACGCGATATACTCGCTAATGTTCAAATGATTAAAAATGGTATCGAAGTCCTGCACCCCTATCCTGGATACTGACGCCCATTGCATCTTCCGTTCTATGATCCAACATCGAACAGGCTTGCTTATGTTGATTGTCAAGGAAATCAATCGCAGAAGATTTTTGTGAAAGTGTGTGTTCTCCAAATGTATTTTGAATGCGTTTCTGATAAGCTATTAGTGTGTCACCATGTCCTCAAAGCATCTTGAAAGGCCTTAAGTTTATAGTTGAGGCAAAAAATCCCCCATACTTTTTTCTGTCGCATTTGTACATAACAACGTGATATAGTGTGAATCGAGCTTTCAGGTATTTGGCGCCCCCACAAAACGTTGGGTGCCTTTGGCGCCCCCCGGCTCCCCGGCCCCCCGGCCCTCCCGGCCACCACGCTCCTATGAGTGGATGATGTTGCACGTGCAACTCATTCGTTGTAAAAGGTAAAATACCTGAAGTCTGATGTGAAAAAGAATTTACAAGGAAAAATAACAATTACTTTAAAGGAGCTACTGTGCATGGCATAACTGCGCCTACTATGGTGTAAAGGATCGTCCGTTCTCTGTCCTTTACAGGTTTTTGGGTTCCAACAGAAATGAGCAACAAAAATAAACACAACTTATTCGTCTTGTTTCGGCAATCTTCCTTCAACGTCGTATCGGCTGCAAACTACAATTCGTCTCGTCTTATCTACTTATTCGTCAGCTTAAACTTATAAAAGAAACACATCAAACAAATAACTGGAACTAGAGCGTCCTGACTATCGTCCTTCTTCAACGGCTTTCAATCAACAACTGGAGGTGGCTTTTCCAATGCATCCAACCATGGGCATCCAACAAGACAACAATAATCAAATTACGTCATTGCATCACATGTTCATCATACTTGAATGTTGGTATCCGGTGAGCTTTGTTTATAAATTGTAAATGCAATATCAGGGCTCCTCACGAACACACACCGGCATCTTGTTTCTTAACATAGCCCTCCCCTTTAAAGAGAAGCCTCCTGGCTTCTACCTCAGGTCACATTTGAGCTTGAACTTCTGAACTGTCCGTCAAGTGGCGCATGGAGTCCGGGGTCGTGGAAAGGCACTTCATATTTATTTAATTGCGAAGGTGATCGACCTGGTGCTTTCTCAGCGGTTGTACCATCCAAAAAGTTGTTTATTCCGTGGAATGTTTTGAGCACATCAAGCATAGCTCCTTTGATCAGCATGTTTCGAATTCTGTTGTTTCACTTGCGAGTTCAACTTTCCCTACATTTGGTCTATATGTCTGCGTTATCATCTCTTCAAGTTCTGCTGCTACTTGTTGCAAAGAGCGAAATGATTTTCCGATTCTCACAAGGAAATCATCGTCTTCATTTTCTATGGGCGCGTTGTTGACTGCGTTGTCCATGCCATGCCCTTCAATCATTTGTTCAACAACATCCAAGTCCCTGATGTTTTGCTGTCTTTCTTGTTCTGTGAGATGCAACTGTTTCAGTGAGAATTTCCTACAATGTTTCTTCACATGACCCAGTCGCTTACTATAAAAGCAGATGCGAAGTCCACTTACGGTTCGAAAGTTTGGGTGCGTTGTCTGATTCCGCTCTCTCCAAACGACTCCAGTTTCAGTTTGGATGATATCAAGCATTTCTTCCTTAAAGTTCTTAACCCAGTTTGGTATGTCTGTTTCCATCATGGCTGTTGTTTCTTACTCTCCAAGTTGTGACCCACACTGGCCACCAATGTAAAGGATCGTCCGTTCTCTGTCCTTTACAGGTTTGGGTTCCAACAGAAATGAGCAACAAAAATAAACACAACTTATTCGTCTTGTTTCGGCAATCTTCCTTCAACGTCGTCTCGGCTGCAAACTACAATTCGTCTCGTCTTATCTACTTATTCGTCAGCTTAAACTTATAAAAGAAACACATCAAACAAATAACTGGAACTAGAGCGTCCTGACTATCGTCCTTCTTCAACGGCTTTCAATCAACAACTGGAGGTGGCTTTTCCAATGCATCCAACCATGGGCATCCAACAAGACAACAATAATCAAATTATGTCATTGCATCACATGTTCATCATACTTGAATGTTGGTATCCGGTGAGCTTTGTTTATAAATTGTAAGTGCAATATCAGGGCTCCTCACGAACACACACCGGCATCTTGTTTCTTAACAATGGGAACTGTCATAAAGAATGAAACAGAGGGGGGTGGAAGGGATTTAATGTTCGCCGTAAAATTATGTAGCCCTATGCAAGAAGTAGAAACTGTTTACATAGCCCCTAAACGTCCGCAAAAATGATTTGATAACCCTATGGCTTCAACGTAAACTGTGTGGCCCAGAAGCTTGCTCTTTTCTGCTCTTTGCAATTCAATTTTCTTCCAATGCATCAAGCTGTCAATCCAGTATTTGTGAAATCTGGTATGACGTTTTAAGAAGGCAGGGAGAACCTACAGATGCCACTGTATTATAAACGTATCAATGATCAAGAGGACAGCAAAAATGACACTGACAGTGTTTAAAACATTTGTAAAATATTGAAACAAATCCTGGAACAAATAGTTTCATGGCCAATGTTTATGATTTGGTGACCCTATCAAATCCCTTCCACCTCCTCTGTTACATACTTTCAGACAGCTCCCTAACTTAAAGCAAATTGTGGTTTGGGCAGCGGAAACGCAAGGCAACATGTCCATTGTTCATCTTTATGATTGTTGCCCAGCTTTGTTGATGAAGCAAAGAATAATAAATTTTAGAAGAACGTCTTTCATGGAATTCGTCTCCAAACTTTGAGTTCGATTTCACCTGGATGCACCTTCATCATTCAGCAAAAAAGAAGCAAGTTCTAGGAACATGGAACTACTTTTGCGTTGATGGCCTGATGCAAGGATTCGAAGAAGGATCGTTTAGTTGTAATTAAGAGGCAGGAAGCAAAACAGGCATCAGAAGAGAGAATCTCCGCTAATGCTCTGAAAAAAGTGAATGAAACTGGAAGTGGAGCCCTAGACTTATTACGTTGAGTCCTAGTAATCGCTACCACCCACCCACCCCCCCCCCCTCTCGATGTTCACTCTGTATACCTTGATAACTCTAAGGCTTTTGACAGGGTATGCCATGATGGGTTAATGTATAAGCTTAAACGCTGTGGTGTGTCAGGTCAACTTCTTGTTCTTATTCAAAGTTTTCTTAAGGACCGAAAACAACGGACTGTTCGAAATGGAAAGAATTCTAACTGGGGAGATATTTCAGCAGGAGTACCACAGGGTTCTATTCTTAGACCCTTATTTTTCCCTGTGTACATAAACGATCTCAATGCAGACCTGAAGTGCAATGTTAAGCTGTTTGCTGATGATACATCACTGTTCACTGTAGTTGAAGACCTGAATACGGCTATGAGTGACATAAACAATGACTTGGAACGGATAAAACAGTGGGCTTACAATTGGAGGATGTCTTTAATCCTGATCCACTGAAACAAGCTGATCATCCAGTGATCCTATCTAATAATACACCCGTGATGAAGGTAGACGAACATAAATATCTTGGAATTATTCTTGACTCAAAACTGAGCTTTTCTGCGCATAAAGCAGTCATCTCTAAAACAAGAAAGGTCATATGAAAAATGTATGCAATCATATGAGATATAAAACAAGCTCCACAGACAGTAAATCAGCGCTGCAACCATACCTTTCTATTTGTTTATAGTTTCTTTGTGGCTTTTTTAGATTCTTGAAATTTATTTTTAGTATTTGCTTATACTAAATAGGATTTAAAAAGATCTGGTGGTTGCTGAGTCTATTACTGATTGTCATAACATGAGAATGTCATAATTATGGAACACTGGATGCCCCTGTATCCAATCTCTCGTATGAAATGTGTATACAAATCGCTCGATCCGGACTCTTTGCGGCAATAGAATAAACAGCATTCTGCGAGTCGCCAGAAGGCTTTCTTTCATTAGTACTGCAGTAAAACCTCACAAACAAGAACATGCTTTTCCAAAAAACAGACTGGCTAGGTTCTTATAAATGAGGTAGGCATGAGATCTTCAGGGTACTTCTTATTGAAAGGACACTTGTGACTATGATGAATATATAGCTACAGTATACAATGTGTTAAATAAGGGTATAATGACTGCATGTAAACATTACAGAGCATTGCTGTTGACAAATCGGTTCATTTCAAACGGCTGATAAGAAATTTGCATATCCCTGAAAACTTTTAGATGTGTTCAATTACCAATAGACAAAATCGACTAGGGTTTGTCTATACCCATTTCAAGTCATATGGTCAATCTCTTAATAAAACATCTTTTAATTTCTCCGACAAATTTCATGCCATGCAAAGTTGTGTCTTGAACGCAAAAAGAAGCATAATACCAAAATTCCCCATGGGCATGATGATATGACTTGAAATGGGTGAAACAAACCTTAGCCGATTAGGTCAATAGTTAGGAGTTTGGTTATACTGATATGATGAAATTTCTTAATCAAGACCATCCATCTCATAAGAATATCGAAGTAAAACAGTCCGTTTCTGGCTCTTATCTCTGGGTGTCTTTTTCCACAAAATCAGTCTGCAGGTTCTTTTTTGCAATGTCCTTGTTTGCGGGGTTTTACTATATATGATCCTATGGGTCCTAAGGTCCGGTTTTTACAAAACACCTATATTTAATGATTCCTTGACTTGCTACAAGTCTCAGTTTTAATCTCAGAATATCTCAGACAGAGTAAAATGAAGGGATAAGAAGGAAGGGAGAGAAACTGAGACCCCGTTTACATGGTATCGGATGAATATTCGTACGGATGAAAATTAGTACGCATAATTGCGTTTACACGGTACCGTACTAAAATTAGTCCACTTAGCCTTCCCGTTTACACGAGACATGTTTCATGACGGATGTCACGTGACAAATGTGCGCAGTAGCAATTGCGCAGCTTTTTAAGAAAGTGCGCCAAAAAAGAGAACAACAACAAAGCGCGCTCAAAGCAAGCCTTCTCTGCCTTGTGGACGACTTCGCATTTAACTTCAGTGCAATTCAAAGTAATCTACAATGTCAAAGCAGACAACTAACGCTGGAAAAGCTCCCTCCAAGAGCGCGGAGAAAAATTTCACATGGACGGACGAAGAAACAGCGTTGTTGGTTCAAGTCATCATCGACTATAAAACAGCCAAGATTTCCAAAGGTATAGACTGGGAGACCATAAAAAACAAATATGAAGAGATCACCAAAAACTTCATCGAGAGGTACCCAAGCTCTGAAGGTGGAGTGTGTACTGAAGAATTCCCAAATACGATGGATCCTGGTCTTCACCAAAGACAGAGTAGCCCCCAAAATCAAACGCATCAAGACCAGTTTTAGAAAGGCAGTAGACAGCGGTCGCCGAAGTGGTGGAGGTAGGATTGTCATGGCACTTTACGACGAATGCTACGAAATTTGGGCTGGGTCTCCTGCTGTCGAAAGCATACAAGAAGGCATTGAAAGCTCTTCAAGTGACTTCAGCTCAGCAACATGTGACCCACAAACGGAACAGTCATCAAGTTACTGTGAGTCACAATCACCAATTCACAGCGAACGAAACGAGGAACTTGGTGCAGGAGAAGCAGAAGAGCCTTGCCCTTCCAAGAAGCCCTCAGCAAGAAAGAATATGGCAGAGGCAAGAAGAAGTCTTTTGGCAAATCTGAGGGAGAAAAAGGACGGAAAGCTGACTAAGAGACTATCGACAGATGCTCAGCTTTTGGATGCTGCCAAACAGGAAATCGCCTTGAAAAAAAGGGCAATGGAAATGATTGAAGAGGCAGACAAAAAACACGAGGAAACCATGCAAAAATTTTCTGAGAGCATGAACACTTTAACTGCTGTAATTGGAAATGGCTTCATGATGCTTCAGGGTCTCCTGCAACAACCAACCTTTTACCAAGGAGCACAGCCAACAAATTTCTTTCAAAATCAAAACCATCGCGGACAACGAAACACATCAGCTGGATTTGAACAGAGTGACCAACTCAGCTATCAAAGATTCTTAGACGAAGACAACTTTTGATACCAAGAAACATTTATAACATAACAGACTGTGATATAAAGAAACTAATAGCGTGAAACATAACACGATGCAACAAAACTAATGAAATGAAGAAACCCTGAGTAATTAGTAAAGTAATATGAGCCATAGTTAATCAAATACAAAACTTCTGATCTCTATTCTGAGTCATGCAATCTGCCCCTGAAAAAATGTTGGTATGGTCAGCTTTGTTGTGATAAACAAATGGAAGGTCTTTCAAAAGAAGATTTGATACTAGGGTGAAACTGAGTTTGAGACATGTTTTTTGAAGAATTGCTTTTCCACCATTATTTGCAAAAACCATGGGATCACATTTTCAGAAGCTCAGGACCTATGGAAGCATTTTGGTTGTCACTTGCAATACCAAAATTAAGTTTCAACAGAACATTTGGCAGGAAATCTGTCACATTTTCATTAACTTTGTCAACATTCCAACACTATGAAATCTAGGTTTCTTATCAAATCTATGTAGTAGCATACAGTACCTTTTTATAAGAAACTAAGAATTTGAGCCAGCACTAAAAGTTTCTCAAAAATTTCAGAATTTGGGTACAAGGAGTTTGTTAACAGCACAATGACTATTGTTTACCTCATAAGGCAACATTATGAACATTTAAAATAAAGTTTTTGAAGCCTTTTGTGATGTTCAGATGTTATTCAAATCTGCTGATTGTTACGATACAGGAAAATTAACACAAAGTAAAAAGATTCTAGAGATTTTCCTTGAAGATAAGAAACAAAGTTTTTAATAAATGTAAATTCTTCTAGCATTGGAGTTTCTTGATCTTTTGGCTATCTGCGAGCTGAGCTTCTTATAAACATGGTTTCTTGTAAAAACTATGTGCATTAGCTGTTCATTCTATAGTTTAATACCAAAAGCCATTAAACTCTATCATAAGATTTAAATACACTGTTAGTTGAAATAGTTAACAAAAATGTTTCTAATGTTTTTGCCACTGGCCTCATCATTATTACCAAGGGAATATCGGTTCCCAATCAATGCTGGCTGCACTTCTTTATCATACTGTACTGATGCTTTAATGTTTTCCCCAAAAATTCTCTCATTTTTCATCTCACAATAGTTATTCAAAACAAAACAGGCATAAATGACATAAGGCAAATGAAAGGTGTTGATGTCCATTTCACGCTTGAGGGCACCAAATCTGGCCTTCAATCTCCCAAAGGCACACTCTATCACCATCCTTGCTCATGATAGGCGCCACCCAAAAAACCCTTCCTTTATGTTACTCCCCCCACCAGGAAACTCCTTCATGAGAAAAGGTAGCAGAGGGTATGCCGGATCACCCAGAATGCAGACTGGGACAGGATCTTCATCTTCCAAAATTTTCCTTGAGCATGGTGGAATTGTTTCTTCTCTTAACATTGCATTCATTTTAGAATTTGCAAAAATCCTTGCATCATGGACACTGCCTGGCCACTTCACTACAACATCAACAAAACAGTATTTGTAGTCGCATGTTGCTTGAATGTTCAAAGAGTAGCGATTTTTTCGGTTCATGAAATCTGTTGGGTTTTTGCTTGGTTTCTTGATAAATACGTGAGTGCCATCAACAGCACAAATACACTGAGGGAACCCATGCCTCTCCTCAAATTTTGAAGCAGCATGCTGCACCTCCTCTACTGTGGTGGGAAGTCTTATATACTATGGTCCCAGTTGCACAGTAATTACATATGCCACCTTTCGTACAATTATAGATACAGCTGCTCTAGATATCCCAAACGCGTTTGCAACTTTTCTGTATCGCCCCTCGTCTGCCAGGTAGTAAAGCGTAACAGCCAGCTGCTTTTCAACCGAAATTGGGACACGCATGTTTGTTGTCTGCTTCTCAAGGAAAGGCCTGACTTCTTCACAAAGTTCAAAGAAGCTATCTCTGGACATTCGAAAGTTTTCCCGCCATTCCTCTGGAAGCATAACACCAGTGACAAAGTTCTTCCACCAAGAACCAGTCCACCCAGGTCTCTGCCAAAATCGGCGCTCTGTTCTTTTTCCGCGATTTGTCGTTGCCGTCGACATTCTGTAGAGTCTTCGGGAACTGTTCTCGATGACCGACATCAAATACGATCTTCTTGCTGCATGCATGTTTGTTGCTAATACGGCAAAGAGAGCATTCAAACTGGCTGCTCCAGCAAGTGCATTTAGCAACATAATTAATGCAAGGATTATGCTTCTTTTCCTTGTATTCATTGCTGGTTGTTTCGATCATTCGCGCTCACACTGTCCAACGATTTCTCACGGATAGAATGTTGAGGATTTTAGGCGCCAAGTCTGAGCAAGGAGAGCGAACATGCGGCTAAATCTCAAAATGCCACCGGCCTCTGATTGGCTGATTTTCCCACCTCGTTTTCATGTTTAGCATGAGAAGACTAGAAGATTAGAAGGTTGAGATTAAAGACAATCATTGTGAGAACATGAGTGCAAATTTTTGGAAATTTCCGTGATAATCTGTACATACCACCACAGGGTTTTAAAGGGGAGTTGTTACCTTACTTAGTAATGGCAGAGATCCTACCTGAAGCTGTGAGGGTTGTTAATGACAAAATTCAAGAATTTGACGTCAATGACTTTCATCTATGGTTAGCCCCAAATTTTCACCAAAGTGAATCCACCTTTTAAAGGTTAGAGGCGCGAAAGCGGAAGTCTTTTGTTGTTAGAGATATTGTATCTGTGAGTCCAAATTTCTGTTCTACATACAAAGGTTAGTATGGAGGCAAATTTTCATTTTGATATCTGTCTTTGTTTCGAAATTATGGCATTATGAATAATTTGAACTCATAAGGGCTTTGACCGTGAAATCAAAATTTGGACAAAAATTTGTCCAAACATCTGATTTCACGGTCAAAGCTCTTATGAATTCAAATTCTTTAAATCGCCATAACTTCCAAACGAAGACAGATATGAAAGTGAAGATCTGCTGCCATGCTAAAGTTTGTACGCAGAACAAGGTTTTAGACTCAAAAATGCAAAATCTCTAACAACAAAAGACTTCCGCTTTCGCACCTCTTACCTTGAAAAGGTGGATTGGTATCTGGACTGGTGAGTCGGAACGATGAACTTAATGGTAAGGCTATCGAAGTAAACAAATTTTTAAGTAGAAAATGTAGTTTCCAAAATATTACATTCATAGATAATAGTAACATTGATGAGCGGTGTCATCTTAACGGAAGTGGACTGCATTTGAATTATGGAGGTACGTGTTTATTAGCAAATAACTTTTTGAACACTATTGGTTTTTGACTAGTTTATGATTCAGCATGTAGCGAAATTTATGAAGCTGACAAAGATGTCGCTCGACG
This sequence comes from Aurelia sp. 4 Dawson et al 2005, assembly GCA_964019985.1. Classification (NCBI taxonomy): domain Eukaryota; kingdom Metazoa; phylum Cnidaria; class Scyphozoa; order Semaeostomeae; family Ulmaridae; genus Aurelia; species Aurelia sp. 4 Dawson et al 2005. Next base: position 8,560,791 of record OZ026509.1, read on the forward strand.
TTATGATAGTGATGCACCGCGGAATTTGGTAGATCCCACGGACCCGCTGCAAAACGAAAATATTGATGCAAAAACAGCGCTGAAAGCACTACGCTTAAAAAACTTGGGCCGACTGATAGTCGGATATCTTAATATCAACTCAATTAGAAACAAATTAGATGCACTTTCAGAAATAAATTCTCAAAACATTGATATCCTTATGATTTCCGAAACTAAAATCGACTCTTCATTTCCAAAACAGCAGTTCGTTATTGATGGCTACTCTGTCCCTCTCCGCTTGGATAGAACCAAGGATGGTGGGGGTTTGCTAGTTTACATTCGTAACGGCATTGTCGCCCATCAACTTGACTCTTTCAAGTTTGCGGAAGGGATAGAGTGTATCTCTTAAGAAGTCAATCTGAATGAAAAGAAATGGGTTCTGCTTAGTGTGTATCGACCACCAACCCAGTCAGAAGAGATTTTCTTAGATAACTTAGGAAGGGCACTTGACAAATATAGTGGAGAATTTGAGAATTTCATAATCCTCGGTGATTTTAACATGACTGTAAATGAGGGAGAATTAAAGAACTTTCTAGACTTGTATAGTCTTAAGAGCATGATCAAAGAACCAACTTGTTTCAAGTCGGAGAACCCTAAATGCATTGACCTTGTTCTGACCAACCGTGACCGAAGTGTCCACAGTACAACAACGGTCGAAACAGGGCTCTCTGATTTTCATAAAATGATTCTTACCGTTTTAAAAACAAAATATCAGAAGATAGGTGCATCTGTCATAAACTATAGAAGTTATAAAAATTTCAATGAATCAGACTTCAAGCGAGATCTTTGTGAGGCTATAGGTAATACCAACCCTACCGATTATGAGTCATTTCAAGATGTTTTCAACGAAGTGTTAGATAAACACGCCCCTACTAAAAAGAAATATGTACGTGCAAATCATGCCCCATTCATGACGAGAGCTTTACGTAAAGCTGTTATGTTGCGTTCTAGACTTAAAAATAAACATAACAACTCTAGAACGGTTGAGAATTGGAACAACTTTCGTAAACAACGTAACCGTTGCGTTAAGCTATTCAGGCAAGCTAAAAGAGACTACTATAATAAGTTAGATATCAATTTGGTCACCGATAATAGGAAATTCTGGAAAACTGTGAAGCCTGCTCTGTCTGACAAATGTCAGAGCAATAACAAGATAGTTTTAGTCGAAGATGATGAGATTATATCTGATGATACTGAAGTTGCAGAGATTTTCAATAGCTTCTTTGTAACGGTAACAGAGTCTCTTGGTATAAAAGAAAATAATGATAATATTTCAGGCACTGAGGGCATATCAGATCCTATCGAAAAGTCGATACAGAAATACTCAAATCATCCCAGCATACTAAGAATTAAGAATCGCTTTGTGAATGCAGACTCTTTTACTTTCAACTCTGTTTCATTGGAGGAAATGGAAACTGAAATAAAAAGGCTTAATCCCAAGAAGGCCACAACCTTCAAGAATATACCACCAAAGATTCTTAAGAATAATTCTGATATATGTTCCGAGCCTTTACAGGAAATATTTAATAATTGCATTGGAAACTCTACTTTTCCTGATGAGCTGAAATGTGCAGACGTATCTTCACTTCATAAACAAAAAGAAAGTACAGTTAAGAAAAATTACAGGCCAATTAGTGTTCTGCCAACTGTTTCAAAAGTTTTCGAGAGGCTTCTAGTCAAGCAAGTGGAAGCACACATAGAACAGTATTTGTCCACACTATTATGTGGATTTCGCAAGGGTTATAACACTCAGCAAGCCTTAGTACGTTTTTTGGAAAAAACTAAACTTTGTATTGATGTAGGCGGAAAAGTCGGTGCTGTTATGATGGATCTTTCTAAGGCTTTTGACTGCCTGAGACATGATCTCCTTATTGCCAAACTACATGCCTACGGTTTCAGTCATGATGCATTGTCTCTAATTTATAGTTACTTGCATAACAGACAACAGAGGGTCAAGGTCAATGGATCTTTTAGCTCCTGGAAGCAACTTACTTTAGGAGTGCCTCAAGGATCTGTCCTTGGACCTCTTCTCTTCAATATCTATATCAACGATTTGCTTTTTTCCTTAAAGGTCAGATAAAGGCAAATGCGATTTTTTTATATTCATAATTTCACACTATGGGGAATCCGATGGCAATAAAATTTCTTAGCTTTGCGATGCAAAAGGATAAGTTTGGGGGTTTTGAAAAAGGACACTCCTTCAAAAAACCGCGTGATGATAGAGGCCTGGAACTAGCTAAGTCATGACGTGGAATGAGTCATAAGAAATCCATCACTGGAGAGGCCCAAGGCACTTGAAGAAGTAACCGTGAAGAACACACGCCGCGTGGCAGATACACATCGAACAGTAAACAAAATAAATTTTGTATGGCGGCCAATAGCTTCTCTGATATTTCCAAAGATCGAGTATTGAGCTCCACACCCTCATAGTTTTCCCTCGATGCAGAAGAATGAATTGAACACAGTCAGACCAAGCTTCCTGTGTTCTGCTCTCCTCAAGTGGGACCGACTCTGAAATGGAAACATAAAACATCATTTGAATTATTTTAATGCAAATTAGCAATTGAATATTGATTGTCTTTAGCTGTGAATGGCTGGGTCAAACCATGGTATTGATCAAACATTTAACTATTGTGTTGTTTCAAAAGACTACGGAAAAACAAGCCTTGATCTCCCCAGTGTTGGGATTCTTCCTCCTCATTAGACCGACAAGAGCCTATCGAAGGCACATTTGCGTGGCTTCACGAATAGTCTGTAAATACAAAATATATTGTAAGAGGCACCACTGGCCACCTAAAAAGTTTGCAAAGAACCAAAGAGCTATCGAAGAAAAGGAAATATAAATGTGGAGAAAGAACTTGCCCTTACCTTATCCATGAATGTGATAACATGGCCTAGTCCTGATATGGCAAAATCCGATGTCATCATGTTCGAAGAGTGGGTGAGTGCATCATTCGATTTCAACTATAATTTCATGTTTTGCACGTCGAAGAGTTCTCAGAAAGGTGCTCTGGAAGCCAGCTAATGCACTTGTAGCAGCCAATGAATGCTTAAAGTAGTTAGGATTGAAATATCTTGTGCAGACCCCCAATGTTTTCGTTGTTGCAAGTCGTACGGGTTCCCTTTCCAAGTCAGTCCACAGCTCACTGCTGCGACAAGTCTGTCCGCGCCAAAGTTCGGAATATATATTCTTCTCTGCACAAGCTGACGTGCTACGACGATAAAGTACCTACTTTCTCGACGCTTTTTGTTTGAGATAGTTAAAATAAGTAGTCATTTCTAACTTTCGTGACTTGACAATCGGTGAGTGCAAACAGACTCCTCCATTCCCTCACAGCTTTCCAATGACTCGATCGACTCATTCCACGTCACGCCTCTGCTAGATCCAGGCTCTTTTACTCGCGCGGTTTTTTTGGAAAATTTGACTGAAAAACGGAATTCGACAGGCGATTTCGATAGGTTCCAGAACTCATATCGAAATTTCGTTTGAAATTTTGAAATCTCCAGGCCGTTAATGATGGAAATCAATAAAAATGTCTTTTGCCTTTATCTGACCTTTAAATAATACTGATGTATGCAATTATGCCGACGATACAACTTTATTTGCTTGTGATATTGACACTGATAGTGTTGTTGCTAGGTTAGAACTTGATTCCGCCCGTGCAATCAAATGGTTCTCTGACAACTATATGAAGCTCAATGAAGACAAATGTCATCTACTAACATTTGGAAATATAAGTGATGACTCTGTTTCGGTTAGAATTGGCAGTTCTATTATTACTAATAGTACTGAAGAAAAATTGTTAGGAGTTACCTTAGACAGCAAACTTACATTTGAGCAACATGTAAGTAATCTATGTCGAAAGGTTAGCAACAAGCTCTATGCTCTGTCACGCATAGCACACTATATGGATCAAAATAAATTAAGGATACTGATCAAATCATTCATAAATAGCCAGTTTCAATACTGCCCTCTGGCATGGATGTTCCATAGTAGGAAACTAAATACTAAAATCAACAAACTGCACGAGCGAGCCCTTAGAATAACGTACAGAGATCAGGAATCTAGCTTTGAAGATCTCCTAGGATATGATAACAGTGTATCTGTTCATCAAAAGAACTTACAGGTATTAATGATAGAAATGTTCAAGACAAAACATGGCTTAAATCCTCCTTTTATGAAAGAAATATTCTGTCTACAAACCAACCATTATAACCTCAGAAATGATCGCGATTTTAACTTACCAAGAGTGAGATCAGTCATGTACGGCTCAGAAACTGTTCGATATAGGGGTCCACAGTTATGGTGTACACTTCCAGTCTCTCTAAGACACTCAACTAACTTGATTGAATTTAAGACCAAAATCAAAGCTTGGAAAGGAAATGAATGCCAATGCCAATGTAGGCTCTGCCGAAATTATGTACCACTTTTAGGTTTTATATGATGTTTTTATCCATTCTTTTCTTGTAAATTGAAGTAGTTGGCTTTTATTAGCTATGTTTGTAAATATTATATACATGTATAGCTATTTTATACCTTATTTTTATGCCAACATTGTAAATAAAGTGTTAATAATAATAATAATAATAATAATAATAATAATAATAATAATAATAATAATAATAATAATAATAATAATAATAATAATAATAATAATAATAATAATAATAATAATAATAATAATAATAATAATAATAATAATAATAATAATAATAATAATAATAATAATAATAATTGTTTCATGTGTTTCATATCATATGATGTTTATTCCCAGGGCAAATCACTGATTTTTCTTCGTACACCTTGAAATCACAAAAAAATCACATAAAAAAAGCACCAAAACCACAAATCAGACTGAAAATTACAGAAAAGTCACACGAGAAAATCACTAAAAGGACCAAATCACATAAAATCACAGAAAAATCATGTTATTCTAAAATAACAAAAATCACGTACGCTATTCTCAGAAGTGATGTGCCCCTCGGTTTATTCTTAACATTTCTGTGATTCAAAGCAAACGAGATTTTTCAGAACAAAGGATCATCAGAATAAGAGATTATGAGGATCAGAATAAAAGATTCGTCCCCTCGTTCTCCTTCACAAGCTTCGAGAGCATTTAGCTTCGAGAGCATTTAGTTTCGCTAGCATTCAATTCTCACTCATTGTCTGATTATTCATGTGCAGACAGGTATGAAGTTAAATTCATAAATAAAAGAAACAATCTGAAAGCCATTATTTGCTTCATATCCGACCTTTTTGAGACAACACCATGACTATGCTTTTGTTGCAATTTCATAGGGACATTGTTGAGCGGAAAATAGATCAGCGATGGGTTTATATTATCAGCTGTTAAGAATAAAAAATTCTTGTTGGCATTTTTTCATTTGCTAATCATTTGTCTTCCTGTCTTCTTTTGTCTTCTATGTCTTGGTCTTAGTCTTTGTCTTAGTCTTTCATAATAAACATGAAACTGAGGCAGAAGGATTAGCCAATCAGAGGCCGGTGGCATTTTGAGATTTAGCCGCATGTGGAAAGCAAGGCCGATGCCATCATTAGCGTGCCTCGTATTGCATGAACACCATCCTCGTTGTGAATCGGTACTAAAATTCGCACTGCAAAAGCGTTTACACGGTGCCGCACGAATTTTCCTCCGGCTTAGTTTCAAATTAGTACGCTTTCGTAGGTGGACGAAATTTAGTACGGATAGTCGTACTAATTTTTGCGCGGATAGGGAGGTCTCGTGTGAACGGGAAGGCTATCCGTACGAATATTCATCCGTATGAATATTCATCCGGTACCGTGTAAACGGGGTCTGAGACTTGTGCGACTTGGCAATACATAATTAGATCTTGTTTTCATGGACTGGACAATAAGATTAGTCAAGGGGGTTTACATGAATTAATCCTTTACGGAAACTCACTTTGTCTTGTCCCTAATCGGATTGATGAATCAAAAGACTTACTGTGATTTTTCAATCGGACCGGCACACGCGTACAGAAATGAATCGCTGCTGTAACCCCCTGACACAATTCGATGTTGAAAATAATTCTAAATGATGATTGGCCTATTGAAAACTTCAAAGGAAAAGCCGCGGACAGAATTCTGTCCGTGCTATTTTTAGGTAGAAGAGTTTTTATTTTTAGGTTGACGATATTTTTAGACGATATTTTTAGGTTGACGACCTGTTTGTTAGGATGTACAAACGATTGGTATCTGAACCTCGATAAGGGACAATATACTTCTGTCACCTTCATTGACTTAAAGAAGGCTTTTGACACTGTTGATCACCAAATATTGATAAGAAAGCTACGTGTTTATGGAGTTGCGGGGAAAGAGTTGAATTGGCTCAGATCTTACTTGCAAAATCGTAAGCAGTGTTGCAAGGTCAATGGGCACGTTTCCAGCATGGAGTCAATTAAGTACGGGGTTCCCCAAGGTTCTTGCCTTTGGCCTTTACTATTTCTTATATATATTAATGATCTTCCCCTCTCACTTAAGTTTGGAGAAGTTAATATGTATGCAGACGATACCAGCATCTCCTACTCCTAGGACTCGGTTACAAATATTAATGATTCAGTCAATGAAGACTTGGATCACCTTAAGAACTGGTTGGAGGGTAACAAGCTATCGCTAAATGTAGCAAAAACACAGAGCATGCTAATCGGTAGCCGAACTAGACTCAAAAAGATCGGCATGTCTGAAAACCCTGAGCCAGCCCTGAAAATAGGAGAGGAGCCTATCTCTATGGTTAAGCACACTAAATATTTAGGTGTTCAGATCGATCAGCACTTCCTATGGGATGAGCATTTAAGTATTATTACCAAAAAAATTGCTCGAGGTTTAGGAATGCTGAAATACTCAAAAAAATACCTCCCATTATCCACCATTCAAAGAATGTGTAAGAGTCTTGTAGAGCCTTACTTCAGGTATTGTTTACCTGTCTGGGGTAATTGTGGTACTACGGCTCTTCAAAAAGTGCAAAAGCTGCAAAACAGAGCAGCCAGGATAGTCACAAATAGTCCCTATGACGCCGCCGCATTACCGCTAATTAAACAACTTGGCTGGCTAAATATTCAACAAATGATTGAGTTTGAAACAACTAAGATTGTTCACAAGACATTGCACAATGAAGTACCTGAATATCTACAAGGTCTGTTTACTAGGGTCTCTGATAAATGCGTCAGGGAATTACGCAATTCCAAACTAGATTTGAACCTTCCCCGCTGTTGAAAACATCCTTTGGACAAAAGAGCTTTTCATTCAGGGGAGCAAAGCTTTGGAACAAATTAGGATCCGAAGCCAAAACTACGAGTAGCTTTTCTGCTTTTAAGAAAGCTGTCACGCAAAATTGACTCCATATATTCTTTTACTTTTACTCTATATATTTTTTTTATACGTTAGCTGCGACATAAAATTGTAAATAGGTTTTTGTTTAGTTGACAGGGCAAGCTGTAAAGCAATAACTTTAGTTATTGAAGTTTTTACCCTGTATAAAGAATTAAAAATGAAAAAAAATGAAATGAAAAAGTTTCAAGTCTTCGTTCTTCCCCTCTCCCGCCGCCCTAGCGCTGCGCGCTCGTTGCGCCTTCGGCGCGGTACGACCTTTCCACAATGACAATGGGAATAGAAACAAAACGAAGACTTGTATCAAGTCAAAATGATTCCAAGTGACAACAGTGCCAAGAATTCACCTCAATGCAACACAAACACAACAACATTCTGGCAAATGCGCGACACGACAAGGAAGATGGCGGACGAACGGAATTTCCGGTTGCTGTATTATGAGCAGTTGGGCCTGCGAAATGTTGATCAAGTGAAGGCTTTAGAACACTTGCTGCGTGATGAGAAGTTAGACATTGAAAAACTCTCTACGTTTGCACTGAAGTTTACATTGCCTTCACTTTATAGGCCATTTGTTTGGAAGGTTTTATTAGGGATCTTGCCAAGTCATCAAACATCACACACATTTGCTGAGCAGCACAGAACAGAGCAGTTTAAAGATCTCGAAAATGCATTGTTAGTCATGAGAATGATTCCTAATGAGGCTAAAGCCATCCAGGAAAAGATCCTTTGGATGTATTTGCTTGAAAATGGATCGATCTGTATGCATACGAGAAAAGCTCAACAACGAGATGAAAAAAAAATTCAAATTTTCAAAGCAATAGCAAACGTGTGCTGTGAAGTTACAGAGCATGAGATCGATGCCTATTGGATCACCAAAAAATTTTTTGAGATGCAAGACAAATTTGTAGATGTATACAGCAAGCTGCCAAAGTTTGTGACTTTTTATTTGGAGATTGAAGACAGAGCACTTTTTGAGCATATGAAGGAACTGCAGGTTTTCAAAGTGATACCTTATAATAGGTGGTATGAGAGCTGCTTTGCAGAAATCTTTCCAACTTCCAGTCTTGAAAGGATTTGGGACAAACTTGTAGCAGGTTCATGCAACATATTGGTTTTTGTTTGTGTTGCCATATTGCTCAGCTGTCGTTTACGGTTATTAGGATCAATCAGTGCAGAAGAGTTAATTCGTGTTTTATGGGCAACACCAAAAGACAGAGACAGGCAAGATATGATTGTGGACCAATCACTGCAGCTTTGGGACAAGCATAGAAGTACATTGAGTGTTGAACTTGTATCACACCAACTAGAGATTGGAGATTCTATTCCCAAAAGTTAGGAGATACCTTGTGCTTATAGAGAATCTATGATCAAAGTGGGCCATTTGCACAAATTTGATAAGAAAGTTAAGAATATTAGGATACTTTATTTTTGTACCAGTGATACTTTTGTGAATTAAGCATATAGATTCATAGAATTTTTTGAATATCCTTGAAAATGTTTATTTACAAACATTCCTTCAGAAGAAACTATGGATTTATGTACTGACTTGATATCTAACCCTATTTTGGTTGGGGGGGGGGGCAAATTTGCCCCCCCCCCTAGTAGATTTTGTTTAATAACTCTGCTAGGAAGATATTTGTAGCCATGAAACTTCTTGACTTTTTGCAACTACTTATTGTACAACTTCTCAAAAAGTTTCATTAAAATATTTTGAAAAATGAGGGGGCGGGAGACAATTTTCTGGGACTGACCCTGGAAAAATCGCAAAATTCTCAAATCTCAATTATCACGAAAAAAGGAACGTAAGTTGAATATTTTGCAAATTTCTTTTGTAATGTAGTTTTATTTGATGCATTCTATCACAATTATCATGTTTGGGTGGAAAATGTGCTCCAAATTTAATTTTATCGCGATTTTCCTGATTTTAGTCAATTTTGCCGCTTTTCTTGACCACACAAAGGAAAATGCTGACATGAGCAAAAATGAGGGCCAATCTTAGGTTAATTTTTACATTTTCAGAAAGTACATGCCTGAGGCTATTAGCACACAAAATTTGGTCACTCTACCTATTACCAGTCAAGAGGTAGGTAGGGGGGTTTTTTTGCCCCCCAACCAAAATAGGACTATCAAATAGCCCAACCACTATAGGGTTAATGAAACTGATATATTGCCATAGAGGGACTGTTTGTTGGACTGCACTCAGTTTCATAATTTGTTGAGTTTTGCTACCAAAGAAAATCTTTTTGCTTTTAATGAGCATCTTTTTGATCAAATTGATGGTGTTGCAATGGGCTCAAGCCATTTGGGCTACTGGGCTGGGACCCAAATGGCCCCCCTCAGCAAGGGCCCCTTTCATGCTTGAAGAAAAATACTTCAGATAATTGATTTTGAATGAGCTTGATAAAATTGGCTAAGCAACCAGCTGAAATAAAGAAAAATTTGGTTAAAAGATATCCAAAAAGGGCACTTGGGGCCCAATTTTAAGATAATGGTAATGCAAATTTCAATTGGTGCTGTCTCATTTGTGCCAGTTTGCCTTTTGACTGGTAGGTAAATTGGAGAATCTGCAAATGTAGAAGTTGACGAAATTGAAGAAGGCCTGGCCAAAGGGGCCCAATAAAAACCTGATGGAAGAAGATGTCTTTGTGAGTAGGGGCCCTTCTCACTTTACCTCTTGCCCTTAGGAGTCTATTTCAAATGAACTCTGTCTATATCTGCACTCGATTTACGGGCCTACAACCCTTTTTACAAAAAGTGTTGAGGATTACCCTCTCAGTTCACTGTTGTATTGGATCACTTCTGCTCTGCGTTTTGTAAATGCAAGTGATCCAGATCAAGTTGAATTTCCATTATTAGACAAATTATCTTTGTATCATCTTCATTGTTGGCTTTCATTGTCAATAGCAGAATGCATGTTGACAGTGGGTGTACTCCCTGTGATCTGCTGCGGTGTAGACAGCAGGGGGATCAGTAAAACATTTGATGCAATACCATGTAAATGGGAGGGTGATCCGCAACACTTTGATCCATATCACATTTGATCCGCTATCATGTAAACGGGGTCTAAGAGAAAAGTAAAGAAAGATAAAGGACATCACAAAATTGTTTTTGAAATGACGGACTAAGGAGGGGCCCTCAAAGTAGATAGACTAATCGAGAAAGCCCTCCCCCCAAGGGGTGGACTGGCAGTTGGGGGCCCGGGCGATTCGTCAGGAGGGGGCCCGAAACCAGTCAAGTGAAAGTTTTGCAGGGCACTCCTTTGGAGGATTTTTTGCAGACCACTGCATAGATTCGCTTCAAATGATATTGGACCCACTTTTCACAATTTGAATGGTTTTCTGTACGAGCTGAATTCCGTTATCTACCGTCTCAAGTGATATTTGACAGGATCACGAGGACAAAATGCATACTTGAGGGGGCTGACACTAAGTACGAGCCTAGCGAGGGAAATTGGGGGTCCGGGGGCTTGCCCCCGGGAAAATTCCTATGACCACGCCCTTTGGATTGTTGGAAAGTGCCCCATTTTGGAGAACTTGCCATTTATAGAAGAAGAGCATCACGAGCGATGGGGGCCCTCCGGGAAAATTTAAGGACATTGCTGCAATTTCACGAATAGATACATCATTTTTGAATTGCAGAGTATGAAAGGATAGTTTGCTAGGTTCTGGCAGCTTCCTGGAATAGACATTTAAAGTTTACTGTTTAGATTTTTATTGTTATGAGCTTGAAAACTACCTTTAGTTTGAAAAATTATGTCAGAATCTCTTCACCTTTTCCCAGGGCTGGACCTATGGAAGCAACATGGGGGTGCGTAGCCCCCAGGAAATTTTTTGCAGCCACGCCCTTCAGATTCCGGGAAAACGTAGGAAACGCCCCTTTTGCTCACTCTTATATCATTTAGCTTATCACTTAAAGTGCCTATGAAATGAAATTTGAAATATAATTTTTTTTCAAAAATCGAAAGATCGACATGTTGCTATGGCAAAAAACGAAAAATGGCTCGAATATTCGCTTTGGAAGGGTTGTTTTGGGGGGCTTCAAAGACGGCTACCACGTGTGACAACGCATAAAATCTGTGACGTCACGTGGTTTGCATCTTGACTGAATCATCTTGATAAAAGCCTAACAATCGCATGTGGTTCAGTGTCAGCATCGCCAGTAAAACGTTTCAAATCGTCGATTTAACCATCCTTTACTTCTTAAACATATCAGAAACTGTTGAATTTAGTTCAGAAAGCTCAAGCAATGCAAATGAAGCACAATTTGGGACTGTGAATAAAGACACGACCCCTTAACACGATGAACTTTATGCGAAGTTGGAGAATGCAACGACAAGCGCTTAGGCCTTGGACTGGACGAAATGGACCTGACGAAAAGGGGACGAAGATGAGGGAATTCTTTTCCGAGAACGATCGAAATGAGACTTGAGAGAATACAAAGTGCTGGTGAATTGGCGAATGGTATGTAAACATTCAATATTTTAAGATTATTTTGTTCGCGCAGCGCTCCTTGTTGTCGTGATGAAGTTAGGCCATCAAGTGGCCATCATGCCATGAAAGGTCAAAGGTTTTACATTCTCCAAAGTACCACGTAAAAGGCAGGTATTTGACATGGAATGGATTTTCCCATGATAAGAAACTACGATTTTCAGCTATTACTGAAAGTTTCATGAGATTGTTGGATTTAGATATTTCAGAGTTTCTTACCACATCCATAATAATCTTCATTTTTACTTCCTCGGCTTTCTTATGAACATTTCAAAAACGAAGTGTCTTGAAGCCACGGGGGGGGGGGGGTTCTTCCATAGTAAAGGTACCTGGGGATGTGCCGCCCACAAGGGTATACTTTTTCGGACTTCTAGTCTAGCCAAGGGTATGCTTTTTGGCAATTTTAGTCTAATTTTGTCTAGGCAAGGGTATGCTTTGTGGCAATTTTGGTCAAAGCACTGTAAAATTTGGTAATTTCTGCAAAAAAACCTAATTTTTAAAAAATTTTTGACCCGAGAATGAGAAAATTTGGCAAGTTTTGTCTAGAAAACGCCAATTCAGGGCACTTTTTAATGGGGAAATTAGTCTAGCCAAGGGTATCATTTTCACAAAAATTGGTCTAGCCAACGGTCCCATTTTGTAACCGTGGGTGGCATACCCCTACCCGAAATTTAGCTGAGAACCCCCCGTGCTTGAAGCGTTTCTAATATTTACATTACTGAAGTACCTTTCACGTAATGCGACAGAGAAAACAACTTATTATCAAGTAACATACGTTGGGATTTCCTTGACCAAAGAGTAGAGGTTTCCAAAGTATATAATTGATTCTATTTTAGCAATTTGAGATCTGAACTTTTCATAATAAATTCCTTGTGAAAAATATGTGCATTTCAGGACAGAAATATACATATTGATCCTGTCTTCTTTGCCTGATACTTTCTCTATAATGGTATTCAAATCATTTTACATTTTGTATAAAACAATAAGTAAAAGTTGTATATAATTTTTCTTTGCAGGTTTTGCTGTTTTACTACCAGGGCCACCACAAGCAGCTGCTGATTGGGGGCAATTGTTCTTTAACCATAGAGAGCAGTACATCCAAATGATTCGTGTGACGCAGCACCATTACACCATTGTTTTCAACATTATTGGGGGGGGGGTTGAGGCTGTCTTCTTCATAGAGGCATACAGATTGCATGTATGTAAGGTAAATTTTTGACTGACCTCTTCCAGCATGTATTTACCTAGAAATGAGGTACTGATTCGCAACTGATGCAACAGGTTATGGAAAACTGAAGAACTTGAACAGGGACACTATTGACACTGAAAACTGTATTAATTTTCATTGTTTACATCTTTTTATATTAAACTTGCACCCCCTTAATTTGTGAAGTCTATGAATTCAACCCCTGCTTCATCTTTTGATTAATATCTGACATATCATACTTTGACATGTATAAAGTGAAGGATTTTTGCATATGTCTTGATGATTTTGGCTTTTCAATTTGCAAAGTACAAAGATGATAACAAAAATTTTAATGTTTGTCACAAGCAGTGACACTTAGATGACAGTGATAATTTGCCTAATTCATTCTTGTAAAAAAAGAATCAAATCATGAAACTTTTTGCACCAAAACGCTTTCACTATTAGGAAACATGATACATACTAAAGGTTTCTTGGTTCAACATTAAGATTTTCACATTTTAGTATTAAAAGTTTCTTAATTTGTTCCTGATATTTTTAATGCATGAATTATCAATGTTATCTCCAACACTGTTGCAGATGTATTTCTTGAAAATTAAATTCTGTCATGATAAGGACAAAAATGGCTAATCAATATTACTCAAGAATAAAGCTGAAACAACCAGTTTATAGTAAGCTGTGTAATACATTTCAGGCATAGTACCACAGTTTCTTAAAATTTTGGCCATCCTAATACAGAACTGTAGTGTCCCGCATAGAAGACACAACATTTTCAATTTGAGGTCTGATATGTTTCTTTTAAAAATGTGATATAAACTTCAGATCAGGTTAAAGTTTCTTATTAGAAAAATCATGTACTATCAATTAACTAAAGCAGACACGAGCTTTATGATTGTCATACAAAACATAATATTTTCATTTGTATTTTTAAATCTTCACTACAAAGAAAGATTACATTTATTCCAGGAAGGTGATTTTTGCTTCATTTAGATGCAAAATTCTTGTTTTCATTTGAATAGGTACAGGTTGGTTCAAATGCAAAGCTGAATTTGTCAATGTTTTTCAATTTTCTAATGCGTACATAGTTTTTTGAGTAAGAAACAAGTCTTTTTCAAACCTGCACCAGTTTCTTATAAGGGGATATTATTTTGAAAATCAAGGTCTGGTGTTTCTTACATTTATGTCTCTTATATGCCGGACACCCCTGTATTTTCTAAATAAACCAGTTTTTTATAAAAAATTAGTATGATTGTCACAAGAAAGTTGACTTTCTCTTGGTTGGCGGCATTTCTTAGAATGGAATGTCTTCCATTTGTTGCTTCCTTTTCTGCTTGGCCATTCAGCCTTTGAATGTCTAACAATCGTAGTTCTTCCACCACTAAAAAGGAATTGATGTAAAAAATGTTGTGCTCTGTAAATTAGAATGAAATTGCTTGCAGTGTCATGATTTTTTGGCCCATGGACCTACAATCCCAGACAAAACTTGTGAGACACTTTGCTTTTTGGAGAACATTTTGAGTTGAAGTCTCCCAGTCCCCCTCATTGTAATGTAGGAAGCTGATGTAAATGTCATAGAAAAGAAGTATGTTTTCAATAGCAAACTTAATTGACCATCAGTTGGGAAAGTAAAAGGGACCATTTGATGGATATGAAAATTTGTCATAAAAAATGGAGTATATCTCAAATACACAATCCAAAGGGATTCAAAGTTACGTGAAAATTCCGTGAAGTTTTCCATGATAAGTTCCCACATTGGAGTAGCCAATAAGTTATCAAAACTCTCTTCGCTTGATTAAGTCTAGAAGCTTCACTTGCATTCACAAGTGTGTTCTCCCTGCAGTGATATTAAAGTGTTTTGATCAACATTTTATAAGTATCACAATAGAAGACATGAGTCTTATCATCATTAACAGAACAAGATTTTTGAAAAATTAAACTTCAACAGCAAAGTTCACGGGAAGATCCTGAATTACTCATGTCGTCTAAGTGAGAAATAATGATATATAATCTCGACCTCAAGCAATGAGATTTGTTCAGATTTCTGATTCGTATATTTTTCAAATCTTTTGATCAAGAGTAAGTTACCTCGGGAGTTGGGCGGGCTTGTCGTTAACCAACTTATCGTGCAGCTGTGCTATGGATATTTTGGGGGATATCTTAGCAAGTAAAGGTTTGAAACTTATTCGTTTATCTACAAAAAAACGCTTTTTATCAGAGATCTTACACTTTGGGAGGGGGCCCACTGGATCTGCATCTGCATCTTTTGAATTTGTCAGAGCTGGCGGCACTGACCCTTCATGAAGAACTTTGGGGGACTCGTCCAGATCGGGGTTCGGGGGCGAAGCCTTCTGCGAAATTTTGAGAAATGCTTTTTCTTGGCCTCAAACTTCAAAATCTTTTGACGAAAGACCTCTCTGGGAAAATTCTTGAAAGTAGAGCATCAAAATCATCTGCAAATGGTCTTTCTGTCAAGCCAGATACTGTACATGCTTTTCTATCATCGTTCTTTTGAAGTTTTCAGTTCATACCTCAAAGTTCTCATTATTTCACATTTCAGAATCCTAAAATGGTAAATACCTCTATCTTTTCTCTAAAACCTTATTCATATTTCAAATACCCCATAGAGGGTTTCCTAGATCGCTGTAAGTCGGATGTAGATAACGGCAAAAGAGCAGTTTGAAATTAAAAGACTGGCAAGGGCAAGAGGTAAAGTAAGAAGGGGCCCCTTCTCATAAGACATGTTCCTCGACCAGGTCTTTCTTGGGCCCCTGGGGCCAGACCTACTCCAATGTCGTCAAGCTCTAATAAAAAAGTATAAATAAAAAATAATAGAAAATAATAGATTGGCTTGAAAGGAACCAAATGATTGCAAATCCCGACAAATTCCATACCATATTGGTAACAAAGGGGAGAGATGACAGAACAGGGGGAAAACTAATTATACAAGGCAAACAAATTCAATCTGAAAATGCAGTAAGACTTCTGGGGGTAAAAATCGATCACAGATTAACTTTGATGAACACATTTCCGATCTATGTAGAAAAGCCGCTGCGCAGCTAAACGCTTTGAAAAGACTTTAGGGTTACATGGAATTTAAAGCCAAAGAGATATTGGTTCAAAGTTTCGTCTTTTCTAATTTTAATTACCGCCCTTTGGTATGGCATTTTTCCTCTGAAAAGTCAATGAAGAAAATTGAGAAGATCCATGAGCGAGCTCTTAGATTTCTTTACAAAGGCTCTAACAGCTTCATTTGGGAAACGCAGCTTGATTAGGAATCTCAGGGCAATTACAGCGATAAAAAACATCATGATGTTGGTTGCTTCATATGTTAATCATTTCAATTTCATTTTCATTTTGACAAATCCATGTTTTGATGATTAGTAGCGTCCAATGATAATTAAGTTGACAAGTCCATGTTAAAAGTAAAATTAATAAGTGAATGGCATAAATCGAGTGGCTAAGCCATATTAGTAGAACGTTTCGAACCTTCCTAGGTCCATCCTCAGCAAATTGACTGGGTGGAATTGCGATTAAATACTAATAACGATACACGCTAAAGGGAATTGGGAATAATTCCAAACACGGGCAAAATTGCCATATAAAGATAAAGTGTGTGCGAAAGTGGAGAAAAACAACTAGGGAAAACCGGTAAAACCAGTTATACTGGTGGAAGTACGGAAAAACAACGGAGAAAAACAACTCAGAACAGTACCGGGGATTGATGATTGCTGAGAATTAAGGGAAGGATGGTCCCGAAGGATTAAAAGACTTTCGTGAATAAGAAGGTCAAAAGAATTCTCAGTTTTGCTGAGAATATCAAAATCTTCAAGGGATCCATTGTGGCCAGATTTAGAAATATGGTCCCCGATGGCGGAACAGTTACTTTTTATCTTTTGACCTGCTTTGTTGATTCCCAAGTGCTCTCTGCAGCGAGTATCTAGGTTACGGGTTGTTTTCCCATAGTACAAGGCATGGCAGCCAGGACACTTATATGAGTAAACTGCAGAAGAGCACACGAGAATGGGGAAGTGGTCCTTAAACCTAAAATATGACGACAAACGCTTGGGGGAATTAAAGATAACCTTAAGCTTAACATCAGGGTAACATTGTTTGAAAAGCCTTGTGAGCTTAGTTTTAATTTGTAAGCTATAACTTCCTAGAAAGGGGAGGCAAAACATGAGAAACTGCTTTTCTTCACGAGCAGGTGGAGGCTTTTTACTAAACTGTTTGTCCAAGAAAGTCTTAATGACACGGTCAATAAGTGGCACAGGGAAGCAGTTTTCTTTCAAAATGCCCTTTATTCTAACAACCTCAGCATGAAAATTGGAATACGTGGAACATATGTGAAAAGTGCGGTACACAAGAACCCTAATTAAGTTAACCTTATATTTGCTGGGCGAGAGAGTTCCGAAATCAGTGTAAAAAAAGTCCTGTAAAGGTCTTCTTCCTATACAAGCTGGTTAAGAAACTGTTTTGATCATGAGTCACTGAAACATATAAACAGCTCTAACAGCTCTTACGATGATTTAATTTCCAAAGCTGGGAAATGCACGATGAAAATCAGCCGTCTCAGAACTCTTTGTACTGAAATTTATAAAACTGTATCAAAACTAAATCCACCTTTCATGCAGGATATTTTACTAAAAGAAACAACAAGGTCAGCAAGAAACCCAAATAAATTTATTCATCATAGACCAAACCAAGTTACTTTCGGGTCAAAAAGTCTCCTATCATTAGGACCACAAATTTGGAATGCTTTGCCCAAAGAGATCAATGAGCCGAAAACATTCAAATTTTTAAGAGAATGATAAAACAATTGGGTGGGCCAACTTGCAACTGTAATATCTGTAGCTAGCACCGAAATATGCACACCACATAGATATAGACTGCTAGTAGTTTAAATATTCGATTTAGATTGATTTCTACTAAATTAATTTTAGAAGCTAGAGTGAGATCGAATAAAAATAAGATGACAACAACAACATTTGCAGATTCCGCATTTTGCATACCAGTTGAAAACGAGATAACGCCAATTGGAATTTTGCAGTACCCTTATCTTACGAATTGGGGCCCACGTGCACTCCTGTGACATCCCCAATTGTTTGACAAACAAACATAACTGTCGAACAAGAAGTATTACAGGGCCCTTTAAAGACCCATGACTGACCAGCAGCCTTTGCACGCCTTTGTTTTTGTTTACAAAAATTATTAGACTGATAGCATTTAGCCCAATCTATCATTCATCAAGCGAGATTCACACAGAATTATGAATATTGATAACTACGACGATGTAGTAAGTCTACTGTTCTACGAACCGCCAAACAGTTATTTATCATGCAAGGCAGAAAACGAACCGCCAAACAGTTATTCATCATGCAAGGCAGAAAACATCAAGTATTACCTCTTAGATCTCGCTCTAGGATCGGTACAGCTCTGAGTGGACATCGAAGGGAGAACTATGGGGCTTTGTTTCATGGATCTTTCGACTAAGAAGACCGACAGACAAGCTTAGATCCGTAAATTTTGGCCTACAGAGCCTCCTTCCTCTACCAACTTGTGCCTGTCCAGAACATGAGGTACAGTTCCTGCAATATTTTCTCGCAATTTCATTTTGGGGCTTTTAGATGCTACTCCTTGTTGAGATTAATGTTTGATGGTTAAAGTAATTCAGTCTCCAATGTCTGTTTGTCTGCAGATAAGCAAAATTTCCTCTCCTTTTCTGGGGTTTCTTCCTGTCTACTGTGGCCTATAATTATTTCCTCCAATTTGCATAGCCCTGACTATCCAGAGCACAAATACATGCCTAAATGCATTGTTTATGGACTAAAGAAGCCATTGATATAATTTGTTGTCCATGTAAGTTATTTTAATCAAAGATTGAAACATATTACAAACACAGCTATTTTCTGTATACAGAAATTAATGTAAGCTGTGGGGAAGAACATGCGAGGCCCGCAAAGGCTGCTGGTCAGTCATGGGTCTTTAACCAATTTTTGGTTGATTTCAACTAGCTGTTTTGCCACAATCATAACGTTTGTCAAAAATTAACTACCTGAAGTATTTTTCCTCTAGCGCAGAAGGGGCCCACGGGGGCCCTCGTTGAGGGGGGCCCTTCGGGCTCCAGCCCGGTAGCCCGACTGGCCAGTCCGCGCCTGCCTCCCCCCATAAAGGCAAAGAAAAAACTTTCATATCAAAATTAATCCAACTACAACTTTTACCAGGTGTTTCCCTCAATTATGACATGAAAAATGGATCAAATTTGGTAATGAATAAAGAAGAATTGCTTTTAGAGCTGCATTTGTTTACATATTCTGTGTGACATTTGTTCAATTTAATTCTCTGGTAATTCTCTGGAATCGGCCCGCTTTTATCAGTGACTGAGGCATAGGGAAGTGATGATTCTCTGCTGATAAAGCAGGCTTCATGAAACTTTACTGATGTATGTTCATATATCGACGTTACTAAAACACGGAACAAGCGGAACAAGCCAGTAACAAGCGGAACAAGCCAAAAACAGGCCAGTAACAAGCGGAACAAGCCAGGAACAGGCCAGTAACAAGCGGAGGAAGCCAGTAACGCATTGAAGGAAGCGTGGAATTTGCATGGGTACATGGCTGAACCCCACGACATAACGTTAACATTGCCGCAACAATAAGAAGAAAAGGGCCGTCCATTCAAACGGAAATTTAGAAATACGTTGCGATGTAAAATAAACAAGTAGCGGCCAATCGTAATAATGTAACCAGAAAAAGGTACCAAGAAAGTAAGAATCACGCAGTGGCGATCGGAAAAGTGAGGGGGGGGGAGATTTTGACGTTATTTTTCAGCCTAAAGGTATACCCAACTAATTTTATGCCATTTTTTGATAATTTTTGTCGAAATAGAATAGAGTGATAAAATAGACAAGCCCCCCAGTCGCGCCCGTGCCAAAAGTGTAACAATAGATAGGCATACCTGAAATAGTTTGACCATTGTAGTTGTCATCAGAGCCTCAATTAAGCATGCGTGCAGACTATACACGAGAAAAACGTATACCTTTTCCTTGGGTATTGTCTGCACGCAGGCTACAATTATTAGGCTAGATACTGTTAACAATGTTAAGTGAGTGCAGCTCAGAACAGTAAGATAGAAAAGACAACCGTCTGCCAACCTGTACCCACTACCATTCACCAGGAAAGGAATTTGAATGATTTTCTCATTTAGAGTGGTGTGTATGTGCAATTGTTTTCCTTCCAGATTCATTAAGCGCTTTTACAAAGCAAGTACTTGAAAATTCGACCACTCCTCCCAGCCTTTATCCTTGCAAAAAGCGGAAATTTACCTGCGGGAGGATATTGCTTATAAGTTGAACGAGGGGGCTTAGATCGCTTTTTGAAGTGTTTTACAGGTTCATATAGGCCAATATCGTAAGGTATTTTCTATTCATTTTATACTTGTTTTTCCTTCATTCGTAACATTGAGACCGTAATCTTTGTTAGGTTGATCGTAAGGAAGTTCATGTACGTCATTTGACATTTCACGCGTTTTAGGAATAAATTCAAGGAAGGTATATTCTATCAGAGATTATAACACGTGTGAGTCAAGCCGCAATTCCTCGACCGACTATTGTATGACTGAAACTTAGTACTTGTAATATGGACGATAATATTTCCGCGGTAACCACTAAAGAGAATATTGATTGATTCTGTATTTAGAAATCTTAGAGTATGAATCTGTATAAATAAGAGTTCAACTTTATATTAGACAGAACAGACATGGATAAGTGATGCTAGTGTAGGAAGGGTGGATTACCACCAGCACAAGAGTCTTGTGAAAGCTCTTAGTGTTTATTAATTACTGTTTAAGTTTAGAGGGCATACAGTGCTTGAGAAAGACTGGGATGCGCCTGAGGTTATATTTGTGTATTTAAGGGCATACAGTGCTTGAGAAAGACTGGGATGCGCCTGTGGATATTTGTATATTAGAGAGCTCCTAGCAGTGAGAGCCAACCAGAATCTCGCTAGCATTGGTTAAAGTTGTACAGAAGGATAAAGATCAGAAAGGGAAACTCGAAACTTGTGTCTTCTCTGTCGTCAACGCTCGTGCCTTGTCGTAGAAATAGAAACACCTTTTTACACTGGTGACATTGTCGCGGGATTGATTGAATGATTGATTGATTCGTTCATCATTGGTGCTGGAAACAGACCACGAACTCAAGCCATGAAGAAGACAACGAAGACTTAGTTAGACGATGGAGATAAACTTCCCTAAACTCATTACCGGACAGTCGATTTATTTTGTTCAACAGAACTTTGATTTGGCAAATGGACGTGTCGTTACAACCTGCATTTATTTCATTCGGACTTGTCGAAAAAACAGAAGTGAAGAAAAGAAGGTGAACTTTCGAACATTGATTTGATTAATCTTCTTTATTATTTTATAACGTACTCAGTCAGAATCGAGGACGATTCCATTCTAGATGGGGAGGTATGTAATACAGGTTCATATAGGCCAATATCGTAAGGTATTTTCTATTCATTTTATACTTGTTTTTCCTTCATTCGTAACATTGAGACCGTAATCTTTGTTAGGTTGATCGTAAGGAAGTTCATGTACGTCATTTGACATTTCACGCGTTTTAGGAATAAATTCAAGGAAGGTATATTCTATCAGAGATTATAACACGTGTGAGTCAAGCCGCAATTCCTCGACCGACTATTGTATGACTGAAACTTAGTACTTGTAATATGGACGATAATATTTCCGCGGTAACCACTAAAGAGAATATTGATTGATTCTGTATTTAGAAATCTTAGAGTATGAATCTGTATAAATAAGAGTTCAACTTTATATTAGACAGAACAGACATGGATAAGTGATGCTAGTGTAGGAAGGGTGGATTACCACCAGCACAAGAGTCTTGTGAAAGCTCTTAGTGTTTATTAATTACTGTTTAAGTTTAGAGGGCATACAGTGCTTGAGAAAGACTGGGATGCGCCTGAGGTTATATTTGTGTATTTAAGGGCATACAGTGCTTGAGAAAGACTGGGATGCGCCTGTGGATATTTGTATATTAGAGAGCTCCTAGCAGTGAGAGCCAACCAGAATCTCGCTAGCATTGGTTAAAGTTGTACAGAAGGATAAAGATCAGAAAGGGAAACTCGAAACTTGTGTCTTCTCTGTCGTCAACGCTCGTGCCTTGCCGTAGAAATAGAAACACCTTTTTACAGAAGCATGTCGGAAGAAAGAATTCTCTGGAAATTGTATGTTTACTAAAACTGATATTTTGGGGTAGAAGTTTAGTTCCCCATGTAATGTATAGCGATGAGTAACTAGCTGGAATAGGAAAAAAGCAACTGATTTGCCTAACATCCTAATGGTGAACATGATCACTGGAAGTAACGAGCTCACTTTGTGTCGAAGAATTCCATCTGTATACTCTAAAACACCCACTTCCAGTTCTCAGATTCATGGCTTTCACGTTCCAAACCTCTCCCTCGATTATCAAAGAATATAAAATACAACAGCAACAAACAAGTAGTGTCCTCTTTGACAAAACTACTCTATGGACAACACAGAAGTTCATTCTCGCCCCAATATTTTACATGCGCCGGAAGTCTTCGCACATCCCCATAGGGTCCTTATTTTCTAAATATCCCGTTCAACTTCGGCAAAAACCCTTCTCCTTTCAAGGAAAATCTGCAAGTCACTTTCTTACGTTATATTTTTCCCAGTGCTGGAGTTTCTTAACTTTATATGGCGATCTGTTTCTCATAACAAGTTTCTTCTAACAAGAAAATACGGTTACATGTTCATTTCACACCGCAACAATTTTTGGAAATTTCTGTTAGAATTAACGGCCCTTGCGGCAATGTTAGCGTTATCTCGTGGGGTTCAGCTATGTACCCATGCCAATGCAACGCTTTGTTCAATGCGTTACTGGCTTGTTCCGCTTGTTACTGGCCTGTTCCTGGCTTGTTCCGCTTGTTACTGGCCTGTTTCTGGCTTGTTCCGCTTGTTACTGACCTGTTCCTTGCTTGTTCCGCTTGTTACTGGCTTGTTCCGCTTGTTGCGTGTTTTAGTAACGTCGTTCATATATGGGGTATAAGCTTACTTCCCTATAAAATGTACAATGATTTCAGAAATTCTCATCTTCTCATAACTTTACTCATACCCCTAGTTGGGATAAGGTTATTAATCATAATTTTGCGAAATGAGGATAACTTGGAGATATATAAATGTAGAAACTTTTTTATAGAGGGATGGGCTCCTTCAATTCAATAATGATTGGAAATTTATAATAGGAGGGGTTTTTTGTACAATAATTGGGGATGTATGTTTCTCGCAAGTCTTTCAATGCAGGGCATTTTAATAGTACAGTAAATCCCCGCATATAAGAACCTACCAAAATAAGAACCTAGAGGCTGTTTTTCCTAAATTATGTACCTTGCAATTAAGAACCTGTTTCAGTCTGATGAAACATAGGTTCTTATTGCAGAGGTTGCAACGTTGATATTTGATTGCTGTTATCAAGGTCATTGTGGTCCCAGTTGGGTTTTAAAGATTTATCCTCCTCCCCAATTACTTATGATGTCCATAAGAACGCTTCTAAAACAAATAATAGGGCTGAACATCTTTGTGAGACTCTCAGGGGGACAACACGAGATACCCTTCAAATAAGAACCTTTATACCTTGAAACTAATCTTAGTATCTTTGAAATAAGAACCAACTTCAGCCTAGCTCTCAAAAAAGTAGGTTCTTATACGCGGGGATTTACTGTACATGAAATTCATCACCAACATCAGCAGTATCCCACATGTCACATCTACGAGTAGTCTGTTAACCCACCTTCCAGTTTCTACTGGTAATTTGTGGTTTGCACAACGAAGCAGGCATAGGGTCTCCCTGTGTTTCTTTGGTAGTTTCCGAAGATAATCCTCAATTCTATTTCGTCATCGGCTCCGTCGCTACGGAGGAGTACGAGAGAGAGTGCAGCAGTTCATGCAAACCAGTTGTGTGGTGCGTTTATGCGAAGCCAGTCACGAAATCTTGCAGCTCGTTTGGAAAGTCTTCGATTTTTCTTCCTCAACAACAAATCTGGTATTTGGTAATCAAATTTGCTTGCTATCATCGTCAAACGTTAAGTATTCCACTATATTTTTTCTTCTTTTCTCACATTTGCTTATGGAAAACACGGAGGGAGACTTGGCTTCGGGCCAAGCTTTCGAAACAACAACGCCAAATAACAACAGCGTCACAGAAAGTTCTTCGTCTTCTGCTAGTGTGCAGGAATCGACAATGGTGACACTTTTGAAGACCATGCAAGAGCAACTGCAGGTCTCCAATCAGCTGTTGTTTGGGCTTTTCTCCGAAACAAAGCGTCCACTTTCACGGAAACGGAGAATCTCCGTCGCTGACTCTGATGACGAGTAATCGTTTTCCTTGGAGTCACGCCCAACTAAAGCCAAAATCACACGCACTGAGTCTGCTACGATCTTAGTTGCCCCGCATCGCCAGAAGAAGCCCTCTGTGATAAATGAATCTTCTTCTGCTGCATCTCAGGCCCCGACTCATATTTCTTTTGGGGTACAGCAAAGTGGACCTGATCCATCACAACAACAGCCAGTTGATGATGATGCCTTAAGCCTTTATGGCGATCACGACATTGATCAGGCTGATCATCACGTTAATCGTAAAAATGATGACCCAAATGATCCTGAGCTTGATGCTGATCAAGGCCAAGCCAACCTTCAAGGTAAATCCGATCAGCAGGACCATGAGGAGTTGATGTCTTCCGATGTGTTCCTCGAGAGCATCGACAGCTCAACAAACATTACTGCCCCTAAAGGTCCTCCTGTTTCAGCTAATTTGGCTACTCTTGTCAATACGCGTTTCAAGACTGAGCTTGAAACAGGCCAGCGTAAGCAAATCAAGGCAAAATATCTTGTTCCAGAGAACTGCACAGATTTGTTCTGGCCTCCAGTCAATGAGCATACCTGGTACCCTTGAAACCAGATGTAAAAGGTGCTGATCGTGCCCTAGTGGCCATGCAAGATACCCTTGTCACCGTTTCTGGTACCATTGCAACATGCTTAAATGATTTGCTCTTGTCTCGTGACAAAACTAAGCCACTTGACTACAAGGCTTTTTCAACACGCCTAATCGATGTAATAACACTTTTAGGCTCGGTCTGCAGAGAGCTTTCATATCGTCGAAAAGAGGCTCTCCGCCCTTATATCAATACTGATTTCAAATTTGCCTGCAATCGTTCCACGAAGCCTGATAAGTTTCTGTTTGGGAATGATATCAGTAAAACAATGCAGGAAGTCAAAACTATGGGCAAGATCGTGCAAAAATTCCCTCAAAAGTCACGCGGGGGGTCACAGTTTCGGGTTTCTTCACAAAGGCAACAAAACAAAACTTATGGTCAGCCTTTTTTTATCGCAGCGAGGGAGGGCCACGTACCCTCCCAGAAGGAATCAGGGACAATTCTCCTCAGGCCAGCAAAACAAAAAGAAATCCTGGAACAACTGGAACAAGTAAATACGACGGTAAATTGTTTTTCCTCTTTTGTTGACTCACAGTTATGTCCTTATTTGCATGATAGGGTGAAGCATTTCTCTGCTGGGCAAATAAAACATCATTTACGTCAGTGGCAGAATATTACTTCAGATCAATGCATTCTTCAGATGGTTGCAGGGGATATAATTGAATTTGATGACATTCCTCCAACCAATAGTGTCTATCCAAATAATCACATTTCAAATGACAGCATTGCTAGCGTCAAAACTGAGATTGATTCTCTGCTTGCCAAGCGAGTTCTCGTTCCTTGTGAAAATGAAATTGATGAGTTCATTTCTCCTATTTTTACCGTGCCAAAACCTGATAATCAAGTTAGATTGATACTCAATCTCAAGTCATTAAATGCTTATGTTACATATTATCACTTCAAAATGGATTCAATCCATACTGTTATCTCCATGGTTACCCCTAACTGCTGGATTGCCTCCATTGATTTAAAGGATGCTTATTATAGTGTCCCCCATTCACCCGGCCTATCAAAAATACTTACGATTTCAGTTTTTGGGGAAGGTCTATCAGTACACAGCCTATCTGAACGGCCTCAGTTCCTGTCCGAGGCTGTTTACCAAGCTATTGAAGCCTCCCTTGGCTACTCTACGGGAACGAGGCCACCTTGTATCCAGCTATATCGATGGTATATATTTGCAAAATGAAACTTGCGCAGGTTGCAATCAGACTGTTAAAGCCACCTTGAAACAGTTTGATAACCTTGGTTTTGTTGCACATCCCACCAAATCGGAATTTATTCCAAAGCAAGGAATTGTCTTTTTGCACCCGTACCTCTTCTAATCTGTTGATGATATCGAGGTTAATCAATCGATTAATCCTGTATGCATCGAGGAAAGTATATGTACTTTGTGTACTATCAGTTGTACTTTTCAACTGCCTCTCATGAGTCTGATTAATCCTCGATAAAAGCGACAAGGATCACAGACTGTGTCCAGACCCAGAAAGCATTACGGCCTAATCTGAAAAATGGCGGGCCGTAGAAGGAGGGTGAAAGAAATCAAAGACGACATTGAAGTGTTCTCTCTGAATAGAAGAAAGACGAGAAAGATTCCGAGGAGATATTTTGAAACAGCTCCCAATATTCCCAAACATGGTGATGCTGGTGGGGAGTTGGATCGACGAACAGAAGCAAGTTCTAGAATTTGTGAAGTTACCTTCGACGATGATAATGAAGGCGCAGAAAGTGTTGATGATGGGTATGTTTTATGCCGGTTGTTTATCTGCAAGTACTGTTTACTGGTTAATAGTAAAGCCTAAGTCAAAAGCTAAGGATTCTGGCATGTGACGATTCCCTTTCCTTCGTTTTTGACTAGGCCATTCATCCCGCATGCAGGCTACATACAGCTGCCCAGGCCTAGGCCTATTCAAGAATCTTGAAGTGAATTCTGTACAGTGTGTCAAGTAACCTTTACAAGTGCTTTAGTAGAATCTTTCACTTTACAGAGGACAGACTTCATGACTGAGAAAAGTTCTACTAAATTAGGAGTCGGTCATATATCAATTTTGTCCCCTAGATAGCATCTTTTTCATGCTAACCTTTGGACCCCCTACCCCACCCCTAGGGTCAGTCAATTCAAAACTGACAAATGGCCATGGCATACCTCCAAAACGGTATGACAAAGTTCTGCAGTTCCTAAAGTTCATCCGAGAAGATGCCTTAAAAGTAAAAATTCGCGATGTTGCCAGAACTTTGGGCTACATGGTCTCCAGTTTCCCTGCTATTCCCTTTGGGAGTGCACACTATCGTTGGCTAGAACAAGTTTGTGTTTGTGTCACCAGGCATTGAATATGACTCAGCTGAATGGTGCTATTAATAATGATCTTAAGCGATTGGACACATGGCTTTAAGGCAATAAACTTTCTTTGAATGTTACAAAAACACACTCCATGCTTATTACAACCAAGCAAAAACGCAACGTTCTCAAAAGTACAAATCAGAATCTGGAATTGAACATACATGGCAATGAGCTTGACATTGTCCAAAAAACAAAATACCTTGGTGTCCAAATTGATTCCTCTTTAGATTGGAAAGAGCAAATAAAGGCTGTCTCTGCCAAGGTGTCAAGGGCAATTGGCTCTTTAAAGCATGCAAAGAAGTTTCTACCAAGGGTAACTCTTGAGAATCTCTACACAGGTATTGTTGAGCCGCACTTTCGGTACTGTTGTTCCGTTTGGGGTTGTTGTGGTTCTACTGAAATCAACAAGCTGCAAAAGCTTCAGAAACGAGCTGCTAGGATTGTTACCGGTAGCAGCTTTGACACCCCAAGCAGGCCATTCATTGAAAGGTTGGGCTGAAAGACCATTGAACAGCACATCAGCTATGAGTCGCAAATAGTGGTCTTCAAGTCACTCAATGAGCTGGCTCCGCAATACTTGAGTAGCCTCTTCAAAAGAAATTCACAATGCTCCACCCGCTGCCTTCGAAATACCGAGACTGACCTGAGGGTACCAAAGAAAACTTCTGTAAATGGTCAGAAATGTTTCTCTTTTAGGGGAGCAAAATTGTGAAATAGCCTTTCAGCTGAGTCAGAGCAGGCATCCTCCCTAAATAGCTTCAAAAAGTCTGTTTAGGGACAACTGCGGGGGTGTGGCCCGCGGCGGTGGCGCTGGTTGTCCTTGGGTGTCAGGCCGGCTCAGGGCGAATGGCCGTCTATTTTGATCGCTATTCGCTCTGGGTTGTCGCATCGCCTGGGGGCGGCTGGTGCTGGCGCTGCGGGGTCTGCCCCGGTTAGAGAATTCGGATTCATTTTATTTTTCTCTCTTTTATTCTATTTTCAATATGTATATGAATAATTAATTCTTGTAAGTAGGTTTTTAATATTATAGTTTTCATTGTAGTTAGCTTAGGGTAGTTTATTTGGTATTTTTGTAATTAATGTTTTTATCGGAGGGCCCCTTGAAAAACGGCTTTTGCCGAAGGGCTACCCTCCTTAAATATATGAAAATGAAAATGAATGAAATGAAATGAATGATAGGTTTTCACCTTGCCGAACACCCGCAGTGCAGGGAAATAAATCACTAAGGATGTGCTCTTTTTCCACCATTGATTTGATTCCGTTGTACATGTTCATGATAACTGTGAGACATTTTCCAGTTATGTCATGATTTGCCAGCTTAAACCATAGTCCCCCTCTCCATACGGCATGTTCTATCTACCGGACCCTATGGACCATTGGACCATTGGACCATTGGACCATGCCGCAGACCCCCTGGCCGCAATTTTGCTTCGCGCTGTTTTTTCCGTTCAATGGCTTTTCCTTGTTGTAATTATTTGAATCATTTACCCTGGGCTCTATTGAAGCTTTTTCGTACTACTAGGAAGTTAAGCGCTCGCTTCGCTCGCGCTTCCACATTCCTAGCTCCTGCGGAGAGCTTTCAAAGAATATCTCATAATCCATGCTGAATGTACAATAAATAGTTGTAATTGTGGATTCAAACTGCTTGTTTTGCATCCATCAAAGTGAAAAATTTTTTGTATTCTGCTGTTTAGAAGGTTGATTGTGACATCCCCTTCTGTTTCTAAAATTAATTTCATGTTCTTAAGTTCATTCACAAAGCAATAATATTTTCTTGCCACAATTCACACCCAAAAATGACTGTGATTCACCTCAACTGCCTATAAGCATATGAACATCAGTAAATGCCCAGTGCGTTAGCCTGCATGCAGTGTTTCTGTGGTGTAAGTTGAAAGAGTAAGAAAATAGGAAGACTGCACATTTGGCCAAGTGAACGATTGTTTGCATTTTGACAAAATAATCCATTGCAGTATGAACCAATAGACCATTTCGACAATTGAAATTGGAGACTGGGGAGAGCGGTTTGTTCTTGTAAATGGCGGATATAGTTCTTATATATGGCTGCCACGTAGTTGGGTCATTGCAGTGAATACAATGTGAACATCGAGTTTTGCAAGTTGTGGCGAGGATCGCTACCGCATCGGCACTGTTTTAGAATTTCAGTTTTGAAATATCAGTTTTGACGTATGTTCAACTGGCAGATTAAGAAGATTCAAATTATGTTTGAAGTTTTTCCTGCCGTCAATTCTAATCGAATTCAAGAAGGACATTTGAAGTTAAAAATTTCAGTTGAATTCCATTCTCTTGAAAATCGCGGTCAGGGTAAGCTTTCTTATTTTAAAGACTTCAAATACATCATGGATTTCGTCAAGTTATGCGGAAAGGGCCTAAACTCGAAGCAAGCATTGCTGTTTGCAGCACTGAAATAAAGATTGAAAAGGAAATCAGTTGCGAATAGAGAAAAATTGCATGTTTGTATGTATTTTGCATGGACAGGTATTTGACTAAATCCTTTGACAGCTCTATTGCTGCGTTCTTATGCAGTAGCGATTGCCATGTTTACATCATTCACTTCAACGGGCTCACTCCGTGGCAGCCATTTACCAGCGGTTTTACTAAACTATGGAATCAGCCAAAACGATCCAAAACGACTCAAAACGAGCCATAGCTACCCAAAACGAGCCAAAACAACCCAGAACAACCCAAAAACGACCCAAACTGATTCAATCAGTGAACAGGGGTGTAGCGTCTGCATGAATTTCAGCGACAGGGATGAAAACAATGATAATATAGAAACAACTTGAGTACTCCCATTGCTTGCGGCTTTCGTGTCGCCAAAAAAATATAGGAGATGGGAAAGACAGAAACGGCCAGTGAACGATCATATGGAGACAGGATTAATTTTTATAACGTGCGAGGCGTGCTTTCCCCAATTGGCAAAATGGGTCAAGTAGTTATTTGGTGATTAACCTTGAAAACAATGACATCTATCGAGGAATCACCTCGCGATTTGAATTGTCCACAGGTTCAGTTGGGTTCAGCCGCGTTCAGCCGGGTTCAGGTGGGCTTTCCTGTCAAAAATTATGCCAGCGTAGGCCTATTTATAGTCAATGATATAATTTCTTTTGATCACCAAAACGAGACAGAAAACTGAGAGATGTGTAGAGAAAGGAGAAGTAGAAAAGGTTGAAATGCAATGGCCTGAAAAACCAGCCTCTGCTAGCGATTTTATTGGTCACTGGTCAAGGTCATCTTGAATCATTTCGTCTCTTTTCCGATTAGTTCTGGGTTATTTTGGCTCACTTTTGGGTTGTTCTGGGTCATTTTGGGTCGTACTGCCTCGCTTTGGGTCGTTACGGATCGTTTTGGCTCGTTATGGATCGTTTTGGCTCGTTATGGATCGTTTTGGCTTGTTATGGATCGTTTTGGCTGATTCCATAGTTTAGTAAAACCGATTTACCAGAACTGCATCCGCCATTTACCAGAACAAACCGCTCTCCCCAGTCTCCGATTTTAATTGTCGAAATGGTCTATTACCGCCCTTTTCTGAACCACAACAAAATCAGCTCACATATAGCATCTTTAACTTGTTTTTGTTTGGATTTGAACAATTTGATACAACAGATTATTGTCATTAATTTCATTTTGCCGCACCAGGTATAAAACAAACCTCTTTTTGTGATGCACAGAAGTGTCCAGTTCTTTAAATTTTACAAAAGAAAGAAGAATTCCTTCAGAAAGTGAAGGATTCTTGAAAAATGTTAAGAATTCAAAGAATTTTGACAATAAAGTTGATCAATGTGCTGTGGCTAGTACCATGAGCTTACATCTCACATCATATGCTTGACCTGCATATATTTATTTCATAATATTGTAACAATATAAGACATGCAGTGAGTTCTTGACTTTGCATCTTGTTTCAGTTTGTCAGTGGAACTTCTTCACAGTATATTTTTGTCAGGCTGATCCTGAAATAATTGTTACATAAATTCTAACAATGGATCAAAGGAAAATACAGTCAATTGTTTTCAACTTATGGCTGGAATCCATATGCGGTGCAGTTGTGCACTTCAATCAGATTGCCAAGATCTGCATCCTAGTATGATCATTCCAAGAAGCACCCCTTGACAGTGAAAATAGCTTGTTTATTGTCTCAACCTTAATTGTAACATCAAAATCTTGCTAATTCAATAGAAATAAGCCCCAGATAATGCTTTTGTCACCAAAATACTTCATTTTGCATCAAATGATCCCATGTTATCATTTGAAAAATGCAGCCCACTTTTCCTTAAAGTTTCTTATATCAAAGAGTCTAGAAATTGGGTGCCCTGAAACCTTAGCAAGGTAGCAGTCTGATCTGCTGGCCAGCTTAGAAAACTTGCATTCATAAGGTGTACAACTTTTGCAGCTTGCAGGTACAACAGAGGTTCTTTGCATCTGATAAGGACCTATTTTTACCCTCACAGCCTTTAAACTTTACTTGTGCTTGCACCTTTCATTTTCTTTCACTCATCAGTACGCAGAGGCCAAATCATGCAATGCATTCCAATCTGGTCTCCAGGAACCTAAAGGAAATGAAAAAAGTAAAATCCTAAATACAGGGTATAAAGCATACTGTATAAACTTTTTGATCTTGAAATCTTTGTTCCATGAATTTCAACAATCAATAAAAGGGAGCACTGTATGGAACATTAATTTGGACACCAATGTTCATGTTCATCATCAAGAAGGACAACACATTGTTACTGTACATTGTATATGGCGCAAACTACAAATGGTGCATTCACATTAGACCACCAAGATCGCATGATATGCACACATTATGCATAATTTTAGAAGTATAGAAATTGATAATGAAAATGGACTTATGATCTCCTGATCACCACTACACATCCCACCTCAATAATAACTGTTTGTTTATGACCTGTTTCCATACCGCACATAATTCTTTTGCCATCAAAATACTATTTTGCATTAAAAAATCTCATCTCAATCTTTAAAATATGAAACTAACTGTTTGTTATAAGTGGCAGTTATACCAAAGAAGGTAGAAATTAGATACTCTTAAAATTGGCTATTTGTAATATATACTACTTGAAAGGTTACTCCAGGCCAGCTTGGAAAATTTCAATTAATAGACCTAATCGGCTAAGGTTTGTTTTACCCATTTCAAGTCATATGACCATGCCCATGGGAAGTTTTGGTACTATGCTACTTTTTGCGTTCATGGCACAATTTTGCATGGCATGAAATTTGTCGGAGAAATCAAAAGATGTTTTATCAAGAGATTGATCACATGATTTGAAATGGGTATAAACAAACCTTAACCGATTTTGTCTATGAGCTGTACAAATTTTTGCAGCTTGCCGCCTGCAGCTACAACAACATTAGCCTGTGTGCAGACTATACCCAAGGAAATGGTATAGTCTGCACAACACCGCTCAATATCAAGTATTGTATGAGTCAGCATTTCATTTCAATTGCATTTTGAATGGCCCTTTCTACCAAGCGTTTGTGTATTATCTGCCGTAGGGTACTTAAAATTCCAGAGTATTGTGTTGTTAACGTAATTTGCTTAGAGCACAAAGCGAAGCCTGAGATTTAATCACACGATAGCCGTTCTCAAAACTGATTGCTTCCTTGTTTTGCAGGAAAGCGATATTCTTGGCTGTTGCAACAATGCATTTTCTTTGTTATCACATAAATGCTGAAGCACGTACTACACAACAGCGAGCGGCGTTGCGCAGACTATACCTTTTCCCTGGGTATAGTTTGCATGCAGGCTACAACAACATGTTCTTGCATCTCATAACAGAGTATCTATGTTTACTATATATATACATATAATAGCTATATCCGCATAAAAAAACCATAATTAGTTCTTTTCTGCTTTAGCAGCAACATAAATGTCGTTAACTAGTGCTGTCCAAGTTTTTCTCTCTTGCGCTAGTGTTCTTAAGCTTTTGAGATCGTGTATCGATTTGAGCTGGGTTATGCTGCTGTATCTATTGTTGAACGTGTTATGTTTCTTTAGCATAATTATGTCGTTGTGTAATGAAACTGGCAATGTAATTACTGGTCTTCCGCGAAACTTCTTTGCATTTGATTTTTCAAAATAGTAATTCATTGCTTTTTGGGCTGGTGTTTCTGGGTGTGATCTTAAAACATGTCCAAATAATTTCCATCTATTTCGTAGTATTTCCAGGGATAAGACATCTTCGCCAGTTTGCCTGTACACTTGTTCGTTGCTTATGTGTGCAGGGTATTTAACATTAAGTACCTTCCTTAGCTGTTGTCTATGAAAAGAGTTTAAACTTTCTTCCTCTTTCTTTGTTAATCCCCAAGTGCCCGAGTTGTAGAGAAGAATTGGCTTGACTAAGGACTTGTATAACTTGACTTTCAGAGTTTGCTTTATTTTGTCTTTTCTGATCCAAATATTGCTCAATTTGTTCATAGCGACTATTGCCAATTGCTTCCTTCTAGACACATCTTCGACGTCTCCCAACAATGATCCTAACTTTTTAACCGTCCTCCATCTTTCTTCGTAATCTTGTTTTATGATCTTTAGATTGATTCCTTGTGTCTTTTCGCATCTGTAAGGAACTTTGATTTTCCTTTCAAGTGTTGTCTCTTCTGTTTTGGATTCATTGACTTTCAGATTATCTTCTAACAATATGTCTTTGATGTGTGATTTCAGATCTTCTTGTTTTTGCTTATCAGTTGTTATAAAGTCTGCATCATCGGCATAAATGGCTTCTTGTCGGAAAGTTAGTGTTTCGTCAACATTGAAAAAGGATCTTACATTGCTTAAAGCATGTTCAAAATAGATGTTAAATAATGTACCACTCAGTGCATCTCCTTGGGGTGAGCCAATGTTGCTTTCAAAAGGTTCCGTATTGACGTTGTTTAATTTGATTTTAAGGGTAGTGTTTGATAATAATAGTCGAATCATTCTAATTTCATCACTGTTCAGAAATGAAGATAGAATCTCTAAAAGCTTTTCTCCTTTTATGGTGTCGAAAGCACTACTCATGTCAATCCCTGTTATGTAGATCTTTTCCTGGTACATGTGAACTCTGGCTATGAGCCATTTATGTGCCCAAACTATGTCGGAGGTACTGCGAAATTGTCTATATGCGCTTTGTGATCTGGACAGGAAATTTTCCACTTTTGGCTTCGTTCTTTCTAATACAATATTTGACAGCATTTTTCTAATTATCGGTAATAGTATAACTGGCCTCAAGTTCTTGACTGGACCTTTTACTTTTCCTGGCTTTGGTAGTGAAACTAAAATTCCAACTCCTGTCTCGATGTCATTGTGTTTTTCAAAAGCTTCATTCATGATGGTTGGGAGGCTATTGTGAAGTGCACCAGGACCGTATTTTATTAATTCTGCTGATATATTGTCATATCCGGCTGATCGATTATTGTTTAACTTTGTGACACTTTTCATCACTTCTTCTTTAGTAATTGGAGAATCGAGTTTTCGTGGATCTCCCTCGAAAGGTTCTAATTTTTCGGCTCCTTCGTCTTTAAATTGAGTTTGAAAGTGGCTATTTATGATTCTATAGATTTGTTCTGGGTTGACTACACTTCTTCCATCTTCGTCGTGTATGTAAGGATTTTCATATTTTTTCCTTGATAGCATATTAACGGCTTTGAACATTTTTGCAGAATCTTTTATTTGATCAATTTCTTTTACCCTCTCGTCCAGGCTCTCTTCCTTCAATTCTATCAGCTTCTTTTAAATTTGATGTAAAATCTTATTTCTTTCAGTTTTCATTGCTCTTGCTTTTTCGATATCTTTGCTGTTGTTAATTTTTATTCTGAGTTCCTTTTGCTGTTTCGATAGTTTTTCAACTTCTTCATTTTCTGGTCTGTTGTTGTTGTGCGTTCTGCTAAAACCAATTGTTAACTCGGCCGCTTCCGAGATTTTTGACTGAATTGTCTTCCATTCGATTGCTTCATTTCCAAGCTGGTTTATTTTTGCTTCTAGCAGTGTTTGATATTCTTTTTGCTTTTCTATGTTATTGACGAGAGCTGAACAATTATATTTTTTGTTACTGTTTGACGTTTTTTGTCGGTACAATTTGTGGAATACGATTTCTAGTTTGCAAATTACAAGTCTGTGATCGCTATCTACCAAGGTATTTGAAAAAGACCCTGCATCGATTAAACAATGTTTTTTGCTCATAGGACAGATGATATAGTCGATTTGGTTAAAAATGTTTATATTAGTGCCGTTTCTTTCACGAGTATTCTGCCAGGTT
Organism: Aurelia sp. 4 Dawson et al 2005; assembly: GCA_964019985.1. Classification (NCBI taxonomy): domain Eukaryota; kingdom Metazoa; phylum Cnidaria; class Scyphozoa; order Semaeostomeae; family Ulmaridae; genus Aurelia; species Aurelia sp. 4 Dawson et al 2005. The sequence continues at coordinate 8,596,503 of OZ026509.1, forward strand.
GTTATATGGCGTGCTGGATGTTTGAAACTGCTGTTGCTTATAAATAGTTGATGAGTAGTACAGAAGTCGATCAGACTTTGTCCTGATTCATTTAGAAAACCTCGGGAGTATTTGCCAACACACGGTTCTTTGATTTTGGATTTGCCTATCTTTGCATTTAAATCGCCGCATAAAAGTAATAAAGACGAATTTTTGTTTTTCACTTTATCAATAATGTTCCCGATCTGTCCATACATTTCGTGCAATTCGTTGGCATCATTTTTCACTTTTGCTGTTGTTGATGCATAAACATTGATGATCGTGAGCAGTTGTTTTTGTTGCACTGTTTTAGTGATGCGAAGATTTATATTCAATGGGTTGTTTTGAACTTTGTATTTTCATGCTCTTTCAATTTTAGCTGTATGACACACACTCTATCTGACACTTTCCAGTACTTTACAATTCTGTCTTTCCACTTCGGTGATATCAAAAAACCATTTCCATAATGACGAGAATTTGATTGTAAAGTTATCAAACGATAATCTTTTATGTTGATGTCTCTATTTTCCGTGATCTTTGTTTCTTGAAGACAACAGATATCAATTTTATATTTTTCTACATCGTGCTCCAACTGTTCTTGTTTGAATTCATCTGTAAGTCCCCTGACATTAAAAGTTCCTATGTTGAAAATGTTTTTTCTTCTCATTGTTTAAGTTGTTGACTGAAGTTTTACGCCAATTTAGGCCCATCCATGAATTGTTATAACAAATCTTTGCAACTGAATTTACCGAAAACATCTCTACTCTCTATGTTTACTCTTACCGCCTTTTGCAGCTTACACCTTCAATTTATTTTACTACCACTGCGTTAAGCATATTTTTGGGAAAAAATTTAGAAAAATGTTATGATACGATACAATCTACAGCTTTATGTGAAATTTCCATAACCTGTGCTGTAAATACTTCTTGAAATGTTTGGGATAAATCTATTTTGAGGCAGGGGTGGCTCAGAAATCTTCTGACAGAGGGGTAGGAGCTTCCACAGCTTCCTACAGTCTTCCTACCAGAGGCTGAAATGGCTAAAAAATGCAGTTTGGGTACATCATTTTGCCAAAATTCCTCCAACAGAAACTGAAATTTCCTACGACATGGAGGGCTACATGCTTCCAACAGCCAAGGGGGCTGTAGGTCCCTCTTGCCCTCCCCCTTGGCGCCCATACTCTGCATACTGTAAATTTTGTCTGCCACAAATTTCCACGATCAATTGGATAACATGAAAATCTACTCCAAAATTCTAGTTAAATAATTGACCAAAGTTCCCAGCAGTTGAAACAGTATAAATTTCAAACCAAAACCACTCGCGGATAATGTTCCTTCATGCTGCTCTGCCACAGTGGCGGGAGGGCATTCTGGTATTGGAATGCACACTGGCCTCTGGCCTGGCGCCACCACTGCTTTTGAGGTCCCACCATGTCATAAGGACAATCAACTGATGCTTCAAGCAATAAGATAGCATGGCCATGATGGGGCCTAAAAGCTAGCAAATGAGGAAAATCCTTCAAATCAATCAGGATTGAGAGGCGTCTACAGCAATGAAAATGTTGTCTAACATTACCTTACCTTTCATTTGCAATGTTTACGAATTTCTTCTGATCTGATAATGCTCTCTTTTGAGTTAGGCCTGCTAAAAAGGCCGATCACAGCTGTGATCGTCTCTGCAGTAATTGGAAGCCATTCTTGCACATCCAGCTCGTCATTTGCAAGGGACACGACATTTGGATAAATGTCAAGGAATCCCCAAAAGGCTCCACGTCGCATGCGCATTTGCGATCTATTTCGGTGACGTGTATGCAGATTAGCGGTGGCTTTTGAGAACAGTGCAGGAAGCAATAGGGCCGAAGCGCATGACATCATGAGCCCTGGTGAGCCCCAAAGCTATTGATTTTATAGCCAATCAAAAAGTGAATAAACAAGGATATACATAGAATGGTCCCATTGTCTTTTCATCGAATGCCACCTTTGTCTTCCTATTGTGTTGATTGTTAAATTTACAATGGAGGACAAAAAGAACAAAGCTAATTGGATAATCGTTTACCTGCCTTATATATATAGATCTTAGAGCGCGTTCTTGTAACTTTTCAATTCTCTGTAATGACTTCGAAGATGAAAAATACCACACCAAACGACCGTAATTAAAATTAGAATATACAAAGCTCTGAACAAGGATCTGTTTCTCCCTAAAGCCGATAAATGCCTTTAATCGTTTAAGAACATTTAATTGTGTTGCAGCTTTTTTGCAAATATTTGAAATATGTGGGTCGAAATCAAGTCTGTAATCCAAGGTAATCCCCAGAAGTTTCACGATCTCCTCAGATTTAATCATTTTACCATTAATGTTAATTGGCTCTCCACTAGTATTCGTTTGGTTTTTCCTGAGCAATATAGCATGAAATTTTTCAGGGTTGGCGATCATTTCGTTGTTTTCTAACCACGATAAAGCCACTCCTGTTTCTTGTTCCAAAGCATTCACAAGATCGGGCATGCTTTTAGAAAATTAAGTTAGTGTATTGTCATCAGCGGAATTATGGAGCGTTGCCTGCGTAATGAAAAGAAGTAAATCATTTATGTAAAAGTTGAAAAGGATAGGTCCCAGTACAGAGCCCTGGGGTACACCAGATATAACCTCTTGGAAAGCACTATGCGTGTTATTTATCCTGACACATTGTTTTCGTCGTTTTAGATAAGAATAGACAAGGACTAGTGCATCCTCATCAAGTCCATATGCATGTAATTTGGCAATAAGCAAATCACGAGGGATACAATCGAATGCTTTGGAAAGATGTCGAATGCTATTGCCAAATAGGTGGTCAAAGGTCGAGTCGTAAGGTTGTAAAACACGGAATACCACAGGGATCGTGCCTTGGGCCACTTTTATTCATCCTTTATGTAAATGATTTTGCTCAGTGTCTGGTTAAGTCTTCCCCAAACATGTATGCAGATGATACCAGTGTAGCATGTTCGGCAAAAGATATAGACACACTTTGCGATGACTTGAGAACCGAACTAACAAATATTTCAAAGTGGATGAGACAAAACAAGCTTAGTCTTAATGCTAACAAATCTGAATTCTTGATTGTTGGCCACAAAAGACAACTTAACGGTATCCATGAACCCGTGCAGCTACAGGTTGATGAGGAACCGATAAGAAGAGTTCAGACAGTGAAATATCTTGGAATAAGGGTCGATGAAAACTTAAGTTGGAACGAACAATATAAAAGCCTTAAATGCAAAGTAAAATGTGGACTATCCTCTATTCGCAAACTCAAAGACACCTTACCCCAACCTAAGTTAGAGCAAGCCTACAAAGCCCTGGTTGAAAGCCACCTGCGATACGGTAATGAACTATGGGGCAGCTCGTCCGATACCAAATCAAACCACCTGCAGCGCCTCCAAGACAGAGCTCGCACATTGATTGAAAACTCCAATGTAAAGGACGGATTGACGTGCAATTGGCTCTCTGTCTCTAACCTTATCAAATATGACAAGGCTGTTATGGCATATAAGATAATCAATAATTTATGTCCGAACAGCCTTCAAGGAAAATTCACCATGAGATCTCAAATATCTGCATACGCAAGGAGAAACTGCCAAGATATTGATATCCCAAAACGAAACCTAGAATTTTCAAAAAAGAATTTTCTTTACTCTGGTGCTAAACTGTGGAATGATATACCTCTTGATATAAGGAATAGCCCCACAGTTCTCACATTTAAAAAGAAACTGAAGGACTACTTGCTACACTAGCATTTAACCCAAAGCACGATCCCTAGGAAGAGCAGCACTTACCACGGTTACATTCCATATTATTCTTTGTAGATATAATATAGTACACTGTTCTTTTTTTATTTTTCTTTTTTACTATTGTTATTTTACAAACAATTATCTTGTTGTTGTATTAGCTGATAGGGATTTGTGGATAAATATGATAAATGAATGAAATGAAATGAATGAACGTCCTGATTGTCTACCTCTTGAAAAGTGAAGGTGCCCAGCACTTGCTCTGGGTTTTGAATAATAGCTAGCACACTAGGGTGGTTTTTATACTTATCAAGAATCAAGCGAACAATTTGGCGGTCATCCGAAATTCCAATTTCTTTAGCAAGGCTAACAGGCTTCTTACCGCTAGATTTCTCTACTATATTTACATAGTGATGGTTGAAAATCTCTGTCAATTCCTGGTCATCGGTTACAATGGCATCATTTCTGACAAAAGAAATATCGCTACTCGTGAGTCCTCCTTTATTTGAAAGAAATGGTTTAACGAGATCCCAAAATTCCTTGTTTGACATAGGACCATTTTTAGTTGCTTCTTTAAAATGGTTTTTCATAGCCTTCTTTCGTAGAGAGACACATTTATTTCGTTGCTTTTTGAAATTAGTTCTATTTTCTGCCGTAGGGTTTTTGTTAAATCTTTTTTAAGCCTTGATCTGGTATAAATTGCCTTTTGTAACTGCTGATTCATGAAAAGGGCAGTATCCCCCCTCTGAACTTTTGTTTTTAAAGGCGCATGCTGATCTACCATTTCTCGGAAAGCAGATGAAATATTCTTGTAAGACAAATCCGCATCACATAAATCTGCTTTAAAGTCTATATCCTTTATATCTTGGAGGAAATTTTCAGGCTCAAAATTCTTATAACTACGATATTTGATCACTTTAGGTTTGAGACGGGGAATGTGTGTTTTCGTCAAAGTTAAGACAAGGCCATGAAAGTCACTTAGACCAGTCTCAACAACGGTCGTATTTTGAAAACATCTGGGTTTATTGGTGAGCATAACGTCAATTGAAGAGCTATGATTTTTTGTGAAACATGTCTTATCCTTTACTAAATTGGACAGTCCAAAAACATCGCAGAAAGAAGTTAACTTTGTATACCCGGGATGCTGAACATCATGAGTGTCAATGTTTATATCGCCCATTATCATAACATTGTCATATTTGTCTAAAGCTGTGTTTAGGCAAAAAGACAGTTCTCTAAAAAATGGTTCTAGGTTGGAAACATCTGAAGGTCGATAGATGCTAAAAATAGCCCATCTCTTTTTACAAATCATTAGTTCGGAACAAATGATCTCTATACTAGGACTCTCAAAAGTAGAGGCTCTGTTGCAAACAACCCCTTTCCTAACAAACGGCATCAGGCCTCCACCAAATTCATTCCTATCACGACGGATTGGCCTTTGGTAGTTATTTATTAAAAAGATCTCCGTTTTGAAATCTGAATTTAGTTTTGCTTCCTCTATTACCAAAATATCAGGCAAACATCTTTCCATTACCAATCTCAAATCGACTATTTTGTTGCGAAGACTATTTATATTTAAGAAACCAATCAAAGGATTGTTTGGATTTTTTTGTTCTCAGATCAAAAGTCTCCCCAATGTAAAATAAAGTATCTAGTTGCGTGGATCTCTCTGAAGATTAAGAGAAAGAACTTTCACTGAGCGTATTGGAAACCTTTGAAGCACAGGAAGATAAAGATAGTTGATTATGTGACCTACCTAGGCCGGGGCTTATGGCCATCGACCCAAGTGTGTCTGAATTTTCATTGTAGCTGTTTATCGACTGTGAAGGTTCTATCTCCGTTCGGCAATTTCGGTCATATTGAAGATAATTAGAGGATAGTCAAATACTGTTAATGTAATTAACAAAATCATTTCCTAAAACGTTTGTACCATCATCATTCAAATGAATTCCATCATCATATAGGAGGTATCGCCAATCTGTATCAAAAACTTCATGTTCAATCAAGTCAATTTCGTTATCTTCAAGTGGTTTCTGCAGCATCATATTTACCTGAACTCTTTTTCTTTCCAAAAGATCGGAGTCACCCCGTGCTAGTATACTTGAAACGGCCACTCTATGAACTTTCTTTTTCGCTTGTATGGCAACTCTGGTAATTTTTGTGGCAATTTTCTCAGGATCTTCCTTCCTTAAGTCATTTGTTCCACAATGTATAATTAAAACATCTGGGTTCCTTTTCAGAGTTGGAATGATATACGATTCCATGTCCTCTGTTGTTGCTCCGGGAAACGTTTTTACGAAAGAGTTGTATTTGTCCACAGTTCGATTTATTTCTTGTTTTCTTATTCCCCTTACAATCGAGTCTCCGACCACGGTAATGACAGGCTTTTTACGATCCTCGAACGGCTCTTGGATTCGTGATTTTGCTTGCAAATTGCTTTGCAATTTACCTTGTTTGTTTGGACTTGACCTACTGTTTTGGATAGCTGTACGTGGTTTTGCTGCAGTGGCCTCAGCAAAACTAAGTTCTCCAGGGACTACATTTCGAATAGTTTTCTTTGGTGACGTCAATTTTTCGCTCTGATTTTGTGCCCGTTTTCTTTCAACATACTCAAGGGGCTGATCCGAAAAACTTCGCGGTATTGTAATCTCTGCAAAAGCATTGTCGTTCGACAAAGTATAATGCTCTGAACACTTTTCCAAGCCACTGAATCTATTTTAAGTTTCAACAATAATTTTAGGACACTGACGCGACTTTACAGTGCGTTTAGGGAATTGCCAGGGGTTTGTCTCGACCATGAAGTCGGAATCACTATTATATATGGATGATCTTCTATCGTCCCTTGGGATTGTAAAATTGTTTTTATCCACATGCACTGTCTTTCCACCTTTTTTTCTAAAATTTTCTCCATTTTTATCCCATTTATTTTCAAGATTTTTACCAATAATTGCTCTTAGATCTGTAATTTCTAGCCTTAAGGCGAAATTTTCATCTTTCAGATCTCTTTTTTCTCTTTCTAATGAGTTAATTTTCGCAAACATTTCATAAAACTCAGTGGGCCTTCCCTGCATACTCTCAGTGTTTGTATTCCCTTCCTCTACTTTATCTAGCCTTTCAAAAATCGTCGAAAGATGCTTTTCCATTTTTTGAAGGCGATCTTCAAAACCATACATTATTTTCACTGGAAGATTTCTCTTTTTCAACTCGCTTGTGTGGTCCTTCCATTCTCTGAGGTTTGGGAGTGGCAGCAACAAACAGGAGCTCATTTCTACACTCAGCAAGTCTCTGTTCCTCGTCGGATATTTTTCAAACTTTTTCTTGTTTTTTCTGCTTTAAAATATTTCCTGGCTCACACACTCGAAAAGATTCGCTGCCCCCAGTTCTGGTGTCTTCTATTTTCCCTTCAGCCAGCATCATCGTCAATTGCAGTGACGTTGTGGAATCATTTAGGCCATGCGTCTTCGACAAAGTCTTACAAACCGAAATCGAATTTGCACGCTTCTTTTTAACTTGTATGTTTTCAATTGTATCCAATATAACTTCTTCTACTTCCTGAGGTTCAAGAACCATTTTCGCCGCCATAACTAACTTTATTCATCTTCAAACTTTGATCTAAGACAGAAGCGAGATATCGTACGTCCACACTCAAGGTAGCGTGGTCGGTGAAAAGGAGTTGCAAGAACATCTTTTGGAATTTCTCTACCTGTGTCAAAGGTCGTGCACTGAAGTATAAAATAATCATTGAAAATCTGTGCCTTTTCAGTCAAATCCGTCACAGGAATCTTAACTTCGTTTAGAACAGTGTTTATCAAAGTCCAATAGGTTTTGCTACTGGTCCCAGGAAGTAGTTCCGCTTGGCTTCTTCAGTCTCGCTCCTTCAGATATCATTTTTTGTACACCTTCGAGCATGTCATCTGGCCTACCATTCCTCACGAAGCTGTTATATGCACGATTTTTGTTTCCTAATAGTCCGGTCGAATACAGCGAATTAAACAAGGTTATTGTTGAGACACTAGACAAATATGCTCCAATGAAAACAAAAATTGTGATAGGCAATGATAAACAACATGTTAACAAGGAACTGCACAAGGAGATAATGTTGCGAACTAATCTGAAAAGGAAAGCCAACAAAACTAAGAAGGAGGAGGACTTTAGACGATATAAGAAACAAAGAAATTTGATTGTAAAAATGAATAAAAAAGCCAAAAGAGATTATTATAAAAGTATCTCACCAAAATCGATTGATAATGACAAAAAATTTTGGAAAATGGTCAAACCAATGTTCTCAAACGTCAATCCAATGAGCGACAAAATCATTCTCATTGAGGATGAAAAAATCATTACTGATGACACTGAAATTGCAGAAAGTTTCAATACATATTTCTTAAATATCACTGACTCTTTAGGACTGAGTGCTCCTGAGGATAATTATACAGATGACCTTGATATAATGGTAACAAATGCCGTAGAAAAGTACAAGAATCACTCAGGCATCAAACAGATAAGTTTAAATTTTCGCATGTCTACCCCTGGAACGTGATGGATCAAATAGATGCAATCGATCCGAGCAAATCAAACAGCGGAAATATACCTGTGAAAATATTAAAAAATAGCAAAGACATTTTAGTCCCGTACTTAATAGACTGTATGAATGCAGCAATTCATAATTGCAGCTTTCCTGACAACCTGAAGGTAGCCGATGTATCTGCGGGCTATAAGAGAGGAGTGCAAACAGAGAGATCAAATTATAGACCAATCAGTGTGCTACCAGCAATATCAAAAATCTTTGAAAGGTTGATTGGTTCACAAATGAATCTCTTTCTTGAGAATAAATTATCAAATATCTTATCAGCATTCAGAAAAAGGGTATAGTACGCAAGATGCACTGCTTAGAGTAATCGAATCATGGCGAAAATGCCTCGATGCCTCGGGGATTGTTGGTACCGTATTAATTGATCTTTCCAAGGCCTATGATTGCATCCGGCACGATTTGTTGATAGCCAAATTGGAGGCCTATGGATTCGACAGGAACAGCCTCAAATTTATGTATAGCTACTTGACAGGCCGTAGCCAAAGAGTTAAAGTGGGCTCTTCCAACAGTTCACTTGGTAAAATCAAGATAGGAGTACCGCAAGGATCCGTCGTTGGACCGATGCTACTCAACATTTTTATCAATGACCTGTTCCTAATTGACTTGCAATCAGAAATCTGCAACTTTGCAGATGATAATACAATCTATGCAAGGAGTAAGACCCTTGAAGAAGTGATACATTACTTGGAAAATGACCTGAGCTCAATTTTACAATGGTTTACCGAAAACGGAATGGTAGCATACCCGGAAAAATTCCAGCTCATGTTCCTTGGGCTGAACAGTGATCAGCAAATGTGTCTAAGTATTGATGATCAGATCATCAATCAATGCCAACAAGTCAAACTCTTAGGAGTAACGATTGATTCTAAAATGAAGTTTGACAAGCATATCCTAGAACTGTGTGGAAAAGTAAACAAAAAAGTGAGCGCCTTCTCAAGACTCAGGCATTGTCTTGATGATACACAGGCTGAAATCTTATGTAATACAACAGTATTGGCCAACTTCAATTATTGCCCATTAATTTAGATGTTTTCTTCCAAAGCTGCAAACATAGAGATAAATAGAACACACAAACGTGCACTCCGGGTGCTCCATAAGGATTATGATGCATCGTTTGATATGTGTCTAATGAGAGAGGCAGATACAACAATTCATATAAAAAATCTTCAAAAACTAATGGTAGAGGTATTCAAAACTCTGAACTCGCTGAATCCATCCTACCTTTGGGATTTTTTCAGCGAAAAACAAGTTGAATACGATCTGAGGATCAAAAATTTTGTAAAATTGCCTCAAATAAAAACCCATACCTTTGGACTAAACTCTGTGACTTTCAGAGGGAGCATTCTTTGGAATGCCCTAAGTGACGATATAAAAATATGTGAAAATGTGGCAGCTTTCAAAAAGAAAATAAAAACATGGAAGGGGCAAACTGCAGCTGCAAAGTATGTTGTAAATAGGATATTATACTTTATATTATGTAATTATTTAGTTTGTAGTTGGTTTGAATTAGTTGCTTTGTATTGATATGATTGTAGCTATTGTAAATAACCAACTTTAAAGAATGTTAAATGAAGTGAAAAAATGAAATAAGAAAGTTTTTGATTGTTTGCGTTATCCAGGGTTCTTGGCGAGGCCTAATTGTTGTAACTTTGTTAGGAATGAAATTAGAATAAATGTTCAAAAGGACTTCGTTTAGTAGTTCAACCTGTTCATTAGGGCATGTCATTTTGTCAAGTTGTTCTGGCCAAGCAAACATTTTAATGCTTTTCCTAATCGCTACAAAGTCTGCTTTGTCATAGTGCCAAATCTTGCGGGTGTATGGAGGTAGTGCTATATTTGAAACAGACAATTTACCGGAAACAATTTGATGGTGGCACTGCTCATGCAACGATAGACTTGCTCCAAGTCTATTCCGAGATATATCAGCACTAAGGAACATAGTTACTTCTGCGGGGGTGAAGGAAAAGCGAAGCGTCCTCTTCAAGGTTTACGCCCCCGCAGAAGTAACTATGTTCCTTAGTGCTGATATATCTCGGAATAGACTTGTTTGTTTGTTTGTTTGTTTGTTTTCAATTTATTTTGAGTGGGCTTGTCAGGATTTCTAGCTACTGAAAGCTAATTTTGGCCCACTGTGCATGCCGCATCCAGGCACGGGACCCCTAGTTTAACGTCCCTTCCGAAGGACGGCGAGGTGAGTTGGAAGGTCAGGCCTCAGTGGTCACCCATCCGAAATCTGACCTCACTCGACCAAGCTTAACTTCAGTCACCTGACGAAGACTGTATAAGCCACTCAGCCACTCACCCCGCTAATGCAACGACGGACAAGGCCGTACGCAGGAAATTTTCGGCAGGGGGCAGTGGATGTTTCAACGTTTATGTTGAAGTAAGTGAAAGAAAGAGGAATAGGGGGTCCGGGCGCTAGCCCCCGGAAGAATTTGAGATTGCATCCTCACCCGTACCGCCTCTAATCCATCCATTATAAGGAGAGTAATCATGTGATTAATCACCCTTGTAAGGGGAACAGTCTAAGTACCGAGAGTACTCAAAACTGTCAAATTCCCCAGTATCGATTAATCTGTCATTGAAAGGACCTTCATATTGTACAGACATTCCGCATGGACTACATTTTGGGGAATTGTAATGGCGACCGCACAAAAAGCAAGGCGCCGTATCAAGACCGTAAAAGACAACATTACTTTGTATTCCCTTGGAAGCAGAAAGACGAACAAAATTCCAAGGAGGAATGTACCTAACATCGCAGACATCACAGGTAGCAATAAGGCAAGGCAACATTGCAGAGAACCTGAGTATGGCAACAGACAAGTCCAAGAAATGCAAGTGGATCTTGAAGCGGATGATGGGTAGGCCTGTTTGTTAGGCATCTTAGAGGCAACAAATCTTTCAGAATACAAGCTAGATCGTTTTATCAGTAACCAGTATCTTGCAGTTATCACTGTTACTTTTATGTTCTTTCCAAAGTTAGCTGTTAACTATTAAATCCACGAGGGCTAGATATTTAAAGCATTCCCTGTGGCGTGGCTGTGGGGGCTGTTGGTTGGTTAGGCCCTGCTGGGATGTTGCTAAAAATAAAATGGGATTTAGGTAGTTTTACCTGGATTTGTTTTCTTTATAAGTTATGCAAAAGAGCATCTGAGCTGATTCACATGTTTGTTAAGTTGCCTTTTCTTGTTTCTTCATGTTAATAAAAGGTGATTTTGCAAAATCAATCATTCCTCATAAATAGGAGCCTAAACCCCAGGATTTCATGAAAGCACATTTTATCAATACTACTGATACTCTTGAGACAGCTAAGGAAACAAGCTCAGTTTGATCCTTGATTAAATCATACTATAGTATTAAGTATACTATGATGATATATATAAATTTTAAATGCATTTTAGGCCAGATGCCTTTTCATGATTGTTCACATCACACCAAGAAATTGTGTATAGTTAAAAATATATCTTTGCGAAAGATCTATTCATCAGATGTCATCGCTATCAGTCTGGAAAGAATAAGAAAGGGAAATAGAGAGAGAGAGGGACAGAGAAAAAGGGAAACAATATTTCATATAAGGGAGCATCTTTTTGTATCAACAATATTGGTGGGGCTTAGTTTCAATTGATAAAGATGGTGATGAGGAACTTTCTACTAAGATGAATTGCATTCTTTAATTGAATTCCTATAGAATCATTGAAAGATTCATAATTCAAACGCAATGAATCTTGGTAAATGGTCCTTGCCACCATCTTTTGCATAATAGACCTTTTAGCAATTCTGAAAAGAATCAGAATCAAACGATATTTTGCTATATTTTGCAGAATTTTGAATGTGCATGATCTAGTGATAGAAGCTCTAACACCACTCGATCGAACCTAACGTATAAAAATGTATAGAATTTACATTCTGGCTCTTTTGTAGAATAGCTAAAAGGTCTATTGTCTATTGGGACTCGAGAGAAACAACAGTTCCCAAAACATGATTTGTCTACTTTTGAAAGAGTTGAGACATCACACATCTGATACAGCTGATTTTTAAAAGTGTTCCAGTGGTCAGATATCCTCAGGGAATGAAAACTTTCCCTGCAGTTTCCATGTAATCTTTGTACGTATAACATAGTTTTCAATCTATAAAGATCAAAGTATGTGTTTAGTTCTTCGTTTAAAAGTCATTTTGCTTGATTTTCCTCTTTTAAAATTCCACTAAACTAGATATATCAATTACATCGTAACATTCATAATACAAATAAAGTACAAATGTAAATTTAAACCAGTTACAAACAATAGTTTAATGTAGGTTTATTGAGCAGATGACACCCCCTCGTTTTATGTCTTCAGTTTGAGTCCATATTCCCATGTAGATCAGTAAGAAGATATTTTTTGGCACAGATGCAAAAGCCAATAGCTTTTAATTTAGATCAATTCTATTTACTATCCTGAATTAAAATATTTGAAATTAATGGGGAAAAGGTGTGGCCAATAATCCTACAATCATTAAAAAAAGGCTGTTTTAACTGTTAATATGGAAATATAATGAGGAATTTTTAGCAGGTTTATCATTAAGTGAAATATACTAATTGACATCCGCTCCCTTTTCCCTCCCCATTTTCCTTGCTGGTCTTCTAATGATGCCTTTGCTATTACAAAATCTGCTCCAAGTTTATTCATTATATATTCAATGTGAATAGAGGGTGTCACATTGTGGCTTATAGAAGGTATGGTAACACTGTGTTTTCCGTTTGATCAATTATACCAGAGATCGATTTGGAGCCTCTAATGAATGGAATTAATGTTAAAGTAAATATCAAATTCTGTTAGGAGTGATGGTACAGATAGCGAAAGGTCTTCATATTACAAGAAAAAGGAAAAGCTGTTGGAGCACTGGGATGCTGTTAGAGACAAAATAGTAAAAGGCCACGTTGAAGCAAGTTGTTTGCCCAGTGATGAAGAATGTCAGTTGTGTTTTTCAAAAGATGCTCTCATTAGATGCTTGGACTGTGCGTATGGTCAATATTATTGCCATGATTGTGCTGTAACATTTCATTCAAAACGAAACAGGTTCCATTTTATGGAAGAATGGAAGGTAGATATTGTGGCCCACGCAAACAATTCCACATCAAATGATTTGAGTTTTACCTAGATTTGACTGATCTCCTTACGTCATTTTGCATGATTATTAAATTTGATTAACTGTAGATGCTTCTAAATGCTTAAATACGGGGATTTATCCTTTTGGAAATGCATTTCAGATATTTGAAATGCCATGTACAGTACATACACAGTACATGATGATCAGGAAGTTGTCTGAGTTAATGAATTCAAGCAACAATTTCAGCCATCCTCACAGTTCTGCAACTTACAATTATTTTGATAAATTTTTAACAGAGAGGGAGATTTGATTTCGGCTTCATTGGTAAAAATACAATTCCCATCCTGAGATGTACTGTATATTAGGTATGATATTGAGGTTTCAATAGAATAGAATATAATGCTTCACACATTTTTGCAATAGATTGATTAATCTGTTTTAGATAAAAACCGAAGTCCAAAAATAGAGTTTTAAGTACTGTGACCTAAATCAAATGCATGTACAGTACAGGCAATTTGCACTTTAACATAACAAGAAGTATCGAGAATATGTTTAAGACTTCCGGGAAGTTTTCAAATTTTGATAATGAGGTCTTGAGTCATGTGAAAGCCATACATTTTTAAACAAGAATTCTTGAGAAACTACAGCATGAACTCCTAAAATTTCTTGAGAAATATTTGTCTTCTATGACCAGAGCTACTGTAAATTTTGTCAGTTACTACAACAGTACAGTATACTTAATCAGCCTAAGAACATCAAATATTTAGGGATACAGATTTGGTGAGAAAACATAGTCTATTGTAATAGACATGACTTAATCTTAACTGATTAACTCAAACACTTACAGTATCTACTATTATTTCTTGAAAGGATGGAGCATTTGTCCCTTTTGAATTTGTTCCTGTTATTGCATTTCCAAGAAGAACATTCCATGGATTAAACTGCATACAAAGTGTCAGGAGAATATGTGTCATAACACTAAAAGGTACAGTATACTTATTGATGAAATGAATGATATGCCATGATTTGGAGATTTGAGCATATGGAATGGAATGGTAAAGTATGGATGCTTATATAAACAAGGCAGGAGAAGGAGCTACAGTATAGTTTCAAAGACTTTAGAATCTTAGGATTCTGCAAGATATTACCCTCATTCAGAAGTTTGCAGCAAAGAATAAGGGAATACCTTCTTGACATTTTAGACATGATATTGGAAGATTTTGTTTTTGCTTTGATGTCCACTGGTACATTGTACACAACAAATAGACTGAGAAAAAATGTTATGCAGACAACACTCCTTCAAGTGATGACAATTGATCTATTTTGCAAGAAATTATACCATAGGTAAAATTCTCAAAAGGAATAATCTCTCTTTTGCCCAAAAGCAATGTAATGTTTTGGTAAGTAATCTTGAAACCAATGAACAACATTTCATTTTTCATTTCTTTGGGTTCAAGTGTCATAAACTGAAATTCTTTCTTGCTAACCGCTCGCCACACTCAAAGTTATGGAACAGAATTATGTTCTATCATGGCTCTATTAAGAGTGTATGCAGCATTGAAGTCAGTCTTGATAGAATAATCTGCACTAATACCATTGCCTGTTTTACAGGTGTTGAAAGGCAATGTGATGTGTGTTTTTGCACTTGTACTGATGATGCAGTTGTTCTCATAAAGCATGGGCTTTGGCCAGTATCTCCCAAAGCACCAAAAGCTGCAATCGAAGAAGAGCTGATGGAGTTGCTCGAGTGTTTGTTGTTAGAATCACATATCTCCTTGAACAGCTTTTACAATGCTCTTAAATGGAAATCAGTGATCAACATGAAGCTAACATTTGTAAGTATAAATGTACACTTTTCCTGTACCATGTACCATGAAAAATTCTGTGACTAACCAAATATATGGTGCAGAAGTGTTGCAGAAGTGAATATGTAATTCGGAGAGATGAATAACTAAACTGGGTTGAAAATAATGGTACTTCCACATTCATACTCACAGCACAGGCCTTGGACATACCAGCATGGCAAAAATCATCAAGAATTTTTGAAATTTTTAATTCTTCAAATTCTGAGAATCCTAAAGTCTGGTGAAAATATAAATCTTTTAAACAGGACTTCCCAAGAAACTCAAAAGATGCTAAGCTGGGGAAAATATGGCATAGCCTGTACTGTACTGCACAGAAGAGTTAATCTCAAAACACAATATACTTGTTTGCAATATTTTGCTCAAAGGGAGGTTTTAAGCTACGTATTCCTCCTATCCATGAAAAAATGCCAAATTGTTATATTGAGGACAGATTAATGAAACATATTATTCATTGATTGGGTTTATATCAACCAATTGTTCCTTTCAAATCTCAGTTGACATGAAATGAAAATTAAAATGAAATCTTGGATCACACACCACCTTCTTCGTCCAAGATGAGAGAAATGAAATGGTTTTGTAGTAACACACAGAAAGGAATTGGTTACCAAAAGGGGTATGCTCCATTTGATGGACTATGAGTGTTTTTGCTTCACATAGCCAATTATGAGAATTGTTGCATCACACCCATGTTGCTTGATTACATGTATTTAAATGTGATGTCTGCAAATCAAATATGCCCATTGAGTTAAGGTAGGCTGGCAGAGAGCTATTCAGTTAGTATCAGACAGCAGTCATAGAGTTTGTTTTCTGTTAACAACCAAAGAGATATGACTGAAAGTGATGATTCCCTTTCACATACTTTGACTTGTGAAGCTATGTTTGTTTTAATTCAAAATGTTTTTTATGTTTCCTGATAAGACAAAATATTCCTTTTCTGTGACAGATAAGAGATCTTTATGGCTCTCTTTTGGCAAATGACACTTTTGAGCAGTTCAGGTATGCATAGCTGAAATACCATATTGAAACATTGATATTGAAATCATATTACTTCTCTTCTTTATATTCTTTCAATTATGAAAGCCATGAAAGTGATAAACCTTTCAAAAAGTTGTCCTGTATGCTCGTCTTTAGGCTGGTACCAGCCTATTGTCCTGATTGCCAGACTACTTGCCTAACTACTGTATAAAGATATCCCTTTGCAGGTGTTTTGCTCATTGGAGTGTTTAATGTTATTGAGGTTTTTTCTAGGCTTCATGTTGAGACAAATGAATGCTTCTTCAATAATGCTAAACTGCAAATTGTCAGTATCAAATTCTCTTATAGATTTTTCAAATACAAGATGAGGCATCTGAGAACAATTTCTCCTGACATCAATGATGGTACAATCTGTCCAGCATGCCCTAAGGTACAGCAACTTAATGTGCTTTGTGATATAGCATAACATAAAGAATTAAGTTGATTTTGGCTTCAACAATAGATATCTGTATCCATGGATAAATTGACATATTTTATCAGGTAACATACACTTGATCTGCATTAGCATACAATTCCTGAACCTTTCTAAGATATTGTTCATGTTGCAAATTCATGTCGTCATACAGGATCAGATCAAAAGATTTCTGTAAAACCTTGGTTTTTATCAACCCTAGATAAATGCTGTTTAATTCAAATTCTGCTTAGTTTGCAGAGGGTAGGTAGAATGGTGCAATTATATATTTGGCAGCTTCACCTTGCTAATTGCAAATATGAAGCGTTGTCATTTAAAATTTTTTGTAGGAAACTGGATTAATGTTCTGGAATTTTGATGCCTGCTTTGGATTGTTCCGCAAAAAGTCGGCAGGAAAGGAGCCTTTCCCTTCACTACATGGTCCCTTGTTTTTTGAAGATCAGGAAGAAGTAGATAATTTTCTCCAGTTGTACAAAGGCACTCAGAAACATGAACGAGTCGACAAAGTATGATATATTTTGCTATACTTGATGCTTGTTGAATAAGATGGAAAAGTTAGGGCTCCTTAACGATTTGGATGCATCCATTCTCCATTGACGTATTTTGTGTATTATAATACCAGGCAAGTTGAAAAAGCTAACATTAGCTGTGGAATGAAATGTATGTGGCCGATATTCACAACTGTGAAATGTTAATCTCTCTGTCAAATAACAACTAAGATGTAAAAATTTGGTTTGGTAAAATGACTCATCATTTAGACCCAGAAATTAGGAATTGTTGGCAGAGGGTTTGTATGGGAACAAGAATCTCACATCGACCCTGGCCCATGATTTGCTTGCCATTAAAATATAAATTCTATACAATTGTATGTTTAAGAAATAGAATAGTAACTGACAGACCATTGTCGAATGTGCTTCTCGTTCCCATACAAATCCCTCGCCAGAATTTTCTCTAATTTCTGGATCGATTTCACCAAACCAATTTTTTACATCAAAGACTCTGTATACACTTTACTGTTTTCCAATGGAAAGGCTGCAAAATCATGCTGTTTTCGGTCTTCTGTTTACACTAAAAGGTTTTTATAACTGACACAAAATGAGAACGATTTTGAAAATGGTACAATTTGAAAACGCCATGAAAAGTTTCTGTGTGAATGCTTGCGGGCAGCAAGATGATGCAGGTTATTTTTTGAACTCTTTGAATCCGTTGCGATACATTGTTATATTTTCAGCCGTTTCCTACGTAATGGCAAATATGTAGGTACTAAAGGAAGCACGTCATGTTGAAATTTACAAGGTGAAAACTTAGAAAATACAATTTTATTTTGGACATTTCAACTTACGTCTTCCTGATTAATCCTTGTGATATTCTACAGAACAGACATTTACACCACAGTGTTTTTACTTTACTGAATTCAGACTTTATTCATTGATTATAGTTTATCTTAGAAAATTAAAAGCTTACATAATTAATTACCAGCAATAGAAACATGGAAAAACAGATAGTTTTACAAAGGACAAAAAAATTATTAGACATGCATCGATGTAGATTTATAGAAGAAGGATATGGACTGGAACTTTAGATTTATAGTTCATACTTCCTTTGGCAGGAATGTAGTCGATTCCAAGCTGGAGATGCAGCTACGGACTTAATGCACTCAAAAGGTAAAAGTAAAGCTTTTGACGAAAAGGCCTTGTTCGGCTGTGTTTGTCGCCATGAGTTTCCTGTACGATTCTTGGACATAAAACATGGAGAACGGTAAGAACAACTATTTATCTGTATTTGGATAAACTAAGAAAGTTTTGTCGAAGAGATTCTATGCTTCCTGTCCGAAATGTAGCAGTAAATTGAAATTGGGAATCTAAGTCGTAAATTTGTGCCTTGTGTAATTGTGTGATTGTGATTGTGTAGATGCTAGCTATGTTTGGCACATGTCCGCCATGCATGCAAAGATGAATTTGAATAGTCATATTTTCTGTTTTTATAATTTGTAGTAGATGATACCTTGTAACCTTTTACAGCTTGGCATATTGTGTTCACTTGCTACAAATGCTTCTTGATTCGACCAAAAGCTCGTCAATTAAAGCAAACGTCGTTTATGATATTGCATGCAAATTACATCGTCACTTGTTGGTAAGCCAATAACCAATTTTCACGTTTTGATCTTTGAAATTAAAGAGTAAGGTGTTGCTTCCTTTGTAATTTTGAAAGAAAAATTCACCAAATGTACTTTGAACTGCCAATAGAATTTGGAGACTAATAGATGTTTGTCTCTTGTTTCTAAGATTTAGGTTATATTTACATCGTAAGTTTGTTTAGATTTAGTAATTATTTTGAAAGACCCCTTGAAACTAGCACTTTTGTTGGAGGGCTACCCTTCTTGTTCATTGAAGTTGAAGGTGAAATTTAAAAGGAAGGTTCCAAAGCATGTTAAATCGTTACGCTAAGCGATATAATATGTAAAAGGTTTGAGCTTCTGGAGTTTGTTTATATTTTGAAACAGACAAATAACTATCTATTTTCAGAAAACTGCCAATGAAAAATTTCTCAACAAATCAACATTTATGGTGCCTGCTTTCCATGCATTTGCTCATACGACTTCGTGCCAGGTAAGTGTTGCATATTTTACAAATCTTCGTATTTATGGGTATGGGGAAATGGGAACGGTATAGTTACGGCACTCACTTTGTCAAAGTACATGAAACTGAAACACCAAAGCAAGCATTCTAGATTGTTGAACATCTTTATCTACCGCCTAGTTTGTCGATAGGAAGGCGTGATCAATCTTTGTAAAGAACGCCTAGTTTTCTTTTCATTGAAAAATAAATTTGGTGTGCCTTTCTTTCAATATTGACGTAACTATTGCAACTTTCAATTTTGTTGGCTTTTCATTTGACGTTCTATTGGCCTTCGTGCAGACTTGAGTGGTTGTATCCTTCTGCAGAAACAGTTTCATTAAAACCTTGTTGTTTCTCTTATAACGTTATATTACCATATCAAATCTTATATACAGCATCTATAGAAATCTTAGATAGAAACAACATGAATCATTCTTCCAATCAATTTCTTCAGTCTGCTATTTCAGGGAGGCAGAGTAATCGTAGAATTTCGATCAGGATTTCCAACTTTTTTTCACGATATAACCTTGTTTGTAAAATTGCTGGCAATTGAAGATCCAACATGCAATAAGGATGAACTTTCAATTTTTTCCAGATGTTTTTTGTTCAGCTAACACTTTTTCTATATTTATTTGCTGGCTTGCCTTTCCGATCCCGCAGTCCTCTAGTACATAACCTTTTCATTTGATAGCTTGAATACTCAATCATGTACCAGGAAGGAGCAGGCATGTCAAATGGTGAACAATGTGAGCGGTTGTGGTCATACATGAGATGCTTTAGCTCCATTACACGGGAGATGACTGCATCACATCGTCAAGATTGCCTAACTGATGGATTGCTGTATTATGCGCAGAAAACACTGATGCGCATTGGTATGCCTATTTTATATAATGAAAAAAGTTTTTTCCGATTTTTTCAATACTTTGTAATACAGAGTTCGCAATCTATGTAAGTACAGTTGCAAGCGTTAAGAAGACTCAACGAATTTTTCAACCTGTGCGTCTTATCTCCTTTTACATTTCTTACACCGTCGCAAATAACATATTTAGCTACTTGGCATACTGCGATTGAATAAAGAGAAAAAGTTTGAATAGTTTGAAGGTAGTTACTTTTCTGATGAAGTTAAGACTATTTACTTTTGGGCGCAATTGTAAAGGAAATTCCTGAAAAGCACCTTGGAATCGACCAATCACTATTTCAGCAATGTTTATTGTGTTGGATAAACTATAAATTACATTGGTTGTTATATTTAATGAGACTGCTTTCCATGGTCTAATACTGTTCCCTTGCCGTAGCATCAAATTTTCTTTTTTTCGCAGGACCTCTAACTGTTCTTCGATTGCAAAATGCTGAAGATTCAGCCAAGGCTTCCACCGATGAGCTACTAGAGCTTCTCTCAAAGCTACCAGGTGAGTCAATATAAAGAATCCCCGTTTGAAAGGTCACAGCTCCATAGATATCAAGACAATGATATCGGCAAATAAATAGCTAAATGGTAAACATATTGAAATCCATTATAAAATTTACCAGACTGAAATCGGCCAATCCGTCCTGAAATTATGAGGGCTTCCTCAAGAAGGCCATTTCTAGAAACATCCAAAACGTGGACAAAATCCCGAAGAACAAATTTCCCTAACATTGCTGCCTTTCACTTCTGCGCTCTTCAGCACATGCTATCATCTATGGAGGATGAACAAATCTTCCCCCTGTTATGAATGACCTATACAAAGGGCTTCGATTCTCTCAAGAGGACAAAGTACATGAAAACATGTGAATGTCATCATTTTTAGGAAGGAAAACCAAGGAAATCTTGCTTATTGTTCTCACTCATTTGTGCAGGTTTGGTTGGTGCGGGGGGGGGGGCTTCCTGCAGAAAATCTCCCATATCCACAGGAAGGAATGACCGATTAAAGCTTATTGAATTACTGAACCCAATCAAACATATTGTCAACAAAACAAGGCAGTTTTCAATATTATTGCTTTGATGTTCAAGGAGTAGTGGCCTTTCAAATGGCGATTATTTTTGACACTCCCGGTGCATTGTAAAAGTTATAACTTTGATGCCTTTAACTCTTTATGAGTAGCATTAAAGCATTTTTTGTAATTTCCTGTACTATAGTTCATTAGTGAGGCTCGGAAATGGTTTTGATTCCTGGATGATTTCAATTTTGTATTGAGGGTTGTATTGCACAGTGTCTTGTATTCGCTTGTTTTGTTTTTACACGTTTTTTTAGATCCTGCGAGACATACACCATCGCTGACTTTAGCAGCTCTATACTATGCGCTTTCTTTGATATTCCTCTTGCGCCTCTGGTAGCATCCCTATTCTAACACCTTTTGTGACTCATTGCAGTGGGCAGGATCCACTTAGGCTATTGTTTTTGTATTGTTTCTGGATTTCAAGGTTTGTATGTATGCTCCGCCTGATCACTGGAACAGTCATTACTGATGAAGGCTTACACCGAAGAATTTTAACGAATGTGTTTTTTCTGAGTTTATATATCATATATCATACATTTATATATTTTATATATATATTCATATATATCTGGTTAGCTGTTTTGGTGAACTGAGGGCAATTGCAATGGTATAGTAGCCACCAATGAAAATTTGCTACTTTATGATTAGGATGGCATACCAGCGCCCAACAAAAAGTCTAAAACTGTCATCACTTAGTTGCCGTGATCGGAACGATGAATGACTTAGCTTATTCTAGTGGGATCTTATTCTTTTCAAGCTTCAACCATAGAAGACGTTGAGATTTGGCAAACTGAACTTCGTGGACACAGTAAACATGTTTCTACAGGTAAAATATTTTGATGAAATATATCGCCATATCATAGAGATTGATAATGATTTTGTTTGATATAAAGAATCTATTGACATTCCATTTTCTAACTGGCTTGATTAATGTAATATGTATGATCAAAAGGCAGAAATTCAATGTACATCATATCTACCCAAGGTATTTCAGATAAAGAGATTTGCTAGCCATAAAATTGGATGGGATAAGTTTCCCGTCGAGCCTTACCCTTGTATGCATTTATTATTTTTTAGCTCGAACACCGATTGTAGATGAAGACTGGAGAAAAAGATATGTTCAACAGCTCTTGTTACACAGGCAACTAAAGTAAGTAACTTATCTTCGTGTCAGGAATTTGTTGCTGAGAGCGTGGATTGTGAGTTGGCTCTATTTCTGTTGTAATGTTATCTTTGTAAGCCATAATTGCTTAAGTAGTTCACTATTTTTTCTTCTGGTTTGCAACGATTACTATTGGCTCTAGTAATTGTTAAATGTTTACTATTGGCTCTTTTGGGTTAATTTTGAGGTTTGAATCTTGCTTCAGACTCGAGATGGCATTACTTGTTCAAATGTGGGTGTTAATTTGGCAGATATTTACAAATAAATCAGCCTTCCATTTTGAGCTGCCTACCGGAATACTTCAACCAACCTAAACGAACGTGAGCAGTTTCTTTGCATCCTTGTTTTATTCCAAAGTTCTCTAATGCGTTTATGATATTTGCTTTCTTTGGACCTATATTACAAGCAGGATCTATTTTCTTAGGTTTTTGTAATTTTTCCCTGTTAACCCAAACTATGTTTGCCGTAGAAAAGATGTTATGGATGACCAACTCCTGGAAAGTGAAGAGCTCCTGGCACCATTGGTTAAAAAGCAGAAAAGGTAACTGCACAGCTTTTGCCGCGTACTAATGTTCATCAGAAGCACCAAATGTATATCTGGTTCAAGAGAAGTTTCAAGCATGCTATTACAGTTTTTATTCCAGGTGTCTATAGGCTGATGTAGATGAAAGTTTCTTGATAAGGGGAAGCATATTCGTCATTCCATATACAGTGATAATATTTTTGCAAGAAAAGTCTAAACTTTCCTGCCGGTTGAGTCGATAAAAACAATCTCCGTTTGGAAGGCTGGCCAAAGCTCCTTGGATATTAAGACAATAATATAGGCAAATATGTAACTTAATGCTAGACATGTTCAAATCTACTTTAGAATTTATCTTTATAAAAGTTGGTCGGTCACTCCGTTCTGAAATTATGAAGGATTTTTGTAAGAAAGCCTCTTCAAGAAACCTTCAAACTTGCCTGAAATCATAGCAACATTTTTTCCTAACATTTCTGCCGTACACGGGCCTTGCGGCGATGACTTCTTGACTTCTGGAAGCTTTAGTGTGTGCTATGCTCTTGGCAGGATGAGCAATTCTTTTCCCTGGTATACCTGACTTATTCATGGGGATCCCATGCCCCAAGAGGGCAAAATACATGGTATGGGATAAATAGATACTTCAAATTTGTCTATGTACCGGGTGTCCCAGAAAGAGTACCCCCTTTTGACTGGAAATGGGAACCAAACAATAAGATATCATTACTCTCCGAGTTCACAGCTAAATTTATCGATCTTCAACTTAGATGCACGTACCTTGCATTTAGAAATCGTCCACCAAACACCGGAGAAGCTCGCAAAGTCAACATTTACAGTGCACCCAAAACCAGAGATTTTGAAAAAGGGCTTAGTCATGATTTATGTCATGGACATTTTCCAAAGCACCTGTAAACTTTTTTTCCGTTGTTTGCTTTTGAAAGGAATAAAAGACGCATGGACATGACATTGATTACACGAATATGATGAAAAATGTGGTAAGAATAATAAAGTGGTGCCACATCTCCAAAATAAGCGTGCATGTGCTCCTCTTCCTTTTCTTTTGTACAAAACACTTGGGATGGAATGCAATGCAAGGAGCGATTCCTCAAAGAAAAGTCACGTTAAGAACAATTAAATGAATTCAGGGTATAAATCTTTTCAAAAATAAAAGCTAAAGATAAAAGTTGAAAATTCTTTTGCGTGGTGTCAGATCATGGCTAGGCCATTTTGTTTCAGGTTTCAGGTACACTCCAAATTTTTACCTTGTGGAGGCATATCTCCGATGTTTGGTGGTCGATTTCAAAATGCAAGGTATGTGCATTTAAGTTGAAGACCAAAAATGTAGCTATGAATTAAAAAAGCTCTGACATTTTATCGTTTTGTTCCCTTGTTCGGTCAAAAGGGATTACTTTTTTGAAACACCCGGTATAATACCACAATTTCTTTTAAGGGTTGAAAAGGAGCTAAAAAGGATTGAACTGGAAAACAATATCAGACGTAGATGGAAGCTAGATGCTGATAATGTGAAAGAGTACATCATAGTTATCGAGAAGGAAGAGAGGCACATTGTCCTAGACAAGATGATGTCGCTGGCCTTCGATCGATGGTTCCTCTTACAACTAAAGAAGAAATATTCGAGTGCGTTACTGTGCTGCCTTAGATTGTTTTTATGTTTCTTGGTTACTTGTTAGATCAATTTTTGTTTTCAGAAAAAGTGCGAACTCCTCCACCTAAATGATGAATGATCCTTATTGTCAACAGTAGAGACTAAAAACTTTAAAGCTCAATGTGCTAGTTGCACACACTTTTTGCCATCTTCAATGCGGAATTGTTATGCTGATAAGCACTAGTCAGTACTAAATATAAGAGTTCTTGCATAAATGAAGGAAGCACACAGCCTGTAAGACAAGAAACCTCTGACAGACTTGTAGCTGTAGAGGCATGCCTCTGCATAGCAACGACTAACTTTCTCAAGCAAAACATTCTTGAAATTATGCTGTGCCTTTGCAAGTTCGAATAATACTCTTGTAGGTTATTTCACAGTTTTCTTTCACTATAAAATGTAGTTCTTTAAAGACAGGAAAGACACATGTCAAATGCACTGCATTTTCTTCCTACGCCAAATTTTGACTGACTTTTCCTTCTTTACAGCGGGCCAGTCTATTGCAAATGTCCTGTCTCGGAACATTAATACGAAGTGTGAACAGATAAAAAGACTCTGCAACTCATATCAGAATCGCATTGCATTTTCAATTGATGTCCTTCCACCCAATATCACGCCTATCGAGTACTCCAAAGCGATTGACACGAAGTCCGATGTGTATTCACGATTGCCAAATTTTGGGAATGAAGATATTCCGTCGGATGTAAAAAGACGTGCTGTTGAGTTGCTTGCGAAGAACAAAAGAGCAAAAGAGGAATTAGACTTATGCAGACAAGACATGATAAATATGTTAAACCATTTAATGATAGAGAGACAGAAACTTAATTTAGCCATTGATGCTTTTCAAGCTGCTGAGAATATAACCTGTTACAACAAAGGTGCTTGCAGCATATTGAAAAGAAAAAGAGTCTTCACTGAGAATTTAATTCTAAGCCATAGTAAAGCTTTTGTAGACTCCGGTTTTATTCAAAGAAGTGACGTGGATTTTGGAGCAACTGAAGAGGTGAAACTACTCAATCCACCGCTCATTGATTTGTTTAATGTTGCAGAAGAAGCAAATGACTATATTTCACTGTCGGAGGATGAGGTTAGCAAAATTGTGGATACTAGTCGTCAAGAAGGCGACGATACAGACCGTAGTTTTTCTTTGTTTCTGGAGGAAAGTAGTGACACAGATGATTATGCATAGCTTGAACGTTGATCTTCAAAGCTGGTATTGGCGTATTCATTATTAGTTACTAGTTTACCGACATAGAAATGAACTGAATGCCTTGCAGCTCTTAATGTACGAAAGTAAGATATATGCTTGCGACGAAAGTAAGATATATGCTGTTAAATTTGAGCTGACAAAGATCTAGCACCAAAATATCAAAATGACACATGCTTTGAAAGACCATTTGTTTGTCGGTATGCTATGTTTAATTTTTTTTACGTTGGACATCTGATGCTTACATTATCTTCTTGCTCTTGTATGAAAGATTTAACATTTGATTCAAATATCGAACGCAATAAATTCACTTTTTTCTTTGTATTTCTGCTGCCTTTAATGATGCAACTAGGCTAGATTGAACAATCCAACTAGGCCAGATTGAACAATCCAACTAGGCCAGAGAGGATTTCGTAGGTAACCTGTGTCTGGCTCTTCATCCCCATACACATTCCTTGTCTTACATTCTACATGATTATAAGCCCTGGCTGGTAATCTATGGAAGGTACGGCTCTTCATCCCCATCCACATTCCTTGTCTTACATTCTACATGATTATAGGCCCTGGCTGGTAATCTATGGAATGTATGGCTCTCCATCCCCATCCACATTCCTTGTCTTACATTCTACATGATTATAGGCCCTGGCTGGTAATCTATGGAATGTACGGCTCTTCATCCCCATCCACATTCCTTGTCTTACATTCTACATGATTATAGGCCCTGGCTGGTAATCTATGGAATGTATGGCTCTCCTTCCCCATCCACATTCCTTGTCTTACATTCTACATGATTATAGGCCCTGGCTGGTAATCTATGGAATGTACGGCTCTTCATCCCCATCCACATTCCTTGTCTTACATTCTACATGATTATAGGCCCTGGCTGGTAATCTATGGAATGTATGGCTCTCCTTCCCCATCCACATTCCTTGTCTTACATTCTACATGATTATAGGCCCTGGCTGGTAATCTATGGAATGTATGGCTCTCCTTCCCCATCCACATTCCTTGTCTTACATTCTACATGATTATAGGCCCTGGCTGGTAATCTATGGAATGTATGGCTCTCCATCCCCATCCACATTCCTTGTCTTACATTCTACATGATTATAGGACCTGGCTGGTAATCTATGGAATGTACGGCTCTTCATCCCCATCCACATTCCTTGTCTTACATTCTACATGATTATAGGCCCTGGCTGGTAATCTATGGAATGTATGGCTCTCCTTCCCCATCCACATTCCTTGTCTTACATTCTACATGATTATAGGCCCTGGCTGGTAATCTATGGAATGTACGGCTCTTCATCCCCATCCACATTCCTTGTCTTACATTCTACATGATTATAGGCCCTGGCTGGTAATCTATGGAATGTACAGCTCTTCATCCCCATCCACATTCCTTGTCTTACATTCTACATGATTATAGGCCCTGGCTGGTAATCTATGGAATGTATGGCTCTCCTTCCCCATCCACATTCCTTGTCTTACATTCTACATGATTATAGGCCCTGGCTGGTAATCTATGGAATGTACGGCTCTTCATCCCCATCCACATTCCTTGTCTTACATTCTACATGATTATAGGCCCTGGCTGGTAATCTATGGAATGTATGGCTCTTCACCTCCATCCACATTCATCGTCTGCAGTTCAGGGGGTGGGGCAGGGTGGGGCTGAAGCCACCCAATAATTTTTAAAACAATGGTGCTACGTCACACACATTGATTAGATGTATTTTTCTCTGTTGTTTAGAACAATTGCCCCCCCCCCCCCAATGCCAAGCTGCTTCCTACGGCCCTGCTGCAATTTCACAGAAATCTTTATATTAACTAAATTGTGAACGGTCCAAAACATATTGTTTTGAATTTGAAACCTTTCCAAATTCCAATGTAAAACATCACAACAGTTCCTTCCGAGTAATGTGGTACAGGAAACAAGTGGAAATGACGTTGAAATAGTCTATGTCAAGGATATTTTTTGTCAAAACAAATAGTTTCTTAATCAATTTTTTCCAAGTCCTGGGAATTTCTTATTTTATTGCATTCTGAGAGTTGAACCTCTAAAAGTTTCTTACAAACAAGCGTTTAAAACCTACTTGGAATATAATAATGCAACCAAGCCAACCACTGAAATGAATGAAAACACAAACACTAGAAAGTAACGAGGAACATGGCCAAAATTACAAGAAACTCCGGTATTACTCTGAGGAGTGTAGAAACTTTCATGTAAATACAGATATACATATGTGTGGTAAATCAGAGAGAAGCATTGGATATACCCAGGGTACCAACAAACCTCGAGAATATGTGAAAGAAAGAGTAAAATTAAGGAAGAAGTGGGAAAAATATTTCTTTGTTTACTTTCATTTTTTGGATCTGGTACTAAGCGAAAGGGTGCAGTAGGTTTGATTCTTGGAAATGATATCACACTGCACTGAATATGGCTTCTACTTATGCTACATGTGCATGGATTCCTTCTTTTGTCTACAATGATCTGGACTTTGCAGGTATCATATATTCAGTCTGTTATTGTACATATATGTATCAAAGATTAGTTCAACTATACATGAAATCAATGTTCCACTGTCCATTTTGGGAGTACTTCTGAGGTGCATATATTTATTCGCATGCATTCATGTATTCATATGCATATGTGCGTATGTAATTATTAAGGTAGACTACAGGTATAAGTAGTATACTTATTGTTTTCAGCCTAGTTTACAACAGACAGGAGAGATAGATGGACTTTACATTTTATGTGTTTATGTGATTGTAATGCTATTTTAAATAAGGTTTACATTGTCAAATGGGGGCCAAATTACAAATAATTGGGCTTGGGGGGGGAGTTAAAACTATAAACGATTGCAATTTACAACTTTGACACGCGCCTTGTCTATGTGTAGCTAAAAATGATGCAAAAGTGATTAAAACTTTGTAGTAATTGGTGGGACTACGGGTGACATAATAACAAAAAGCTCAATCCCTAAAGCCTAACCCTTAGAGCAAAGAGTTAACTGATATGTAGGAATTAGACGTATTCTATAAGATACTGCTTATCCTGGGGGGGGGGTACATAACATGTTCGGGGTATGGGTATGTGTAGCCCACATGGGTGGGTTTTTCGGTGGAGTTACCCTGAAATTCACAAAACCGTTAGAAATTGGCAGTTTTGCGTCAAACTAAAAATTCGTCATAAAAATGGGTACCATATCAAGGCACGTTTCTGTAATTAGAAGAGGGTACCTTTCTGAAAATAGGGCCCCAGAACCCAGTCCATCCACAAGTCATGTACCCCCCCCCCTCCGGGCCAATTATCATAAATGAGAAACTTTTGTAATTTGCTGTTTCAATTTTTCTTGTCACACTCAAAAATGTTTTGATACTGCACAGTTATTACAACTTACAACAGTTTGGACATATTTTGAGTGCGAATGATGCTATTTACTTGTTTTGAGATCTTGATAAGTAATTTGAGAAACCTTTAGACAAAACATAATTGACTTTACACTTCCGGCATTAGCAATAATAGAAATACTTGAGAACTCTTGAGTATCCAATAAAATGACCAACAAAATTAAGAAACTGCCCACCATCCCCGGGACCTTAGTTTCTTATAAAGAAGAAGGATGTATATTTGATAAATTTGAGATATGAAATAATGGCAAAGTTTGCGAATGAAACATGAAATAGTGGCAAAACTTTAGAATGAAATATGATATAACATTGCCACTCCCTAACCCTTACCCTAACCCTATAACCCTAACCCTATTCCTAACCCTAACCCTAATAGATTCACTACAAAAGTCCTATATTCATCTAATTGAATATGTCAATGTTGTTGTTGCGTGTTGTTGTCAATCTTTCTATTTATAGGCAGATTGTACGAAGTCTATCGGTATTTCTAATCTCTGTAGTTCAGATGTAGAGAGGTGAGCAGACATGGAGCCAGAAAATAACGCAGTGCGATACAAGACATTGAAAAACCGAAAGTACAGGCGATCAAAAAGAATGAAAAATTCCGAAAATAGCAACATCGTTCCCAAGATACCAAGGTCTTCAGAATTCCACTGTCAAGGTACGTACAAAGAGAAGACTCTGCCACAGGAAGACTCTGCGTGGAAGAGCCCTCAGCTCAGCTCAGAATCCTGCTGGTCTACTTGGATCCGCCAGCGCTGCTATGAGCATCCTTATTTTCCAAAGTTGAAAATGGCAGGATCCTGAATCAAGGGTCCACTGTGGAACATCACATTCAAGCAGTTCTAAATTGTGCTGTTTCAGAAAATTAGAAAGCAGGCTTCAATATTTCATGTTTAAGGTCCCGCCATTTATTTGCGAAACGTGACTTTTCGCGCCAAAATCTGAAACTGGAACAACAACAAACAAGAAAAGCACAGTAGAACGGCTTTGTGCAGCTATGCACTCAATTAGGTACATTCATTTTTTATTGGAAACAGCTTATGAGAAAGGAAGGCTCTATTTTTTAAAGCTAACAAGACCATTGCTTCGCTACCAGGATTGATAGAGCTAACAAAGTTCAACAATGTTGAGTGATTTGGGAGCCCTTCTATTCTAAGAAAAATAAACTAATAGTAATAGGGGCTGTTCTGTTGATTAAGTGTAGGTCTTTAAATAATTTTTCTTAAACCTTATATTTTAAACTGTTAACATTCTTGGAAGAATTTAGGTCAGAGTGTTGACTTCAGTACAAGCTGTGGACTTTAGTTTCTTATTTAAAATGATTTTTAGTGTTGTTTTCAATATTGGCTCATTGTTATGTTTTTGGAAAGAATAATATGATAATATGGCAAATATTTCAATGTTTTGACTCTAATCAGCATAAGAAGCTTGCACATAATAGTTGTAATTATAATTGATTATTGATTGAAGCTTTTCAATTGCAAACTCTGTGAAATAACTTATGCTATACAACAAATTTTTCAAAAGAATTTGTCGAAGCAAAACATTTTAACTTGTGTTGAGAAAATATCTTGCAAAGGGCTCCTTTGGCAATAATTTATTACTTTCCAACTCTCTGATAACTTAACCATGACTGCAAAATAGAAAATCCTTTTTCTTACTTGGGTCAGAGGTCTCTGAAATACCTGAAATACCACCCCACTGCAAGCATTGTGCTCCTTGCCAGTAGAGCAGAGATACCAAAGGTATGAATGCCAACCTAATCCAAGCATAATCCCTGACCCCTTATTTAGACTCACATTGAAGCTATGCCACAATGTCCCTTTAGAAGTAAAATAACCAGAACAAAAGAGGTACAAGATTCATGTAGCAGTTTAAAGAGTGGTGTGCTGTTGTTGTTCTCATACCTTTATTCCTAAAAGCAGAATGGCTACTTAGAAGTATTAATTTTAATAAAATATTGCTGCCAGCTTCTCCTAGCAAAAACACTCTTTGCAGAAATGCCAGTTTGCATAGAGCATGCCTTGCCTATTGTTGTTCTTTTTGGACTCTTGAAATTTGTATAGAGTTTACACAAAGTGTTAACAAGGGCTTCAAATACTTTGGTACAAAATCTTTATTTATTGTTTGGTGCAAAATTAAAACTCTAAAAACAATTTACAACTTCCTAAATCTGAAATATACTCAAAACAACCTTGGGGCAAATTTGTTGCAAACAAGCTTGATTTAAAGAAAATGCCAACCTTGCGACGGTGGTGCTAAATGTTTGTCTTCAACCAGCATCACCCATGGAATTTAACTAGGTAAAGAAGGTAATAGAAAAGCCACTCTGTTAGCATCTGTGCTGGGATTTGTGGCATTACTCTGGCTGCCTTGGCATTTGAGGCCTTGCTTTTAGTTGAAGAGAATGTTGAAAAGGTGTATTTCCTTTGCTTTCTGTCATGAACTGTTAATCGTGCATCATACTTAAAAATCAGCGTTGATGATATATATTTGTCATGTTCCCCTCTGCTAAATAAACAGGGTGCCATGGTCATATATCACAAATACAGTACCCCTTACCATCCTCTATAAACTGACCATTTTTACCATGAAACAATTTTAACACAAAAGAAACAAAGTGCCATGGTTACATATCACAAATACCCCTTACCATCCTTAACTTACCATTTTTACAACAATACCATTTTTAGGCAATTCTACTGAACACGAACCAGAGAACACGGAACAGGATGAGCATCAAAATGATATGCCAATACCAATAGAACTGGAGCAGGTAAAGGTGAAGTGCAATTTTTTATTGCAGTACAAGCTAGTTTAAAATTCTTAATCGTTGGCGAGACAAGATTCGCTTTGCCCACAGAAACCCATGCCCCCCTCCCCATTCAGTAGGTTAAAGCTCATGCACAGTTGCATTTTAGGGTTGAAGCTTTGACGGGTGCATGCGCCTTAACCCACTGCATGGGGGACACATAAGTTTCCTTGGACAACGTGGTCTTCTCTCCCCAACAATTAAGAACAAATGCGGCAAAGGCAAAATTCTTTACATATGCGGTGGTTACAGCTTAAAATCCTATTGATATCAAAGGCTCCAAGGCTGAATAATGTAGCATGTCATCTTTACAAGGTTTTCAAACACTTAATAATTCACTACACTTCGCATTTTGCTTGGGTTAAGTACAGTAGACATTTTTATTATTTGTTTCACATAAACATGCTTCAAATTTTGCCCAAATAGTTCCCTTCGTTTCAAGATGTGTATCTTATCTTTAAGATTTAGATAGCTTTTTATCTGGAATGTTTCCTTTTATGCAAATTACGATGTGTTTTCAATCTAAATTATTTTCCACAGACATTAAATGAATAAGGCTTTTCTCCGGTATGGACACTTTTGTACTGTTGAAGCTCTCATTTAGACATTCCTTTCACTAGCCACTTGGTATAGCAATACTATTTTTATTGCCATGGTATTCAGGCAGAACAGCACTGTATGCATGCTAAATTTGAATAAGGTCAAGTGTTTGTTGTTGAGTCAGTTTGGAGTCCATAATGAAGGAGGTACAATGCTCTTTTAGTTTTCTTGTTACCCTTTCTTGTATCTGAAGCAAAATCATGTATGCTTCCTAGATAATTTATGGCATTGCTGTTTTAATCACATTGCAGTAGGCACGAAATTGAGCAATTTCTTTTGTATTTTCTTCATAGAAATGTAAAAATTGCGAGGAGAAAGATTTGGAAATGAAAACCAAAGTTGAAGAGCTCGAGAAACGGGTATTGAAGCGAAACAGGAAGATTGAGCACCTGGAGCGAGATGAAAGTCTCTATAAATATTATTATGAAGCAGGAAAAGGGTTCGAGTCTCGGGAAATTTACAGTACGATGGAAGATTATGTTCAGCAACGGACATTGGACATAGCTGGATCTGGGACTTTTGATGGGAGACAGGCAGCAAATCAGCAGTTGCTCGATCAAGGGCTCATTCTCATTCCCGAGAAAGAAATAGAATGTGGTTCAAAAAAGGGAACTGGGCAGAACGCCATGGTCTTCAAAGGAAAATTTAAAGATATGGATGTTGCAGTGAAAGTCTTTTTTCCAGGGATGCACTATTCCTCAGTTGTGAGAGAATATCAGATCTTGACTCTCCTCAATAGCCATCCAAACATCCCTCACCCATTTGGCGTAGTACATGGGCAGGTTCCCAAATTGGTTCTTTCAACTTTCAGCACAGCGGAAAGATTATCTTGTTATCGACCTGACTCCGAGGAAAATTTAGCTCGCCTTGCAGCAGGACTAATCGATGCCATGTGTCACCTGCATAAAAATAAGATATTGCATAATAACATCAATCACACCAACGTTGTTGTGCGATATCCAGATGTATTCCCCCTCCTCTGTGGCTTTGGCCATGCGTGCCTCGAGGATGACGCGTATTATATTCCGCAGATGAAGCTGCCAATGTTCGGTGGTGAATGTTGCCTCCCTGATTTGATAAAGAGGCGTTTGATAAAGGTTTCCCGCAAATCTGACATCTATTGTTTGGGATACACGCTAAGATGGCATGGTGGTGGTAGTTTCACCAGCAACAGCAAAGTTTGCGTTGCCATCAATCAGTTTGCAATGGAGTGCATGGGCTTGGTGAAGGACAAGCCAATGACAACTGGCAGACTAGAAGATACTATAGCAAGATTCTCGATCTTGGCGAAAGCAAAGAACTGATCATCGAAGTACAGGTTTTATTTTATTGGATCATGGTGCCTTTGATGCTACAATGCGTTTGACTTGATAATGGGCTGTGCTCGAAACGTTACTTACTTTGTTTAGTTCATATTTAAGTGCACACCTTTACGTTGTATACTTGCTTATCATGATATTGATGCTTCAATAAAAAATTTCTTTTCGAGTTTACAGCTGTAGACGTTTTAGAAAAGAGAGCTAAACCAGCTTTAGATGAACAATGTTACATTTAAACCAATCAAATGCATTTGACTTGTTGCCTTGGACAATTTGAATTTAACATTTCATAACATGGGTTAGTTCAAGCTGCTGTAACTTGCCAATGTGTATAGGACATTACATTTTGTACAACCATTTCTGATAAAGTAATTGCCTTTTTATGGAAACTTTCTTTCCATACATTTGAGCAACATTGCACCATGAAACGCAATGTGGGTAGCTGCATCATCAGATAAAGAGATGATTTCCTCAGTGTATGGTCATAGACCTGAAGTGGTTAAGAGTAATGCTAACTACAGTTGCCTAATCGTGCAAATAACCCCAAAGAATGTCGCAATAATAATGAATTGTGGACCAATTTCATTGAATTGCTTACCATTTTAAGCCAGAATGGTAACTTAGAAATTATTCATGTCACTCAGATCAGTCAAGCTATTCTTGAACTTTAAATTACTTTCCTTACAGGATTATTCCAAAGATTGAATCTTGATCCCGATTTCTAACTTTTCAAAACCTTCAAAATGGGCTCAATGTCCGTATAATGTGCCAAAATACTTGAACGGTATGACTAAATGTTAATGCAATAGATTACTTGATCTAGGTTCTCCTTATTAAAGGCACTGAGTCCCTATAAATAGCTGAGCGTTAGCGCTGTCCTGAATAACGAGGGCAGATTTTGTAATACAATAGCATGAGTTGCTTTTGTTGACACCTCAATTCAAAGCGATTAACGATTGCAGACAAAGGAAATTCTCTCAACCAGCAATTCAAAACAAGTAAAGCCGCAAAAGTTTCTTTGAAACCCAGGTAGCTAGCCCGCTTGTTGTGCATTTCAGAAACTGTTTTTAAGGGCAAACATGAGCATAGATCGAAAGAAGGATGCATCTACACATCTGCCGCGGGCATGTTATTTGTTTGGTTCGAAAACCGTTTAGGAGGCGATTCAATTCTCTTATTTTTTGGGTGTCTTCAAAACATTTACTGCTCAGTTTCTGGACCAAAGAAATAAACTGCCTGAGGCAGATGTGTAGATATATCCTTCAAGTTTCGATCTATGCTCATGTTTGCCCTTATAGATAATTTGTGGAATGCACAGCGAGCGAGCTAGCTACCTGGGTTTCAGAGAAAAGTTTGCGGCTTTGTTTGTTTTGCATTACTGGTTGAGAGAATTTCCTTTGTCTGTGATCGCTAATCGCTTTGAATTGAAGTGTCAACAAAAGCAACTCGTGCTATTGTATTACAAAATCTGCCCTGGTTGTCCTGAATTTTTGATGACCAACCGCCGACGGCCCTTTGTTATCGCACAATGGTGCTAGAGTAATTAGCAGTGAAGACCAAAGGCTTCCTAATCCTTGCATTATCCTCAGGAATTTATTTGGTTTAATTTCAATAGCGATTAAATCACAACTTTCGTTTTATGATTGAAAGGAAGTTGATATTAGTCACGAGCGCGCCATTTATGCGGCCTATCAGTCAACATTTCTAGTGATTCATGCAAATCAATGAACAAGTGTTGATTGTACCTTTCAGTGTTCACCGACACCGATTTTAGAACACGCAGTGCATTTGCTACGAGATATATTTTAATGTGCAATTTGTCAGAAGCCATTGACAACAAGGAAAGAATCATTGTATGAACAATCATTTTATTCCGATAAAAAACTTTCACAAACGACAGAAAATTGCCTAGACAGGATAACTAATAAACTTTTGAGAATTATCTGTAAATCTTATGGTGTAAATCCTAATTCTTCGTTCAGTAAGCAAAGACAGATTTTGTAGAATGAAAGTGCCTGATGATTTTGATTGACATCGCACTTCAAAGCGATTAGCGATTGCAGACAATGGACATTCTCTCAAACAGAAATTCAAAAGGAACAAAGCTGCAAAAATCGACTTGAAACCCAGGTAGCTATCTCGCTCGATGTGCATTCCAGAAATAGTTCTTAACAGCAAACATGATTATATATCGAAAAAAGAACGATGTATCTAAAGACGTGCCTGGGGGATTTTGTTTATTTTATTCAGAAGCCGAGCAGAAAGCAATGCAGTTCTCGCATATTTAGGGTTTAAAGGAAAATTGCGACTCAGCTCCTGAGTAAAATAAACAAAATCCGCACTTTAGATCTTTAGGTTTATCTGTCTCCTTTCGGTACAATTTCCTGGCTTCTCTTTTAACACCACCTTTCGCGTGCACAAGGCAGCATTTAGCCCTTCTGGTTTCAGGTCAACTATTTCGGCTCTTTGTCAACTATTTTGAATTACAAGTTGAAAGAATTTCCTTTTCTTGAATCACTGATCGCTTTGAATTGCGATGTCAAGCAAAATTAACTGACGATCTTGTGTTGCCAAAATCTGTCCTCGTTCCTTCAGTAATATCGACTACAAATTAGCTCCAGACATTATTTGCGCCCTTGCTTCTTTGCAAGCCGACAAATTTCGACAAACTACTCTGGCATTAACCTCGCAATCGTCTTCCGAAAAATATGAAACCCATTACGAAAATTTTATTAGTGTATTTATACCAGATTAAACGATATGGGCAAGGAAAGAGAAGAGAACAAGTCCCGTTCTTCCTCTAGTTTTTTTGCAAACATTTCTGTGAGACTATTTTACCAAGGGTAGTATTGATACGTAGTATATGACAGTATTGATAGGGTAGTATTGAAGTATTGATACGTAGTATAGGACGTTGAAATATCTTGGTTAGTCAAATAATGGCCAAGTCAATTAGAAACAGCCCGCTGTCGTTATGCACTTATTTTTTGGAAAACCCTTCTCATTCAGTAGAAATTTACGTATGTGATCCCATAACATTAGCCTGTATTGTTGCTTTTCATTTTAGTAGAGCTTCCTTGCAAATTCACCATTCTTTAGGACACAGTAGCTCGTTTATTAAACCTTTTCTAAAACGTTGATGCCGAATCGTAGCGAATCCTCGTACAAACAAGGACTGTGCTGCTTAAATGTAAACAAAATGACAATGATGTTTCGTTGCACAGAAAAAATCATGTTCAACGATGTTAATCAAATTTCACACAACAATTGCCAAGTCCTGTAGCCAATTGCATGCTGCAACCGTGAGCTTGTATTTCCCTTCAATAATCTCTTCGAATGAATCTGTAGGGAGAATCAAGCGACTTCCATTTTCTACAATTATATTGCTTTCAAGAATTGTGGCTGGCTGTGGCAGCACAATGAAGGAGCGTTCTTCTTCGGTTTGAACCAGCCACTTCCCTCGAATTGTCTCATCGGTTTTTACTTTACCAGCGCAGGAGAATAGCCAAAATTGATAAGCATCGCTATCTTCTTCGTCACTTTCATTTCGCGGGGCATAAACGGGAACTATGTCTCCCTTTTTGACCACGGACTTTGTTTTACCTCTTTTCAACCTTTTTTGAGGTGGAATATCATGCGCAGCGACGTCCGATTCCAGATTCATTCCATTTTCTTCATTTAAGGCTGCATCGTCAACATCGTCAGGGACTTGAGTAGAAGTATTTTCAGCTTCATTCGCTATAGGAATCCTTTCCTTGTCGAACACAATGAAAGTGATGTCCTCTCTTTTCTCCATGACCTTCTTGAGCTGAGTTGGTCCCATTCGAGATGGAGTTTTGAAAGGGACGGAATCTGGCCAACCTTCAACTCTGAAAGTCTTTTGATACTGCTTGTAC